>NW_021011508.1:806211-1130735 GCF_003987935.1 Bombyx mandarina | reverse complement strand
TTAGTAAGTATCTACAGTCGGCATCGCTGCGCCATTTTGAGAAGGCGGCACGACATGAGAACCCTCTCATCGTAGCCGCTGGAAATTACATACCCGACCCAGTAGACCGAATGGTAAACCGTCGACGTCGCCCAAAGCACGTCATTACGGATCCTCCTGATCCATTAACGGTGCTTTTAGGCACCACAAGCACCGGTCACCGTCCTCGTCGAACCCGTCGCTTGCGACGAAGGGCTCGACGAGCGAACTAACTCATAGACACAGCCCACTGAGTTTCTCGCCGGATCTTCTCAGTGGGTCGCGTTTCCGATCCGGTGGTAGATTCTGCGAAGCACTGCTCTTGCTAGGGTCAGTGTTAGCAACTCTCCGGTTGAGCCCCGCGAGCTCACCTACTAACGTTAGGGCGAAGCTGAAATAGCCTCTCAAGGCTATCAGCATAGGTAGGGTAAAAAAAAAAAAAAAACGAAGCTTGAGGAAGTTTCTCTGATTAGGCCGTTGCAGGCAGGAATTTGGATTTGAGGTATCTACCAGTGAAGGCAGCCCAAAAGTCCTTTGGCATTCTAAGTCAATAAAAAAATTATCACAGAAACATTAGCTCACACACATTATCTTTGTTATCATTCAATCACTTTTTAGTTGTAGATCATTCAACATCATCATCGTACAGCTGTATTAAAGCAGTAATGCACTGCTTCACGGCAGAAATAGGCAGGGTGATGGTACCTACCCGTGCGGACTCACAGGAGGTCCTACCACCACTAATTACGCAAATTATAATTTTGCGGGTTTGATTTTTATTACACAATGTTATTCCTTCACCGTGGAAGTCAATCGTGAACATTTGCTAAGTACGTATTTCATTAGAAAATTTGGTACCCGCCTGCGGGATTCGAACACCGGTGCATCGCAAGATACGAATGCACCGAACGTCTTATCCTTTCGTCCAAGACGATACTTTACATCATACAGCTGCATTAATGCATTTAGGTCTGTGCTATAGAACGCCACAGTGGCAGTATTGTGGCTGAATTATTAGACCCAATACCTTCCCCAAGTCACCTGTCGTCTACTAAGCAAGAGTTCGTTCTACAATGCATGCAGCGTTTCATGATCTCCAATTGTTCAACCACGATTTAATTCTCTTTAATTACCGAAATTGCGAAAGAAATTCATGGATTAATCCTCTAACTTAATTAATGTGAGTGGGTACAGTCTCCGCGTCGTCTACCCTCGGTGTGTTCACAGCTCATTAATTACCTTGATTGTACTTTTTGCGTCTTCGTCCCTACAACCGCAAAAACGTTAAGGAACGGCAAGATGTAAACGAACCGTCAACTTGGAAATTCTGTTTGACGAATTTCGTCGTTTATTTTTATACTAGTGATCACCGCAATAGTCGAAATTCGACTTTAAATCAATTGAAATTTTACGTTTAAACATTATTATGGTTCTATTGTCAAATACTATTATACTTATTTCGTATAATCTCAGATTTCGCCAAAACTACACTGTACATAAATAATAATAAAGACAAACAATATTCATCTATTCTCAATTTGACCACAGACTTTAAACACTAACAAAAGTTTGTCAATTGACAATAAACAAAGAGTTTAGTTATATATATGTGTTGTGTCAAATACATGGTAGTGTGTGTAATGTTTTCTTTATTGATTTAATGTATCTTTTATGCATTATTTTAAAAAAATTTTAGCATTGTGCACTTCTTCTCTATACTCTCTATAAGTGTGGAAAATTTCACACTCCTCCGTCCGCGCAATTTTCGCAAAAAGGGATACAAAGTTTTCCTTCACGTATTAATATATAGATTATTCCAATTAGATTTTAATAATCATCAACTATAGCTACACACGACTTAGGTTTACCGAAAAAAATATGTTTATATTTATTTATCAATATAGAAAAACAATTTTCGAGTCCTTACACGATAAGATGTGGTGTGCTTCAAAAACCGTGAAAAGTGCCACACCGTCTCTTTAACTTTTCGAGTATCAGATTATAGTCGTAGAACTTCATAAAGATACGTCCATAATAGAATTAAATATTATACTTCTAAATTGTAACGTTAAAGCTTTATAAGTAATAACAAAACTAGGAATTGAGAAGAGAAATGTAATGGTGACAATTTTTTTCGTTTTTGTTGAAATCGAAAGGCGGCGATAGTAAGTCCATCAATCATTACGACAAACACGGATCCGTTTTGACTATCCAAAAGTATTTAATGTCTTCTTCCAGGTCCAAGTAACGCATAAGCTCAACTACTTTCCAGGGACAGATTTGGCCGACCTTTTTATTTTTATTGCTTAGATGGGTGGACGAGCTCGCAGCCCACCTGGTGTTAAGTGGTTACTAGGGTTCATAGACATCTACAACGTAAATGCGCCACTCACCTTGAGATATAAGTTCTAAGATCTCAGTATAGTTACAACGGCTGCCCACTCTTCAAACCGAAACGCATTACTGCTTCACAGCATAAACTTCCCGCACCCGTGCGGACTCAAAGAGGTCCTACCACCAGTAATTACGCAAATTATAATATTGCGGCTTTGATTTTTATCACACTACCTACCTACCACCAGTAAAAGCCGGAACGAGAATGTGCTCTCCAATCAGTCGCTCTCTTTTGTCAAAAAATAGCCGTCACCTCCCTGATTGTCAAACCCTAATAATAATATCATAATAATTAATTCAAATGACATCCCCGAAATGTTCACGCCAAAAAATTATAATATAAAACTCGCGTTCCGTTCAATGAAAATTGTATTTATTTCATCACATCTCTTGGAGCCTCCTCGCTTCGCTTTAAGTGAAATACGTCATTTTTAATTTAGAGCAAGCGAGGAATTTTTATTCGTGGCATCGTATCATATTCCAAGCGTGTTTTAACTACCGAGGGACGATCATTTTCGTTCTTTTATCCTTAAAAGGATAAATCGAAAGTACCAAAAAAAAACATTGTTTTCCGGTGGTTACGATATTTTTACATCACCAGTTTCGGTGCCAAACATCAGGTCATATTGGTTCAAAGTAAATTCATTACAAACACCTGCATTGAATATTTTTTCCAGCATATTCTCTGGTAGCCTAAAGGGCTGTTCCAGCAACACCTGGACGGGACTATTTAATTTAAAATGGCTCTGAACTACAAAGCTCACTTGTATTTCATGGCAATAACCAGATTAACTTAAACAATTATTTTAAAACTACCATATCAAAAGCAACTACGCTCGGCAAAATATAATTTCATAATAAACTGAAGACCATACGAACAAGATTGCGGGTAACATCTAGTTTTTATGGTATAATGACATTGTCCTGCCCTGAACGATAAAGCGACTGTTGTACTTATCAAGAAGTCGGAAACTATGACATTGTTAAAATCCCGCAAACAGGTACCCATATTTCTCACGAAATACGTTCTTGTCATATTCTCACGAACGAGTTCCAAGATCAACGAATAATATGGGGTACTAAAAATAAAACCCGTAAAAATTTCAATTTGCGTGATGCCTAGTTTTCCGCCAAGCAATGACCTCTTTTTCGTTTGAAGGATGGGACAACCGTTACACAAGTGAGGCTCAGATCTCAAGGTCTCAAGGTGTGTAGCGATATTCACCTTGCTATCAGTACCAGATTACCAAATATGCCTCTCATAAAAATAAATAAATATAAAAGGGGTGTCGCGTGAACACCTGTTTAGAATGGAGTTTTATAATAATTTTTTATATTAATTTTAATTTAATTTTTAAATAAAAAAATAAAAAGTCCAGTATAATAATTAAACGGATAAAAAAATTCCAGCGTTTGTTATCCGTTATTCATTGTTACGCTTATTTCTGTCTAGCCCGTCAGCCTGCAAACCAAACGCGCGATAAGGAGCTCCGTTCTAAAAATGGTACTACAAAGTATTTTAAGTCCACGTAAGTTAAAAAACCTGCCGTTTTCTGTTTTTGGGGTAGGAAGGCACTATTCAACTCAACTTCAAACTTCATTCTGATATCAATGTCGTTTTAAAAACCAATTCGACACAATTTTTGTAACCAAAACATTGAAGGCCTTGTAGACAATTGTGTAACATAGATCCCATTCCGCCAGATTACTATCATTACTATATCGTGGACGCTTCATCTTATCCTGGGATACAACGCTGAAGTCGCACTAAAAATAACAGTGTTCTTCAGAAAGGAAAATCTTGTTGCTTCACGGCAGATTCAGACGTATTTACCGACATAAAAAGCTAACCACAAGTCCTCTGAATAAGAATTACGAGTAATATGCTTAATAGGAAAATGGTCAAGATATTTTTCACAATGGTAGCAGATGTATCGTGGATCCTTTGATCCATTTTAGCGAATCAAAAAAATCCAGTTTACGTAAGATCAGAACGGAAAATTAATAACATTAACATTTACTGAGTAGACTGTGTGTTTCTCGATGAAAAAGCATACGTGCACGATAAAATTTCAAGCATCATCTGTGAATAAATACTGTGCTGCACTCATTGAAATTTTATTTGCTGTCTGATCGTTCATAACAAAAATACACAATTTTTGTAATAAAATTTTAATACGCTTTTATTAGCTTCAGACGTATGTATGTTAGTATGTAACGGAATCTGTGAACATGATTTTGACCCCCTTCAAAACGTCGGATTAACTCGAAATTAGGTATACGTATTAAGGACAGAAGACAAGTCAATATTTAAAAAAAAAATAAACAAATTGAAATTCAACTAAAAAATGTAAAATAAATAATAGTTTAAAAAACTAACAAAAAACGCTTTTATAGAAAATTCAACGAAAACAAGAAAATAAATTTGTATTAAAAATAGTGTAAGAAAAAATAATTTTATTGTAAAAAAAGCGTGGGATGCATGGTATCGGTAGTTATAAATATTTTATGAACAGATATGAGTAGAAGGGTTATTTTGATAATATCCTGAAAAGCACCTCACGCTTTTTTACAATAAAATCTTTTTTTTTACACTATTTTTAATTCAAATTTATTGTCTGTATTTTAGTTGGATTTTCTATAAAAGCGTATTTTGTTAGTTTTTTTAAACTATCATTTTTTTTTTGATTTTTTTATTCATACCCTGTTTGCTGTTTGGGAATTTTCAAGATTTGTCTGGAGCAGCACATGTCATGATATAGCCGGAATGTATATGGCAAAAAAGATCTTAAGAAACGCACTATAGATACGTATAATAGTTCTCTAGGTACATGAACTACTAATGGTAATGGTCATGGTAATGGTAAAATGAAAATAATGAAATCATCACAAACTATTCCTGGGTTTTTTTTTTATTGCTTAGATGGGTGGACGAGCTCACAGCCCCCCTGGTGTTAATTGGTTACTGGAGCCCATAGACATCCATAACGTAAATGCGCCACCCACCTTGAGATATAAGCTCTAAGGTCTCAAGTTTAATTACAACGGCTGCCCCACCCTTCAAATCGAAACGCATTACTGCTTCACGACAGAAATAGGCAGGGGTGGTGGTACCCACCCGCGCGGACTCACAAGAGGTCCTACCAGTAGGTTTTGGTTGACAAACCAAAAAACAAAATGTGTGCGATTCCCACGTGGTAGAAGTGAAACCTTCCAAAATTAAAATACAATTCCTAAGCGTCTTAAGTATATGTAAAATTTAGTCATTAGTAAATAATTGTAAAGTAGCGCCCTCTGTGAATTGATATTTTAATTTCACGTATAATCCTAAATTAAAATTCACTACAAGAGCTTTCATACACACGTTAGTATTAAAAAATCTCACAGATGGCGCTGTTAAAGAGTATGTATATTTCTGTCTCATTCTTTGCTGGCTTCATCCTACACATTTTTGTATTTGTGTCTCTTACCTGTCGTTTTTTCCGTTGCATCCGGTTTGAAATCACAACGATTCTAAAGAAGTTTTCACTTCAAAAAGCAAAATACTGAATCCATTGTATTTAATCAGGTCTGTTTCTTAAGTTAGTCTTTCGAGAATAAAACAGAATTGTTCAACAAACCAATATCAATTAAAAATTACGATACGAAATTGCCTCGTATTGTTATAGCATTGTGAGAGAAATAAAATTGTACAAATAACAGTCATGATACATTATTAAGTCTCTCATGCGNTTTTCACTTCAAAAAGCAAAATACTGAATCCATTGTATTTAATCAGGTCTGTTTCTTAAGTTAGTCTTTCGAGAATAAAACAGAATTGTTCAACAAACCAATATCAATTAAAAATTACGATACGAAATTGCCTCGTATTGTTATAGCATTGTGAGAGAAATAAAATTGTACAAATAACAGTCATGATACATTATTAAGTCTCTCATGCGAGTTTTTCATTTGACCGACTCCAAAAAAAAAAAAAAAAAAATTGCGGCAACGAGTTTCGATGCCTGAAGCCAACATTCCAAAATTGATTTTTAAAATATGTATTGTTCGATATCGCTTTGTTTGGACATGGTTCTTTGATTGTTGTTCTTTTTTTATTCCATTAAGGACTAGTTTACTTAAAGCGTATTTTGTTTATGCTGATCAATTAACCCGATGATCAAAATTTGACCTAAATTTATATTTCTCTATATAGGTGTGCATCTCTGGTAAGCAGAGTGAGGGCCAGCTCCAACAGTATCCTGAGCATGATCGCAAGCAGGCTGGACTGTGTATACATGGGTCACTGTGGTGCCATCTCCCATGGGATGTTACGACAGTAATTCATTGTGATGTAAATATAACTACTAACATAGGTCTAAGTCTTATTAACAATTGATATGAGTCATGGTTACTTGCAATAAAAACATTATTATTATTATTATATTGTGTACATAATTAGGGAAAATCTTCCATTCGTAAGGGCCAACTTTTGTTTCAAGGGTTTTAACGTTAGACGTTCTTAAAAATAATAACTTATGCTACTATGTAACAGAAGGATGCAATTTTTCAATCCTAACCCAACTAAATTCTCAACTACTTTAAGTCATTTAAGAAAGTAAGTAAATAAGAAACAGAAGACCATAGTAAGAGTAATTAAATATGTTTTCTACCTCAGCTCCTACTCACTAGCTTGTAGTCGTAAATTAAGTACCACACTAGTGTCGCAAGACTGCACTTTTGCAATCGTCATAAAAGCTTAGGACAGAGACTCTACCAAAGCAATGACCGACAGCCATCCAGTTGTATTTAAAATAAAAAGCGTTCATTCTAACAGATATTGCAATGATAAAAACTAATTTCATCCACGCAGTAAACAACAAAAAGGTATGGATGTATTTAATCTTAAACACAGCAAATAATCGTATTTTTAGCACCTAAAAACATCACAATGGATTTTAGCTAAGTTATCTTACTCAAATACACTAGATACAGCTAAATCGTCAACAAAAATACGAGGATCATAAACAAACCCTAGAGTTTCTCTGTTCCAAAGCAATACTGATCGACTTTTCTTTAACACAAACAAAAGCACCGCTGAAGTTCTTTTAATGCTAGGAACAAAGGACTTGTCCCCTGAAAGGACGTGTCGTTAGGCAGCTGTTTATAAAGCTTTAAATTTAATTGAACCTCGTGTTTGTAAAGTCAAAGTGCAGCTCCTTATTAAATAAAGTTTCCGTGCGCAGTCCTGAATCGCCAAGAAGCAGTCGGAAAGTTTTGAGAGTAATGAAATGAAAGCCAACAATACTCGGAATATCGTAGTCAAAAACCGAAATAAAATAATGTTCTATGGCTGGCATTGTAATAATAATATGTATGTACTACAAATTACAATTTTCGTAGGTTTTGTACTTTTAGATTCGAACACCGACACAGTCGTATCGCTTACGTTTTCACTCATGGTAGGACCTCTTGAGAGTCCGCACGGGTAGGTACCACCACCCCGCCTATTTCTGCCGTGAAGCAGTAAATGCGTTTCGGTTTGAAGGGCGGAGTAGCCGTTGTAACTATACTGAGACCTTAGAGCTTATATCTCAAGGTGGGTGGCGCATTTACGTTGTATATGTCTATGGGCTCCAGCAACATCAGGTGGGCTGTGAGCTCGTCCACCCATCTAAGTAATAAAAAAAAAAACTTGATAATATGAATGCACCGGTCATCTTATCGTTTAGAATAAGACGATTTAGTCAACTACATAACACTAACAAAATAATATTCGGCCATTCTTACATGTAAGAGTTCCCCTAACAAACACTTCCAGGAAAAGTAATAAATAATGCCCTTATATCGGAAGAGTCAAGGCTTCTGGGAAAAATGAGAATCATCCGAAACCTCGGCGACTTAATAAAAACAGACAAATAATGTCTAGACACGAATTCAGGAAATAGGTCGATCTTTACTCAATGTACATATAAACCCTTGTAATTTGGGCTTTTCGACTAAGTTCCTGAAAAACTACAAACACGACCACCATCAATTTGATTCAAATATTAGGGACTGGCGGCTTCTACAGTTTCTTTTTCTTAGATTAAGTCTCTTTTGCGAGATACAAAGAATAAACTAACATTAATCTTTTTACTGGTGGTAGGACCTCTTGTGAGTCCGTGCGGGTAGGTAACACCGCCCTGCCTATTTCTGCCGTGAAGCAGTAATGCATTTCGATTTGAAGGGTGGCGCAGCCGTTGTAACTATACTGAGACCTTAGAACTTATATCTCAAGGTGGGTGGCGTTCATTCCACCCACCTTGATTCGTATCATTTACGTTGTAGATGTCCATGGGCTCCAGTAACCACTTAACACCAGGTGGGCTGTGAGCTCGTATACCCATCTAAGCAATAAAAAAAAAAAATTACCAGATGTACACGACAGACAAAGCGAACAGCCAATAAAAATGTTCAGTTAAAAACAACATACTGTAGTTGAAAAAAAAACTGCAACATTCAAAATGAGAACAATAATTAATATATCACCAAAGCGATATGAAACGGAGTGCTAAATAAGCGATTTTACGCTGCATCAAATCACTATTCATTCTAGAGCGTACGCTGACAACTCGTTAAAACTTCCAGTGCCGGTTATAACCGCTGAACTATTATCAGCATTTCAATAGAGTTTGTTGAATTCTGTAAGTTGTAATTGCTGTTTAGATGTGTCTATTGAAACGCGAAAGCTATTTGAATGTAGAACACATTTAATGGGATACGTAGAGGAAGGAAAATGTTGATTGAGGTTTTCTTTGTGTGAAATATTCCGAAAATGATAATGAGAGTACGATGCTTCGCAAGTCAATTTAAATTTTATCCTGTAAATTAATAATTCATCTGTATCATTACTTTTTTATTCCCTCGCAGCAACTTCAATCGGATTTTGAATTATGACTGTCTTGGGAATCCTCTTTGCTACATTTCACTAGATTATTCAATTCACTCTCGCTTTCAACGAAAACAGTACGAAAAAGAATATTTTAAATATCTGCGCGAAAAATATTTTTCCTTCGGTGTAAAATTGTCATTTTACAAAAGTCTAGCGCCATAATGTTTTTTTTTTAATTACCATAGACAAACCGATGAACTGAAAGTGTTGATGCCCATTTGACGGTGAGTTGTGGCCGTCGCTAATAGATACGATATCATTACATGAGACATGATTGATTGATGAGACACGATGACGTCATTACCTAGAACACCATCAAGTCGTAGCCTGCCCCTAAGAAGCATCTGTAAGCCTGGTTTTAAGAATGTCATGATACAATGTTCAGAAAATACGGTGGAGAGTAAGATCATACGAAAACTGAAAGGTACGTGCCATAAAATGTCTTTGAAACGCACTGTATATGAGCCCAGCCGCTACTAGCGATCGTGATGAGGCCGATGATGAATGAAGCATCAATCTAAATTTATCTAGCCTACTTAACGAAATAGAGGACATTTCGATAACGACTGGACTCAATTCTGTGTTTTCCGACCCTATACTCGTATAAGTACGTAATAAAATATCATCTGGCAGCGTTAACTCTTAATCTAACGAAATATCAATGACATTGTTCATGTCAAAAACGTCTGTACTGAAAAAACAAAACTAATCATATGAAATCTACAATATTTTTTTTCAAAAATGGAACGAATGAAGATGCGGTGATATGGCTTGATAATGACCGCATGAATCAAAAGATGAAGAGTTTTCTAAGGCTTCTTAATTAAATGGCTTTAATGTATTACAGTTATCCGATGCCCAGTGATCATCAAGTGAATTCCACTGCCAACCACAAGACCAATAATCAAAGTTTCAATTTTATTGGTACAAAAGGTTCCTTCAAAGATAAGGTTGTGGGTATCAACTTGGACTTTCAAAACTCAAAGAATCCAATACTTGAGATATGTATCTGGGGCTTAGAAAATATGGAATTAGCAAGTAGCATTAACTATAGAACATTCAGGCCAAATATATACAACATACAGATTCAATGTGGAAATTTGTACTTATACCTATTAGACAGAATAAGTGACGGCAGTGATGCCTTCTTCATTATCATGCACACATTGAGTGGCTGCTAAAATAACAATCCGGTAAGTGATCAATTTAGATTTATTAGCCTAACTAAGCCAATTACTATTATTGGATAAGTTGTTAGAACTTGGAAACTAAAAGCGAAGGACTTTGAGGTAGTCCATAGTTTATTTGCGTTAGATTTAGCCTTTCGAGTAATTTACTTCTGACGTTGTCGATTTCAATTATATATACACACTCTACTAACTAAAGACTCATTTGGTCTGATCTTGGTCTGACTATAACTGAATAGAGTACTTAAAATATTACCCAAAATAGTCATAAGACATTTGGATGTGCCTGAATCGTCAATGCTGCACATAATAAACATATTAAATGCAAACATTTGTAGATCTTGCTGGAAGCTACTTAAGTTGCCATTAATAACTTACCTACAAATGTATTGGTTCAACTGTTAGTTTGTAAGAAAATTAAAATAGCTAAATAAATAAATAAATACACAACAAGAAGTATTATTAAAGCCATCCTTTACAACTCTGCTACTAAATTAAGAAAAAAAAAACTGAGCCTTGAATACCGACTTTCTGGTATCTGTTCCCCACTGACTAGTTAGTACCACTACATATTCTGCGGAGCCAGTATGGTTCTCCATCTGACGGAAAGAGGTTTCTTTTTTTAGTTTTTCCCACTGTTTATGATCAACAGTTTTCCCATCAAATTTCAGTTACCACCGAAGGCAACAGAAATTTGTAACTCCAAACGACCTGTGAGACCACGACTGTGGCTGCACTAATTCATGTTGACGTAAGAAATGCAAGTACTGTATAAGTAAGTAAGCACGTTGTCAACTAAGATGATCCATTAACAATGCTTTTAGTTATCTTAAACACCGGCTACCGTTCTCGTCGAACCCGTCGCTTGCGACGAAAGGTTCGGCGAGTAAATTAACTCACAGACACAGCCCACCGAGTTTCTCGCCGGATCTTCTCAGTGGCTCGCGTTTCTGATCCGATAGTAGATTCTGCGAAGCACTGCTCTTGCTAAGGCCAGTGTTAGCAACGCCCACAGGTTAAAACCCCGTGAGCACACCTACTGGCCCGGTGAATCTATTCTGACCCTCAAGGTCAATAGAATAGGTAGGAAAAAAAAATACTTATACGTGGCACACTGGCTAGAGTTCAAATATGGAACTATCTTTGTATGCTACGTTGAACTAGCGGCGGAATGCGCGATTTACATGCAGCGTATAAATTCAACCTGGTGGTCGACGTGACACGAATTCAGCAAGAGAACCGCATTCACCGCTAAATCATTCGGCTAAATTAAAAAATAATAATATTAAAACCGTACCACCGTTTTTTTTTATTAATGTTACACTTCTTTACGCACCGTAAAAAATTCAACTTTCATGATTACACGAACCTCGCGTGTATCGAGGGTCACACGTTACGCAAGCCACTCTGAAGTTTTATAATTACAGGACGGAAAAAAAAAAAGTTTAACTAAAGGAAATGAGGTCAAAGTCCATACGAGTTTATAACGAGCTTAAAAAATCACGTTCCTTATTTGCAAATGAGTTGGAAAGTTCGTTTTGCGGGAGAATAAATTCAGGCTTTTCAATCGTTATTTGAAGAGCGAGCCTTTTACATACTTAATTATAAGTCCAGCAGCAACCTAAGCAAATACCAGAAGCATTTATACCTTTAATAGCCACGACTTTTTATCTTTCGCCTCGTTTTCTGCCTCCGACTTTCGCCGTCGATTGCAGCAGTCGGTAAAGTCATAGGTAGAGAACATCAGGAGTCGCGGAGTCTGCGGTAGGAACATCAGGAGTTTGCGGTAGGCAGTGGCTTAGCTCTGCTCCTGGCATTGCTGAAGTCCATGGGCGACGGTAACCACTCACCATCAGGTGGGCCGTATGATCGTCTGCCTACAAGAGCAATAAATAAATAAAAAGAGTCGCCCGGAACGCCCCGTGTAGAGCAGCTGTTTCACTTGCCAATAAGAAACAAATATGTTTAATCAGTCGTAAAACTAAACCTGAATGAAAATGACGTTGTTCTACCTTTAACTATATTTCTATATGTAAAGTAATATTATGATTATATTGTTCATATATATAATTTTTTTTTATTTCAACCGCTGTTATTTTAATTCGTGAAATGATTCTTGTTAACCTGATGATTGTCTGAAAGAGATCGCTCTTAGCGATAAGACCGCCCATTGTACTTTTATATTTCATGTTTTGCATTTGTGTTTATTTTGGTGTGTAATAAAGCATATTCTACCCTAATCCCCCACTGCTACTTAGTCGTATGATAGAATTCGGGCTACTTTTCAATGTTTCATAGAGAGTCATCATCATTATTATCAACAGCCCACAGTCGTCCACTGCTGGACATAGGCCTCTCCCAATCCACACCACTGAGCCCGGTCTACGGCTCTCCTCATTCACTTCTTGCCGATCACCGTTCGGAGGTCATCGCACCACCTAACGAAAATTTCTTCAGATGCCCATGTACAGCGGTAGCCGTTTTCGATGGCAATTGTCAATGGTAACAAAAAACCATTGAAAATTGTCACTGTCATAGCACAAACAAAGACATTTTCATGTTGATTTCCTACTGAATTTCTCGCCGGATCTTTTCAGTAAGTCGCGTTTCCGATCCGGTGGCAGATTCTGCGAAGCACTACTCTTGCTAGGATCAGTGCTAGCATCACTCCGGATTGAGCCCCGTGAGCTCACCTACTAGTTAAGGTTACGCTGAAATAGCCTCTCAAGGCTATCAGCTTAGGTAGGAAAAAAAAGTTGATGCATTCCTCGGAAGTTTGGGACTTTCTCTAAGCTTAGCGACGTCTCAATAATAAAAAATAAGATTCATACTCAATTAAAAAATATATATTTACCTATAAAGTTGGCGTTTTACAGTGTTGGCCGTTTTATTAAAGGTCATTTATGTGTGGCTGGCTAAAAAAATTAAATTGAAATTAATTTTATTGTAAAATTATAAAATTCTATTGTCAAGTGCAATCATTTGCTTATTGATTAGTGTTTTATATTCACTACATTTTAATCTTTTTCGTCAATATGGACACGATAAAAATACAATTACATAGCACGAGATCCACCGCGGTAGAAATCCCACAAAAACGGCTCACGGCATTAATGAGGTGTACGGAGTGAAAACTACTTTAGGTGAAAATTTAAATCCCTGTTACACATTGTATCAAATATATTACAGCTCAGAGTTGATGAGCATCAAAAAACATTTATATCTCATTTCGCCCTTTTATTTAAAGATGAAAATATATAGAATATAGAATAAAACAACCTTATTCGTTTTTGGAAATAAAACCGCTATAGAAACCTTCGAAAATATGACGATCTTTTTTATTTATTTCGTTGGTAGGCAGATGAGCATACGGCCCACCTGATGGTGAATGGTTACCGTCACCCATGGACTTCAGCAATGCCAGAGGCAGAGTCAAGCCGCTGCCTACTGATCTGAACTGCTCCTCCAATCGTACTCTTGGTATCTGAATGTGACCTCCATCCATGACTTTCACCTTACAAGCTTGTGCCAACTTTTCCTGTCTTTGATTACTCTGAGAGCATCTGAACATATGGCATAAAATCCAGCGAACACACAAATCTGTGATTGTTCAAATCTCCAACTATTAGCTTTAGTTACGCCAATGAATAAAATCGAATTACAAGCTGAAATGTTAATATCCACCTAGTCTCATACTGACCGAATCTCGAATTTGAAGTAAGCAAACATCTATAGGAACGTCCCTACGAACAGACTTATAACGGCTCTACGACGCAATATTAAAAAGAAACAAATCTATTCAATGCAATTTTCATGATAACACACTATTCAAGCAAAGAAGCGATATATTCACGAATAATATCCACGATGAAGGAGTAACATCTATATCTATACTAATATTATAATTATAATTATAATTATAATAATATTATAAAGAGGAAAAATTTGTTTGTTTGTTTGTTTCGAATAGGCTCCGAAACTACTGGACCGATTTGAAAAATTCTTTTTCCATTAGAAGCCGACATTGTCCCTGATGAACATAGGCTACTTTTTTTGAATTTTTTTTTTATTTTTTTTTTTTGGTTTCATGTGAGTTTTAATGTTTCCGAAGCGAAGCGAGGGCGGGTCGCTCGTGGTGTAATAAAAATCCAACCCGCAAAAAATTTAATTTGCGTAATTACTGGTGGTAGGACCTCTTGTGAGCCCGCACGGGTAGGTACCAACACACCACCTATTTCTGCCGTGAAGCAGTAATGCGTTTCGGTTTGAAGGGTGGGGCAGCCGTTGTAACTATACTTGAGATCTTACAGCTTATATCTCAAGGTGGGTGGCGCATTTACGTTGTGGATGTCTATGGGCTCCAGTAACCACTAAACACCAGGTGGATGGTGATCTCGTCCACGCATAGCACCAATATAAAAAAAAACGATCAGGTCGAAATCTAAAAAATATTGTATTTTATAACCTGTTATCTACCCTGTTATACAATACAATTAAGATTCCACCGACCCTTCTAACCGAAAGGCATATCTGGCTCGCGCTAGATATAAGCGAATGGTGTAATCTACCCTAGCAGTAATTTATATCTCAAGTACTGTCGATTTCAATAAAAACTTTTCACAGAAACCAATTCTGGAGTCGTACGTAACCAGAAGAGCAAATACAATAAAATCGTAAATGAAACTCAGAGAACCTTTAATATACGGAGGCAAAGCCAATTTTACGGAGGCGAAAGAAAAAAAAAATGATTTTCCAATTTCATGAAAGCCGAGCTTCACCTTACAAAACGAAATTAATATTTCATATTATCATTCCTTTGTAAAGTGACTGGACCTTTTAGCTTTCGCAATAAAAATGCCTTTAAAATTCGGAGTCGAGTTGAAGTCTCTAAGGATTTATGCGAAATTAACCCTCAGATACAGCCCACTGAGTTTCTCGTCGGATCTTCTCAGTGGGTCGCGTTTCCGATCCGGTGGTAGATTCTGCGAAGCACTGCTCTCGCTAGGGTTCGTGCTAGCAACGTCGTCAGGTTTGAACCCCGTGAGCTCACCTACTACTTAAGGTTCCGCTGAAATAGCCTCTCAAGGATATCAGCTCAGGAAGGAAACAAAAAGCGAAATTGGAAAATTGAAAATGAAAAAAAAAAAATTGTTCGTGGACTTAAACTTGTACCGAATTGAAATCCGGTTAAGCCGATGTTTCAGTAATGAGACCGTTACTTAATTGACCTACTTTTATTCTTTTTCAGCTGCATACTCTACATACTAATCGTGTCGAAAATATTTACTAAATTATACGTAGACGGATTACTAAACCATATTAGTGAATAAACAGTTTATATAATAGCAAAACAATGAAAACTCTTTGAAAACTGAAATAATATATCTAAAAGAATTTAAATTAAGTAACAAATATCTTAAGTAAGTAATATGAGAGATTTCAAAACTAGTGAGTGATTTAATAAAACTGCCCACAAACCTTGAACTTCGGAGTAAATTTTTGCGAAAGACAAAAAAAAATTACTAGAAAAAAAGTTCGTTCACAACACACGATACCAGAAACGAAATAAATAAATAAAAAAAACTTTTATTCGAATTTAGAACACTGCACTGAAGTATAGATTCGCTTGTACAAGCATTGCGGTAAGAATACGAACGCGGTACGTAGCCAGTCGGACGTAGCATCCGTCGTGAGGTCTACGCGGCACTGCTGCTACGGCGCTGAGCGAACGATGTGCGCAAGCTTAGGCCGAGTACAGACTGCACAAAAGATACCTGCCGCTGTGAACAAACCGAATTTTCACACGTTCGATTTTTTAAATTACAAATTAAAATATGCCTAAGTTAAAACTATGTTGCGAACACTATTTAATTTAGTTTTTTTTTATCGTACCTATGCTAATAGCCTTGAGAGGCTATATCAACGTTATCCTAGCGTGTGTGAGTTCTTGGAGCTCAAACCGAAGGTGCTGATAACACTGGTCCTAGCAAAGCAGTGCCTCGCAGAATCTACCACCGGATCGGAAACGTGACCCACTGAGAAGATCCGGCGAGAAACTCAATGGGCTAAACATTTCGTATTTTAGTACCGCAACAAACATTTTTATTTAAATTTTATTGTTTTGCGTAAGCTTGTCAATAGAGTATTTATTGAAATTTGAGTAAGAATTGAAAGACTGTTTTGTATTTACAGAATAGTTTTGTAACTCTAATATATATTGCTGATAAGTACGGCACACGCACTGCGGCACAATGTGGACAATATTTGTAAAAGTCCCAGGTTAATTTAGTAATGGCGATGTACAGTCATTCAGAAAACTTTTATTGATTAAAAAAATTATATGATTTTTTTTGTTACTGAGCCGAGTGAACAAGCTCACATCTAGTGTTAAGGGGTTATCGGCATCCTTAACTATGAAGAACGCAAATTGTCGCCACCCACCTTAAGACATGAGGCCTAAGTCTCAGCTTTCACAGTACAACGACTGCCCCAACCTTCAAGCGGGAATGCATTACTGATTAGCGGCAGAAATAGGTGGAATTGTCCCACATACCCGTACAGGCACATAAGTTGCCATACCGCCAGTGATTACGCAAATAATAACGCTTTCATATTTTATTTTAATTAGCCGTGACAGCCCTATTTCAGTCACCAATCAATCTTGTTATATGGCAATTACAATCTATGTCGATAATAATGTACCTATATAATTATAAACATTAGTGTATCACAATATCAATAGTGTACCTTATGATAACGAATTTATAGTCCATTATCAATAATCATGTTTTAATCCGACAGTCATCAAACTAAGAATGCCAAGAAAGACATTTCCAAAAACATCATAGATACAATCGTGGTATAAAAGCAAAATATTTGTTTTGCAATCATTTGAAATTTCAGGATTTAAAAGGAACTAATTTGACATTGCGACTGAAATATATTGATATTTTTCGTGTATCCACACTATTTCATTTATTTGTGTACTGCTGAAGAGAAAAGTGCCTCCATTTTCGCCATTTAGCTTATTCTAGTGACTTTTAATTTTCTCATCGACTGTACATCATACATTTAGTAATCAAATTATGCCTTCGTCAATTCTCATGTTGTATTCCATAATATTTGCGTTCGTTCTACCTGTCACGCATTTAAACTAGAATAGACGACCACTTCGATGTTCCGCGGATTTGTTTTTTAAATAATAATCGGCATTTTCATATGTGCTATGACTTTTTCAGTGTATACTAAAGTATTGTCTAAGTAATTGACTTTTTTCATTTGATTAATAACTTCAATTTTCCAACTTTTTTTTTTTAATACAAAACTTTGCCATTTCATATTTACTATGACTTTTTGAATATTTTGAAGTATAATTTCCTTTTTTTCATTTGATTTATCAGTTTTGTTTGGTAAAACGATTAGTGACTACAATTTAAATAAATAAGTAAAATTAAATAAATAAATGAATTCAACTTTTTCAAATGAAAGATAACCTATAACGCCAAGCGTGGTGTCCATGGGTCCGGCAACCAATAAGCGCTAAGTAACGCGTTGACCTATTTAAGCAATACCTTCGTTTCCCGGAAGTAAAACCACAAAAGCTTCACTATCACCGCTAACTTCCCGAGGCTAGCAAACTACTAAGATATTGCCACTTACACACAGCTCTGCCCAAGCATATATTAAGCGTATTCTGTATACCGAGAATGCTTGCGGCGCAATAGTCTTACAAGATTTTGTTGGCCAAGTCACGTTCGAAGTATGGAAGAGTTTTTTCTTCCTACCTATTCTAGTAACCTCGAGGGGTTATTCTAGATTCACCGAATTAGTAGGTGAGCTCACGGGGCTCAAACCTGACGTCGTTGCCAACACTAACCCTAGCAAGAGCAGCGCTTCGCAGAATCTACTACCGGATCGCAAACGCGACCCACTGAGAAGATCCGGCGAGATACTCAGTGGGTTGTGTCTGAGGGTTAATTTACTCGTCGAGCCTTTCGTCGCAAGCGAGGGATCAACGTAAGCGATGTCCGGCGACTATGCCAGAGTTGTGATCTTATAGACATATACCAATTGTTTGAAATAAATACATATCCAACGCACATACATGAAAAACTCGGCAATGAATGCGTAATAAAAATAAAACCCGCAAAAATAATAAATATGCGTGATTTTGGATTATCTGGTTTTAAGTGGCTACCTTGACTCATATATACATCACAACGAAGATGCAGCCACCCATCTTCAGACTTGAGCTCTATGTCTGTGATTGTGTAAAAACTATGCAAATTATATTTTTGTGGGTTTGATTTTCCCGAAATTTCGTGTCCACCGCAGTCTAGCAGTTAAAAACCGGGCCAATAAATATTATATACTAAAACAATGAAAAGAAACAAACAAACAAACAAATCTTTGTATTTTCGTAAGTGACAACAGATTTTAAATTCCTTTGTACAATATCATTATACTGAACTTTACGAAGACTACGCATGTAAACATTTAATGTTCACAAATATTTGCCGGCTCGGTACCCGCGAATCGTGAGATTATCCCTCAAGACTTGAATAACGTTCGTCGAATGATTTTCCAAGAACGTGCGCGTATTTAGATCAATGCTACTTCCTCCCGCATCCACATATATTAGGGGAAGATTATCTGATTTTTCGATTTGATTTTGAGATGTGGTGCTGGAAGCGCTTGCTGAGGATACAATGGACCGCTCACTGGACTATTGTTTTTTTTTTTATTGCTTAGTTAGGTGGACGAGCTCACAGCCCACCTGGTGTTAAGTGGTTACTGGAGCCCATGGACATCTACAACGTAAATGGGCCACCCACCTTGAGATAGAAGTTCTAAGATCTCAGTATAGTTACAACGGCTGCTCCACCCTTCAAACCAAAACGCATTACTGCTTCACGGCAGAAATAGGCAGGGCGGTGGTACCTACCCGCGCGGACTCACAAGAGGTCCTACCACCAGTAAAGTTTCCATCCTGAAAGAGCTCCAAATCAAACAAAGACTTTCCCCGATTCTGCAAATGCGAAGTGCCTTAAGACGTTTGTTCATGTCAGCGCTAACGAAAGCTCGTTGGAACGATTCATGGTTCAAGGAAGAATAAAAGGTCAGCCTTCTCACGGTCGACCACCTACAAGACGGACAGACTTTATAAAAACATCTACAAAGTGTTCCCTTATCGAATGTACACTTACCGCCACAAATAGAGAGAGATGGAGAAACCTCGAAAAATCCGCAACCAACCAAAGGGTGATACATAACCACGAACACTCCAGTAGAAGCGTACGACTAATAAGAAGAACCTGTTTTTACATTTACTGTTAATGTTTATTTATTATTCGAAACTAAGTCATAGTGAGCACAAAAGACGGTCTTAGTGTTTACAGCGATCTCATTCGGCCTACCGTTGATAGACAGAATATTAGTGAAGTCATACATATTAGCCCAGTTTATTTTTACATCGGAACAATGCTACCTATGGTAGGAATAAGCATAATCTACTGGGAAAATAAAGGGGGAAGTGGGAGATCAAGCAATAAATCCAAATGGTCAGATATTCATGTATCTCACCCGACAACCTAGATATTATCTCAATAGATAGTTCACTATTCCACGTAAGATCGGTCTCTGCAATAAACTAGCTAGTTGGAAGTCGTCGTATCCTAAAGATTAAGACGGCAGGTGCATTCGTATCGAGCGATGCGACAGTGTTCGAATCCCGCAAGCATGTACCAATTTTTCCAATGAAATACATTCTTAACAGATGTTCTCAGATGATTAGTATTGCGTTGAGGTTTTAAAGGTGGGGCAGCCGAACTATAAAACTGAGACGATGGTGGCGGTAGTTACGTTGTTGATGTCTATGGACTCCAATAATAACTTAACACCAGGTGGGCCTTGAGTTCATCCATCTAAGCAATAAAGAAAAGCTTTAACGATTATTTATATATCATATAAACATATCATTATATATCATATAAATAATATGTAAATTGCCTTGGTTACACCCTGAGAATTTCTGTCTGCATGGCCACCACTCAATATCAAGCTGAATTAGGTAGGCTGTGAGCTCGTCCACCCATCTAAGCAATAAAAATAAATAAATAAATAAGCCATGAGATTGAATATCGTGCAAAACAATGTGAAAAACAATCAAGACTGGTCATCAAATTACAACAACTTTCCGATATCATATTTATGTTTTAATGTGGGAATCATGTTTCAGAGAAACAGTGGATAATGAAGAAAAGGTCTATTCCAAGAATTATTTGTGAAAATGATGTACTTTTCACTTCACCGTGTTCACAAGTAAATAGAATTGGCAGTCTCGTTGATTGTAATGGTATTTTTTTGTAAATAAGAAGATTAGCAGCACGACATTAAATGGTTCCCATTGCTTATAAGCGTTACAACGAGAATCGGGCCACATTGAGAATTTGGTAATTTAAAGATTAAAAAACTCACAAATTTTTGAGCAATCTCTAATAATTTAAAATTTACCAAATCGAAGCTTAATGGTTAGTTAGCATACGGTGTGATCCAACCATGATTCTTTTTTTAACTGAAGAGACAAAAAACTTATCACTTATGTGACACGACAAAAAACAGTGTTCTGAGGATTTTTTTTATGGCTTACATGGGTGGTAGAGCTCACAGCCCACCTGGTGTTAAGTGGTTACTGGAGCCCATAGATATCTACAACGTAAATGCACCACCCATCTTGCGATATAAGTTCTAAGGTCTCAACTATAGTTAAAACGGCTGCCCCACCCTTCAAACCGAAACGCATTACTGCTTCACGGCAGATAGGCAGAGCGGTGGTACCTACCCGCACGGACTCACAAGAGGTCCTACCACCAGATGATACCATTGTCTCGTTTTTACCATCATACCGCCCGTCATCGGAGTAGAGTTCATCCATACTACCTGGAGCCATCATCCATTTTTCTATACGGAGCGGAGACCTGGACCCTTAAAGCAGCTGATCGCAAACGTGTGGATGCTTTTGAGATGTGGTGCTGGAGAAGAATGCTCCGGATACCTTGGACAGCGAAGAGAAGCAATCTGTCTATCTTAGATCAACTGCAGATCAAGACTAGACTATCCACACTCTGCCTTCACTGCGCACTCGAGTACTTCGGTCATATTGCTCGGAAAACACCGGATAGCTTTGAGAGACTATTCGTGACAGGGAAGATCGAGGGAAAGACACCGCGCGGGCGCAGTCCGACAAGGTGGTTCGACCGAATCCGCATCACACTAGAGATCCCATTCCACGACGCCCTTCATGCGGCCAATGATCGGAGGCGCTGGCGGGACATTACAAGGAGCAAAATTCTGTCGACATAATATAATGGTCACGACCCTCAGCAGTGAGGAAACGACGCGAGGAGGACCTGGAGCCACTACGTTCATCCACAGTACGTTTCCAGAGATATTTTTGGCTACGTACTGGCTTTGGAATGAGCTCCCCTCCACGGTGATTCCCGAGCGCTATGGCATGTCCTTCTTCAAACGAGGCTTGTGGAGAGTATTAAACGGTAGGCAGTGGCTTGGCTCTGCCCCTGGCATTGCTGACGTCTATGAGCGACGGTAACCACTAACCATCAGGTGGGCCGTATGCTTGTCTGCCAATACGACCAAAAAAAAAATTTTGATCACGACCCTCTGCAGAGATATAGAAAAGTATTAAAGAAATCAAAGAAAACCCTTAGAACATATTCAGATTCTTTGTCTCTGCAATTTTTTTTTCTAATTAAAATTAATTTGCATAGTAAGTATTAGCAGAGCAACGAAATGGCGAATTTGTGATCTCACGAAAACCGAGAAATTGTTCTCTCAAAATAAGCTTCCTAGTACGTGTCTGTCTTTACGAATGTTATTGCAAAGCCTTTCCGTGTGGTGATCATGTTTTGGATATACCATCAATTTCCTTAAGCTCGTTTGCTGAATTAAGATTACGGGGTAATAATAATAAATCTAATAATAACAACTGCGAACAAATCACGCACGGTCATCCGACTTCAATTTAGAATTCCCTGTATTATGGGTACCAGAGACTGATAAACATACTTATATATGTTTAAATATATACATATATAAGTTATATCATTGTTTATTGCAAAAAAAATTTGTTATTTATCTTAAGTAAAACAACGGAAAGAGACGTGCTGGGCGGAGAAAAAAGTAATGGTTCCGGAATATCCGGGAATGGACCGGTATTGCCTCCGTCGAACAGCTGTTCCGGCTGGCTGCTGACAGAAATGAATACAGGAAGCTAACGCCCAACCTTCAGGATTGAAGAGGCACTGAAAGAAGAAGAAAGAGAAAACAACTTTTATGCCTTTAGGGTCGGGAAATTAAGATACTATTAGTTCGTTCTATGTGAAATGAATCGTAATAGTCGATTTGGGGTTTGTGGATCGTAGCACATAAATTAAATCTGTTCCACTGTTGCACTTTTATTGTTGTCTTCCAAAATCTTCTCTGTTATTATAATTAGAAATTTACTGACACCTTTTTTACGCCTTGCTCACTCAATAGTGTTCGCCATCTTGCTTTATCTATCATTCTCTTTTCTCTTTCTTACCGTTTCTGTCACTCACATCTTAACGCTCCGTTCCACACTCTTTTCGTACGTTCCGTATATATAATATGTCGGAGACGGTCATTAATTTAGTGGCTAAACGAAACACAGCACAATTCCCGAGAGATGGCAGCACGATTGCGGTATCGTCGGGTTGGGAATTAATTCTTTATAATTCGTTGCGCGGAGTATGTCTGGGCTGTTGACTGGACGTCTGAGTTTTCTGGACGCATTTGAGCGGATGCGTCTTGGAAATATTGTAAATAGTTAGTAGTTAATAGTTAGTATTAGTTAGTTGTAGTTGTAGTTAGCTTATAGTTAGTACTTAGGAAAAAAAAAAGAAGCAGAGGACAGCAGCCGGCGCCGGGGTGACTTCTCCGCGGGCATCACTCCGCCCAACAACCAAGCCCATCGTATTATATATATGTATATATTTTTGTCGATGTTGTGCAGCCGTGCACGCTGCGGACAGCACCCCCCCATTCAATCTCGTCTTGCACCTACATCACCCCTGCCCTGTGTGGCAGGGAGCTTCGTTATGGGCAGTGGGGTTTGCCCCAAGGCCCGTTCCGTGCCCCCGAAAGGGGGTACGACGACCCCTCTTGTCTTGTCTTGATGCGTCTTGGTGTACGGACCACTGCCTTTCGACAGTCAGTACTGAACAGTATTGGATGTGGAGCGTTGTTTTTGACGATTACTACTGCCGCTATTTTGGTGGGTGCACGGAAATCTGTCCGTGACAGATAGTGCTACCCTATATGAATGTTATCATTCGTGATTGTCATTTAATTAGTTCATTCTCCATTTTTATAGTTCAGTTTTAATTACCGGCTTACGGTCAGTGATTATTTAATAGTAATAAATTCCTATGTGCAATACCTCGGTTACATTCCTGATGTCTGAGTTTTAATACTTAACAATCATATACTTATATATGATTAGTAAGTATTGGATATATTGGATGGTATTGGATATGTATAATAGTCTATTTACAGAAACATAGACGCAGTACTGGTGGTTTACTGGTGGTAGGACCTCTTGGGAGTCCGCACGGGTAGGTACCACCACCCCGCCTATTTCCGCCGTGAAGCAGTAATGCGTTTCGGTTCGAAGGGTGGGGTAGCCGTTGTAACTATACTGAGATCTTAGAACTTATATCTCGAGGTGGGTGGCGCATTTACGTTGTAGATGTCTATGGGCTCCAGTAACCACTTAACACCAGGTGGGCTGTGAGTTCGTCCATCCATCTAAGCAATAAAAAAAATAAAAAAAAATAAAAGTACCAAATGCGTTCAGATTTGAAGAACAAAGCAACCGTTGTACTGTAGACTCTGGACTCATATTAATTCAAATTATAATTGGATAACGCCATTTACGCTAAGAACTCCGCTAACCACTGAACACCATGCGGGCTGTGTACTCATACACCTATCTACGAAAAAAAAAGAAAAATCTACGAACAGCTATTTCCGCACAAACTAGACAAAAAATATCTACTTATGATGTTACTTTACGAGCACTATTTATTATTGTATACGGTAAATTGGACTCTACATATTATACATATTTTAACCAAAACTCAGATTTAACTCGAATTAACGACAGCAATAAAGTTTTAAACTTCTTCTTTTAAATTTCACATTTTAACTGAACGATGCGTATTGCTGGTGCAAAATGAAAATACCCTCTGATTATCAGTTTGAGAAAAATAAACTTTAACTCACAGACTTAAGTGAGAAAATAGTAAAAAAACATATATTCGAGAAAATCCAAGAAAAGCTAACGCGTTTCGTTTGTTACCAATTCTATTGTCGCATTCAGCGGAAACCTGTCATTCCACAAACGAAAACGGCCTTTATCTTCCGGGATTAAAATCGTTTGTTGCTTGCGAATAGAAAAGAAGAAGTACACTTTCGAGGAAACTTAAAACTCTCGTGTTTTCATGTACAAAAACTTCGTTATTCAAAATATTCTTGTAAAATATTTCATGCGATGTAATTGTCTACTGAAATGGAATAAGAAGTCGTCCATATGTGATATATCCTTTTAAAAATTACAATGAGTACAGATTATTAACCCCGTTCGTAAATAAAAGACATTGTTATAGATCAATAAAAATCGGTCACGCTCCATCCACTTCGACGGTCGTTTATTATATAATAAAATAAAATAAAAAAAACACGTGTGGCGCTCGAAGACTGCCGCGGTAAAGCTGTTGCATAGCATTTTTTATCCACTTATGCAATTATAGACAACTATTGACCCGTCCTGGCTTCGCTTAGGAAACTGTAATTTATTGTTAATTTCTCCACTATTTAATTGATGTTATTATACATATAAACCTTCCTCTTCAATCACTCTATTTATTAAAAAAACCGCATCTAAATCCGTTGCGTAGTTTTAAAGATTTAAACGTACATACTGGAATGGCAGAAGCAGACAGCCACATTCACTGAGACATGGTACAGCGGGTTTTCGACAGAGTTCCTCTCTTACTGAATGAATCATTTTACATCACGATCCTGTATTTGTCACTGCGTAAAAGATAATTAACGAAAATTAGAGTAGGTACATTCAATTTGATCAAGAAATACGTATTCGCCTTTAATTTATCTGCCAATCCAATATTCATGTACATACATGTATATAGTTCATACTTTTATATAGACGCAATACGTCACCAATTCGAATACACATAAAACGTAATTAGATTTTTCGTATTACTCGGGGTGACATCACGGTATTTTATTAAAACTGTTCACGGAATTATTAAGTTTGAAACTGAAATGAGGACACGTTAAAATGTTGTCACGTTTACAGATGGAATTTTTATCTTTTTATATATTATCAAGAGTATAAAGCGTTTTGTACTTTATTAATTCTATAGTGTCTTTCAAGGTTTCGTACGTTATAACACTAAATGAACTGATTAATTGTTAGACATGATCGCTTCATCTCCTTTTTTCTATCGCACAGACTGCCAACAAAGCAGAGTTCATCACGCAGTGAGTTTCCAGAGATCGCTTATTTTGAAGAGGTGCTACTTAACGATAGGCAGCGGCTTGGCTGTGCCCCTGACGTCCATAGGAGACGGCAACCACTCACCAAAAGGTGGGCAGTATGCTCGTCTGCCTACAAGAGGAATAAAAATTAAAAATAAAAACTTTTTTTTTATCCCACCTAGCTGGTCTAGAGGATACCATGTCAGCGTCACCGGGTTAGTAGGTGAGCTCACGGGGCTCAAACCTGACGATGGTGCTAACACGAACCCTAGCAAGAGCCGTGCTTCGCAGAATCTACCACCAGATCGGAAACGCGACTCACTGAGAAGATCCGGTGAGAAACTCAGTGGGCTGTGTCTGTGGGCTAATTCACTAGCCGAACCCTTCGTCGCGAACGACGGGTTCGACGAGAACGATGACCGGAAACTTTTCTACCACGTACTCCCATCCACTGTTTCTCGAGTCTTATGACATGACTTTCTTAAAACGTGGTTTGAAGTCTCCCACAGCACGCAGGGACTGGAGTCCTCCCCTGGCTTTACTAGTCACCGTGACTACTTATCATCAGGTGAGCTGAGCGCTCGTCTACCTACAGTAGAATAAAATAAAGGAATAACTTTAGGTCATTCACCAATCTTCTTTGTCTCTACCTTGTCCCGCTAGGTGGGGTCGGCACAGCAAATTTTTCTATTCCTTTCTCTTCTATCAGCCGGCATCTCAACACTCACTCCTCTCGCTCTCATATCGTCATTCACACACTCCATCGATCTCTTCCCCCTCTAACTTATACTATTATTTCTATACATCTCCTAATCACGTGCATCTCCTCTCTACGCATCACATGTACATACCACGCTAACCGTTAGGTCATTCACCAATCTAAGCCATAAAAGAAGGACATATAGTTTTTCAAAAAATTACTCCTGACATTTAAGTTCATGAGAGTCCTGATATTGCACGACGTGGCAAAAGTCACGTACACATTATTAAAAGCAAACAATAAACTATTAGTGTTGATTTAGATAAAGGTAATTGATTAAAACCTACGAAAGAAATAAAGGCGAAACTAGAAACCGTTAAAGTTCACTGCAGAAATTGTATTTTGCAGATAGATTAAACACGTAAAAAGATTTATTTAAAAAAAATAACCCGATACCATCGAAGTAATTCGAAATTTGATTTAGTTGTAAATAAGAGTTACGCCCAGTAATGGCGGACATTGAACCGATTTCACGCTCGACCGTCGCATTAGAGGCGGTAATGAGATTGGTAGGATTTACACAAATATATTTTGAATGTTATTTACGATAATTCCCGGCTGATTTATTTGTCTGGTGTTCGTATACTGTTCGTATATTGATTTGATTTTTAAACAGCGTATTGCCGATGATACCGCTTATGAAATATACGAATTGTTTTAGGACACATTATTTTTAAAATCATCTGCCTTTTAGTTTGGCAAACTGGAAATAAATTTTTACAGTGACAGATAATCTCAGATGACGCTTGTTTTGATGTATTTTGTATTAGAAATCTTCAAAAATTTTATATAGATCAACATCAAATTGTGTGAATTGAAACTTTTGCGTTAATAATTAAACACATACTAAAGGCTTTCACGAACTCATTTCTTATTCACAGCGCCCGGAAACTACACTTAATTCTCAACTCAATATTTGTACCACACGCTTACACCATCTATTATACAATAATTTCCAAACACTTGAACACATGCGTTACAATACCTCCACTACTCCGCTGCGTCAATGCTATCAGCCATTCTCTCAAGTATCGCACCCACAATAAAGTTTGATTGAGCAACCTCAATTATTCCCGGCAATTGGGAATTCTGGAGATCGAGGACGTATCGGAGCAGCCTCATTTGATTTTAGATTAATAACCAAACGTGTTGTCGGTTCATGAGTTACTAAGCTTTATTAGGTTTCGTATATTTTGAGTGTTGCTTCTAATTTATCAGGCCATCAGGGACTGAGAAATTCCGTCATATTTATTATTAAATTAAAAGTTTATATTATAGCTTAAGCATTTTTTTCATTTTAATTATCTTGCTCCGTTATTCTTGAATCACAAGATCGTAAAACAGCAAATAGGATAAAAATTATATACGCATAAATAAATAAATAAATGTGAGGTAAATCCCCTTTTTTTTTAACGCTGGGGAATCCCTAGCATTGCAACAAATACGTTTGTGTTTACTTGCTTCAATCGTCTAAGCTAGTTAGTAATGAAAGATACACAAGCCGTAGTAGGTCCGTAAGTATACCTCCCTCGAAGGGACAAGGTTGAATCACCGTGCTTTATTGCCTTTTGCTTTATTACAACGCCTTTTATGGGAAAGCCAATTAAGATACGCCTTGTACTAAGGTTGAAAATACACGGTTTCTCTTGTTAATATTTAGAACGAATTAAAGACAAAATAAAGGAAGCATATTATAGTATAATAATATTATTACTTTATCTTTATACCACACAAATAGGTCACACATCAAATTTAAATATTTAGATATTACTGGACATGAAGAAAGTAGAATTAGCAAATATTGTGTTTTTTTTTATAACTATCACTCCAGTGCTTTTGTTATCTATACTAATATATGTATAACTCTACAGTGGTTTTTACGGATGTCCCGATATAACTACTGAACCATGCATCCGATTGACTTGAAACTTGGTATCCATGTAGAAAGTACATGTACTTAATGGATAGGCTAATAATTATATGAGTGTTGGACTCCCTGCACTAGTTGCGGGGGGGTTATTGATGAGAATAATTGTGGGGGTGAGAAATAATTATGTTAATTTTAAATGCCCAGTGAAGCGGACGGGTACAGCTAGCTATTATATAAAGTTAACAAAATACCTACCTAGATTCCAATTCGATCCAATATTCATCCGGTTGAAAGTTATTTTTAGGTCTAACGGTTTAAATGCAACCGCTTTGACCGGAACCGGAGCTGATGCTCTGTCCTGAGGGTTACATCAATCTCTTCGCATAATTCCACGATTAGCCAACACAACAATATAGTTCAACACGTTCTATCAGCCCACTGAGTTTCTCGCCGGATCTGCTCAGTGGGTGGCTCAATTCCGATCCGATGATAGATTTTACGAATTATTTTGGGCCAATGTTAGCAAACTCTCTAACGTTAGGCCCGTGAGCTCACCTACTAGCCATGGCTTAGCTGAAATAGCCCCTTAGGCTACCAGCAAACAGGCGGCAAAAAAATACATGTCTTAAGTATATTTCAGTTATGAACTGTAAAAACTCGTCGAGTAGTTACTGCTTTCCAAAAATATAAATATTTCGACTCACCTTGAAACGCGTAGTCAAAGTTTTCTGATTCTTGTTTCTATTGCCTTTTTTCTCGTCTCAAAATATAGGTAAGCCAAAATCAAAGTGAAATCCTTTCGGTCTAAACAACTATTCAACTCTATTCCTAACTTTATACTGACTTGTATACACAGACATGGCGTGTTTTTGAGTTGCCACGTCTGTGTGATTCTTTTGTTTCTTTGTGCTAGTTACAGAGAGAGCACCGTAAATTCTTGTTTATTTCTCTTTAATAGTTTATATGTTTGATCATTACCAGTTGGTATTTTTGATATTGTATATTAGTGTTTTAATAAAATCTGATTGCTTTCACTTTATAATAAGATGTCTCGAATCGTGGCTCAAAATTGTAAATCATTGAAACAATAAGAGCTAAGTCACTAGTCACTCAACAAATGTTGTATTAAATCTTTTTATTGAAATTTAAAATGATTAAAAATATTTGTAAATATTGCCTACAAATTCTAGTCGTAATATTTTTTTAATCGTTTTGAAATATAATGTACTATTTAAAAATATATTTTATGCACAAAGTGAAAAATTCAACGTTTTTTATTGCTAATTTATAGACCGGGATGTTTTAAATATCAAATTGCAATAGAATTAAGACATGTTTGGTGATTATGCATTTACAAATAAAACTCAAATTCAATCAACCCGGATTGCTTGTTTCTCAAATAAAGCCAACGTCAAATCTTTACGTAACGACAAGGCAATAATGCCAAAAATCTGCATATACATATGTACATAGGTGGAGGGCCATTGATGTGGTAGTCGGTACACATGGTTGGCTTGGCGGAGTGCCAAATAGTGATGCGGTGCTTGTTCTATCGATGTTTTTCGTTTTTTGATTCTATTTTTGAGCTAGGATTTTTTCAGGTATCTCTAGTTTGACTCAAGTACTTCTTCTTCGTCACGTTCCTTCATTGCTGAAGGTCGTGTCCCTCAAACTTGACCGTGGCCTGTCTCGTAAGTTGTTTTCATCTCGTCCAGTCCTTAGCTTTTCGAATGGCGGTTGCGACTGGCAACCCAGTTAGGGCGGTTATTTGATCATACCAACGGCCAGGTAATCGGCCGCGGGGTCTCTTTCCTTCTACTTTGCCCGTCACAATCACTTACTGATAAACCTTTATTCTTGGGGTGGGGCTTTCGAGCCTCCTTCGAGGTCCCTGCGTCTGGTAAGCGCGCAGAGTATGTGGGACTAGACGGTTCGCAGACTGAATTTGAAGAGATTGAGAGAGAGTTTCAAGCCCAAGGATGGTCTTTACGATAAATACTCTTCTACGACTGCGACGAGAGGAGCGTTCTGCTCCCGCCAAGCAGTGCAACGCGCGAGCATGTGTTTTACGGTATCTTCCTTGTCGGTGCTGTCAATTCCCTTTCTGATGACTCGATGCAGCTACTGACCGAAACAACCGTGACCGATGACCACCTGCATCAGCCGGAAGATGGAGCCTCCTCAGTGCCTGCTCACCCACTCCCCGAGGCCGAACAGACCATCTCTACAGTCCATTAACCGTAGGGCAGTCTCGCCAAACGGTTTGACTACGTCTCCAGCATCGACCGCAAATATTGGAACCTCCGCGCTTGAATCACTCCTTCGCCGGGGCACCATTCCCCCTAGAGCAGAGGTCACTATGCTATGTACTGATGAACCCGCTTGATTACTACCAGTAATTATTTCATTTTAATTAATTGAAACTGATTAAATGATCTTTTTCCTCTATCTATTCGCGAGTATTCCAGCTACACACGGTTTGATAGGTAAGCTCGCTTATTAGGGAAGAAACTACTCTTGAGTTGTAAGGTATCCTTCGGAGGCGCTCGGGCAGCTGTTAGCAAATCCCACCCCTCTTGACTGAGCCTTTGCTCACCCACCTGTCCTGGTGAATCTGGAAAGGCCTCAGGGCCACCAGTCATAAAAAAAAGAATGTGAGCCCACGGAGTTCAATCTGGAAATACTTGCTAATACAAGCTCTAGCAAAAGCAGTTCTTCGTTGAATCTACCACCGAATCGAAATCGCCATCCGCTGAGAAAATTCTGCAAGAAACTCAGTGAGTTTTGTCTATGAGTTAGGGTGAACTCTTCGTAGTTCTACAACAGGGATGACCGATGCTTCAAGTGTCTAAAAGCACTAAGATTGGATCGAGAGGATCCGATAAGACCAGCTAATTTACAAAGAAATTATTCGCTACTGACAAAAGTGCTTTTTGTAACGGCACAACACTAAGGAGCTACCGAAAAGGGCTATCGGAATAATGTTGTTCTTGGATAATATTTCGATTATGAATCATAATATACGGAAACTGGCTCCAAAACGGACGTCAACAATAGATAAATAGTTTCTTTATTTAGTAACATTTTAACATAAATAAAAGCTAATATTTATTTACGGAAAAATTATAAGATTTGAATAACAAATTTACCTCTTTTTAAAATAAATATGACTTAATTATTACCTCATTAGGTTAAATAGTTCCAAAGTTGTAAAGTAAGAACATAAAAAGTTCAATAAAAATTCTCAATAATCCAAGGATTTCGTAGTAAAAGGACATCGACTTGATATAATTTGGCTTTATCTAAATGTTGACGAGTTAATTTGGGCGAAACCTTTTATTCTCATGAAAACTCAATAAGTAATACTCGAAACTTTTGATGTTTTGTATAGAATGAAATGTACACAAAAATATTAAACTTGTTATTAGTTTAACACAAGCTTTTGCTTTTGGTTCTCTTCTCTCAGTCTTTGAACGTGAGTTAAACGTAAAAGACAGACACAGCAATTGCTGAGCATTCAATAGTAATCCCTAGCTTGATGTTACTGATAAAACTTTTGGTCAGACATTTATTTCCAAAAAAATCAGATATTTACCCGTGGTAGAACCTCTTGTAAGTCCGCGCGGATAAGTACCACCACCCTGCCTATTTCTGCCGCGAAGCAGTAATACGTTACAGCTTAAAGGGTGGGGCAGCCGTTGTAACTATACTTGAGATCTTAGAACTTATATCTCAAGGTGGGTGACGCATTTACGTTGTAGATGTCTATGGGCTCCAGTAACCACTTAACACCAGGTGAGCTGTGAGCTCGTTCATCCATTTAAGCAATAAATAAAAAGATATACATCAAAATGATCAGAATATATTTATCGCTAAGGATACTTCATTACGCACAGCATCGAATACCCTAGCCTATTTCACTGACATGAATGTTATTTATTGCTGGTTTGTTGCTACTTTAATATTATCTAGCTAACTGTAATACTATTTAATACTAGGAATCACAAATTCGATAGTTTCTAGGCTTTTTGGAAGGAAAAAGTGAACAAATTTAAAAGGCAGTTCGTTTATGCAGAATTCAAATTTAAAATGCAACACTTATTTAACAAATTAATTAATTTGTAATTAGTTTTTTTTTTAATATATATATTTTGGTGGTTTTATTATATTATTGTTTTAATATTAAATTATTATTCTCTAATTATAATTGCATAAGTTGATAAAAAATGCTATGCAATAGCTTTACCGCGGCAGTCTTCGTGTGCCATACGTGTTTTTTTATTTTAATTATTGTTTCTTATTCTTGCATTGGTTAATTTTGTTTAAAATATTGAGTAAACAATACTGAAATTTGAAAACCCTTACCTGTCTTGATAAAGTTTTAGTGTTATGTAATCACTACTGCAAAACCTCAATAAGGAACGACTATACTTACCGAACAACCTTCAATGTACAGCCTTCAAATGCTTCAAATGCCACTCAAATTCGACCGCATCCGATGACGTCACAAGCAGTCAGGAACGTAGACATCGTTATGAAACGGGAATGAAATACTTTCAAGTTCACCTTTATCTTGAATGGATATGGTTCATTTTAGGGCGTTTTGTTGTAAGTTAAAATTGTTTTATGGTATGCCATTGACTGATCGCTGACGTATCTCTCGGGGCGCCATTGTCGATTTCTACGCCATTGTAAATGAGCACAATAAATTATAATGACACGATTGAGATACGTTTATTGCCAAAGAGGATTTTTTTGATTTTTCTGTAATATTTAGAATACAATTGTCAAGGGCCACAAAAGATTGAGTGCTTGGAGAGGTTTTCGTATGGAACAATTGAAGGTAAGAATCGAGTGTAAGCATCGGAGCTGTGACTTTGATTTACACGAAGCCACTGCTTTTTAGGGGTTAGGTCTCATTTGGAGGCGCTCAGGTAGCTGTTAGCAAATACCATACCTCTTGGCGGAGCCTTTGCTCGCTCATTTGTATTGGTGAAACTGGAAAGACCTTAGAGACACCAGTAATCCTTCCTTCAAATAAAAAGACTGATTTTGTTAACTTTTGTTTACTTTTACTGGTAGGACCTCTTGTAGTCCGCGCGGGTAGGTCCCAACACTCCGCCTATTTCTGCCGTGAAATAGTAATGCGTTTCGGTTTGAAGGGTAAGGCAGCCGTTGTAACTTTACTGAGTCCTTAGAACTTATATCTCAAGGTGGCCGGTGCATTTACGCTGTAGATGTCTATGAGCTCCAGTAACCACTTAACACCAGGTGGGCTGTGAGCTCGTCCACCCACCTAAGCAATAAAAAAATAAATTGACATTTCTGTAATATTTAGAATACCTTGACAACAAGGGCCGCGAAAGATTGAGTGCTTGGAGAGGTTTTCGTATGGAACAATTGAAGGTTATGGACGTCAAGCTACCTCATCGAGTGTAAGCATCGGAACTGTGACTTTGATTTACACGAAGCCGCTGCTTTTTAGGGGTTAGGTCTCATTTCGAGGCGCTCAGGTAGCTGTTAGCATTTACGCTGTAGATGTCTATGGGTTCCAGTAACCACTTAACACCGGGTGGGCTGTAAATCTAAGCAGTAAAAAAAATTAAAAAATCTAAGCCACTATATAAAATAAGTGTTCTTCAGTTATTATTATTGCTAATAGGAAAAAACTAATTTTTTTTTAAAGTTTAATGCTTTTTATTTGTTTTTTTCGATTTTAATGGTAGAGTTGTTGGAATTGAGACTTTATTACAACGACCTTTGTCATTGTTATCTGTTTTGTCTTCGTCCAAGTCACATTGTGATTTGCATGCTGACTTCAGATACCAACGATCTCTACCGCAAACAATCTACTATAGTCGTAGTTGGACGTAACTTTGAAGATCAAACGGACAATATCGAACGCCCTTTGGAGGCTTTTATTGGGCAGTTACTAAGTATTTACGAATAACCTATATTAGACCATAATATATACTACATTATACGACCTTCTTTAGCCCCTTTCTTTCTAAGTAACGGGGTAACTTGGGCAGTTAAATGATTTAACGATCATCCCCAAGATCGCAGTCTTTATGGCCTACTTAAGTTTTTAATTTATCGCTGTAACACTAAGTTAGTCTGTGTTCATTGGTCCGAAGAGTATGTTGTAAGTTGAAGATATTGTTACTTTCATATGAAATTAGAACACTTCGTAAAAACACAGACTCAATTGTTTTTATTATTTTATTTTATTATTATTTGTGGTCATAGGTTAACAAAGATTAATAAGTTAATATTAATAAATGTATCACTATGTCCTGCTAGTAAAGCGTACAAATATTAGGTGTAAGTATAATCTACATAAAAATATTAAACTTTATTTATTTATTTATTTATGTACACACAGAAAACAAGACATAGTACAAAGTAATAGGAAAATTATGTACAAAGTAATTATAATTATTTAACTCTATTCTACTTTATCATCTAAATTGTCAAATTTTATCGTCTAAATATTCTGACATAGTATAGTAAGCCTTACCTAATAAAAATACTTGCAATTTTTGCTTAAAATCTTGTAAATCTACTGTCTTCATACATGAATTAATTACGAGTCTTACACAGCATAGGATCTTTTTTTTTATTGCTTCGATGGTGGACGAGCTCACAGCCAACCTGGTGTTAAGTGGTTACTGAAGCCCCTAAACATCTACAACGTAAATTTGCCACCCACCTTGAGATATAAGTTCTAAGGTCTCAGTATAGTTACAACGGCTACTCCACCCTTCAAACCGAAACGCATTACTGCTTCACGGCAGTAATAAGCGGGGTGGTGGTACCTACCCGTGCGGACTCACAAGAGGTCCTACCGCCAGTAAAAAAAAACAAAAAACAGTTTAGAACACTATACGTTCCACATCTGTGATATGGCATAAACATTTTCAGCACTAAAAGCCTACCACTGTTTGTTTACCTTTTAATTGTAATTTACCGTGCTCTCGGGATAAGTTTCGACCGTCCTACATCTTCCCTAGAAAACTTAAGTTATCTCTCTAGGTTTCTTCTTGTATTTTATTAATTTACTAGCGACCCGCCCTCGCTTCGCTTCGGAAACTGTAATTTATTATTGACTTCTCCACTATTTATTTGATGTTATTATACATATAAACCTTCCTCTTTAATCACTCTATCTATTAAAAAAAACCGCATCAAAATCCGTTGCGTAGTTTTAAAGATTTAAGCATACATAGCTACAGACAGATATAGGGACAGAGAAAGCGACATTGTTTTATACTATGTAGTGAAGTCTAATTTTCTACTCTGCGTACGTATACGTCTATATCAGAACAATCGCTACATTGTCTCCGTTCGTATACTTCATAGGCGTGTTTGGATGATTAATTTCTTTTCCCGTGTCGATGGCAGACGAGCTTAGTTCTTTATGCAAATAATTAAGAATTACTAGTTTTTATATGGCTTTAGGTACTCAAACTAACTTGCGACTCATTCGTTATTAAGTGGTTAGCGAAGGCTATAAACACAACCTTGAGACGTGAGGTTGAAAGTGGCTAATTTCGATCTCCAGTGCAGCTGGTCTGTTGCCACCTCCATGCAACATGACCCAATGTTGTTAGTAATATACGAGTACATAGGTGTAGCGTGCAACACTCGGTCGCACTCGGGCGTCATCGGATGCGATCGGAGTTCGCGAACGCGCAGGTGTCCCGTGACGTCATACTGCGAGATTCGCGCGCTTCGATTTAAGTTGATTGTCAAACGTATAATATTTTTAGTTTTAATTTGTGCCTTGTAGTACCTAGCGACTTGTTTACTCTTTTTACTTTATAATAGAACATTGTACAAATATTATATTATTTTAGTGTTGAATTGGTGTGTTTGACTTTTATGTGTTCGGAGCATAATATCCCGAGAATACAAATAACAAACCACATAGGTAAATTGGTGGTGGTAGACGTCTTGTGAGTCCACACCACCACCCTGCCTATTTCTGCCGTGAAGCAGTAATGCGTTGCGGTTTGAAGGACGGGGCAGCCGTTGTACTGTTAAAAGTGAGACCTTACAACTCATGTCTCAAGGTGAGTGGCGGCATTTACGTTGTAGATGTCTATGGGCTCCGGTAACCATTTAAAATCAGGTGGGCCGTGAGCTATTTCATCTATCTAAGCAATAAAAAAAACACCTAATTCTAAGTAGGTAATTTTTAATTGTATGTTACATGAACTATTATTTGACACACGATCAGAGCTCAGCTGCTATTTCAGTAAATTATCTAAGCTCTCACCATAACATTGCTAAATAAACACGCTAAATTTACAAGTAAGAGCGTGCGTTATTATTTCTAGAATGTTAAAGAGTACCTCGTAATTGCAGCACTTACGAGAGGCCCTTGAGAACGTAAACATTGACACGACACTTAAATCATGGAATAATTTATAAGCTAATTAAACTTTACGCGAAAAGCTCTTGGAGTATGAATGTGAACAACTTTCATTACACTAATAACTTTTCTCGCATATTACATGGTCTTTCCTTCGTTGCTATCGCTACAAATATCATGAGTTCTACTTTGAATCATCTTTTTTTTAAATACAATTATAAGTTCGTTAATTACGAGTTCGTTTACTGGTGGTAGGACCTGTTGTGAGTCCGCACGGGTAGGTACCACCACCCTGCCTATTTCTGTCGGGAAGCAGTAATGCGTTTCGGTTTGAAGGGTGGAGCAGCCGTTGTAACTATACTGAGACCTTAGAACTCATATCTCAAGGTGGGTGGCGCATTTACGTTGTAGATGTCTATGGGCTCCGGTAACCACTTAGCAACGGTTGGGCAGTGACCTTGTCCACCCATCTATGAAATTAAAAAATAAAATAAAAATTGAAAACATCAGGGAGGGAATTATTTGCAATGAGCTTTTCAATAAATTTAATTCGACAATCACTCGAAGCGAAATAGATAAAATAATAAAACAAATCGTTTTTTATTAGTAACATAGGATTGTGACCCAGAGATCTTTCACACAGATCTAGAATCAAATTCCCGTGACAGTATAGAGACGATCGCTCGACCAAAGAAGCGAACATATGAACCGATTATTCTACATATGCAATTATTTACAATAAAGCGGGTCGGTCGCAACAACCTGCGGCCGTTTACCTCGCGGAAGGATCAAGACTGCCCAATAATGCAACACTGGACACGTCGTGTGCATGCTGGGGACTCTAGATCCAAACAAACGTAGTTTTAACATTCACTTTTATTTTTTGTTTTATTTTTATTATTATTTTTATTTTATTCCGAAATTGTAGTTATTGTATGAATAAATGTAATATGTATTCAAAATCTGAAGTAAATGAAATCTATATATATAAAAATGAATTGCTGTTGATTAGTCTCACTAAAACTCGAGAGCGGCTGGACCGATTTGGCTAATTTTGGTCTTGAATTATTTGCGGAAGTCCAGAGAAGATTTAAAAGGTAGATAAATATGAAAATCTTTCGAATTAAATAAAAATAACAATATTGTTTTCCCTTTGATGTGTCCCCCGTCGTACGGATTCCTTTTGTTTGTTTTAAGTTTATTTTATACAAAATTTTAGGTCTTTTACTTATCGATTGAGGCACTACGAAGTCTGCCGGGTCAGCTAGTAAATAAATAAAATTAACGCCAAACTACAACCACAGGCTTATACTAAGATTACTCAAAATTGGAAAAGAGAACGTAAAAAAAAACAAGCAGCAAATAGTTCGCTTTATTTATAAACTTGGCTTATTTATGATTCTGTTTACGTCTTCAAACATTTTTATGGACATCTCCTTCGGGGCTACCAAAACTTGTTTGTACATAGAAAGATTATAATCTAGTTTGCGGGGATGATATCGTGTGTTTTTCATCGATGACGTCCTCCTCTTTGCGCGGTGACCTTGATAATGTTTTTCGGCATTCGGCCCGACGACAAAGTTTATTTGAACGTTTGCGTTTGGGGAGTACAACTAAGAAAGGTATTTATTATAAAAAAAAGAACATAATATTCCTAAATAACCTAAAAGTAGGTACATGTTATTATCCGGATCACGCTTCGTTGTGACGAATGTTACTGATAGCTCTATTTCTGTAATCTGTTACAGAGATAGGGTTATCAGCAACATGCTTCGTCAAAGTAGAATTCTAGAATAGAATTTCTAGAACTTTCAGCTACAAGCGTCGTCATAAGTAACATATAGGTCCACGCTAACAGCAATGCGCGCGTAGGCATCGGCTAGTCAAACAAGCCACTCTGGATCTCTGGATTAGAAAGGTATTGTGTTCCACCGAGCGAGATGTTAATCGTTAAGCCAACGGTCCTGTTTGTTCTAATTCTAAAAAATCTAATATTAAAAAAAACCACTAATACAATTTAAAAAAAAAGACACGCCCGCTGAGTTTTTTACCAGTTCTTCTCAGGACGGAGGCTAGTTTTTGTGAATTGACGGTAGTTCATTTTGACGTTCAACAAGTATGTACTTTCATTTATGTTAAATAAAAAAAAATTGATTTGATTTGATTTGTTGTTCGGTACTTAAATATATGCAAACTTAACTTGAAAATATCTATAAAACGATCAGATTATAGCCGCATATCTTCTATTTTAAAATACTTGACGTATGCATATAAATAAGGATGACTAAGATCAATTTAAGATTCATTTTGCGCCATTGACGTTTGTTTTTACCAGTTCGCCCAGTTTTTGTTTCATTCTGCATTTTTTTTGTTAATAATATTATTTTGTAACCTTTTATGACCTATCCACTACTGTGGTAAAGACATGAAGTTGAAGTAACAATGGTTATTCGTAATGGCTGTCTCATTTTTCACATATTATAGTTTTATTTATTTACTAGCTGACCCGGCAGACTTCGTAGTGCCTCAATCGATAAATAAAAGACACATCAAGGGGACACATCAGAGGAAAAACAAAATTGTTTGTTTTTATATAATTCCGAGATTTTTTTATATTTTCTCACCTTTTAAACCTTCCCTGGACTTCCACGAATAATTCAAGACCAAAATTAGCCAAATCGGTCCAACCGTTCTCGAGTTTTAGCGAGACTAACGAACAGCAATTCATTGTTATATATAGAGATTACTAAAATGGGTGGACGATCTCACCACGCCTTACCTGGTGTTACGTGGTCACCGGAACTCATAGACATTAACAACGTAAAAGCCGTCACCCACCTTGAGACATGAGTTCCGAGTCTCAGCTTTTACAGTACGACGGCTGTCTTAGCCTTCAAACCGAAACGCATTACTGCTTCACGGCCGAAATACACGAGGTGGTGATAACTACGCGTGCAGACTCATCTACCCTACCATCATATTTCGTGAAATATATCGACCTATTCAAGCAAACTTATTGCTCTAAGCCATAAGTTACGTATTACATCACTAACATTTCCATTGCACAATATCGTTATTTTAAATTGCTACTATAACCCAAAATACATTAATAGTTTGTGCTTAATCGGTTTTATAATTACTTATTTGAGCAGCTTCTGAAATTTACTTTTTAGGTATATACTTAATTTAAAGCTCCCGGTACGACAATCTGATGAGCAGTAAAATCGAGTGTTAATAAAAATTTATTATGTTTTTCATTCAAATATAATAGAAAAATAAACTAAATTAAATGTTACATAAATATCATATTATATTCTTTTTTTTATTGCTTAGATGGGTGGACGAGCTCACAGCCCACCTGTTGTTAAGTGGTTGTTGGAGCTCATAGACATCTACAACGTAAATACGCCACCCACCTCGAGATATAAGTTCTAAGGCCTCAGTATAGTTACAACGGCTGCCCCACCCTTCAAACCGAAACGCATTACTGCTTCACGGTAGAAAAAAGCAGGGTGGTGGTACCTAACCGTGCGGACTCACAAGAGGTGCTACCACCAGTATTCAATTGTCACGCCCCATCCCATTTTTAGTTTGGTAAAATCTCTACTTGACATTTTCTATTTTACTACTTTTAACCTAATGTATCCAAATATGACTGTTAATAACAGTGATTTAACACAGTACCTGACTAATGAAATTGTATTTTAAATATTAGTTCAGATTGACCTGTATTTACTGTGTTAATGTTAATTAAACACGCGAAACTAATTCTAATAGGGTTGTCTACACAGAACAGTTCAAAATTAAAAACTAGGTAATAATTTACGTATTTATTAATAACGTATGGTAAACATAAATGTATGCCAGCACATGTATGTAACATGTAATATGACTTATCTACAACTAGATTTTGCCCGCGACTTCATTTAGGTAGAAGGTGATTTAAAGTAACAAAATCACGCTTCAAAAAAAGATATCAATTCGACCACCATTTTTTTTATCTATGTATGTTCTATCTATGTATGAAGTCGTCGTGACCTAAAGGATAGGACGTCCGGTGCATTCGTCTTGAGAGATACAGCGGTGTTCAAATCCCGCAGGCGGGTACCAATTTTTCTAATGAAATACGTACTCAACAAATGTTCACGATTGACTTCCACGGTGAAGGAATAACACCGTGTAATAAAAATCAAACCCGCAAAATTATAATTTGCCTAATTACTGGTAGGAACTCTTGTGAGTTCGCGCGGGTGGGTACCACCACCCTGCCTATTTCTGCCGCGAAGCAGTAATGCGTTTCGGTTTGAAGGGTGGGGCAGCTGTTGTAACTATACTTGAGACCTTAGAACTTACATCTCAGGGTGGGTGGCGCATTTACGTTCTAGATGTCTATGGGCTCCAGTAACCACTTATCACCAGGTGGGCTGTGAGCTCGTCCACCCATCTAAGCAATAAAAAAAAAACTCGAGAATGCTTGAGCTGATTCATTCATTCATACGTTTTTTCATTTTTTTTGTTCAAAATGGTAGTAGACTTCCCGAATCGTCCTGTAATCATCAGGATCGTTCAACAATTGTTAAACCATTCAAAGAGCAGTGATTAACAACTAGTCGATTCTGTATTAATAACAAAGTATCGTTTGATTCGCATTGAGCCACAGAGGGGCTCTGTTATAAATCAAGATTCCTCGACATATGTATGATCTTATTGAATTCAGTTTAGTTCGGTCCAAGTTACGTACAGAGACTCAGCTTACGTTGAACTTTGTTTAACACTTTGAGTGCAAGACTATTTGAGGGATTTTTAAGCCAATGCGTATGACGTATTTCTAAGGCAAGATTGGACTTGTTTACGCTATGAGAACTGATAGGCCTCAAAAATGTTTTCGAATATACTCATACTTATAGAAATAATAATAATAATAATAATAAACATTTATTCCAAACACAAATTAAGTACAAAAAATAAATAAAAAAGATAACAAAAATAACGAGGCTTGGAAACGGTTACCGGCTCAGCAATGCCTAACAGTAACGAAACAATCGGTACTGCGGCGCTGATCTTCCGCCGGCACCTGCGGAGTGACGCGCACACCAGCATCAGACCNTACCTACCCGTGCGGACTCACAAGAGGTCCTACCACCAGTATTCAATTGTCACGCCCCATCCAATTTTTAGTTTTTTCTATTTTACTACTTTTAACTTAATGTATCCAAATATGACTGTTAATAACAGTGATTTAACACAGTACCTGAGTAATGAAATTGTATTTTAAATATTAGTTCAGATTGACCTGTATTTACTGTGTTAATGTTAATTAAACACGCGAAACTAATTCTAATAGGGTTGTCTAAGCAGAACAGTTCAACATTAAAAACATGGTAATAATTCACGTATTTATTAATAACGTATGGTAAACATAAATATATGCCAGCACATGTATGTAATATGTAATATGACTTATCTACAACTAGATTTTGCCCGCGACTTCATTTAGGTAGAAGGTGATTTAAAGTAACAAAATCACGCTTCAAAAGAAGATATCAATTCGACCACCATTTTTTTTATCTATGTATGTTCACATATTTCTCGAGAATGCTTGAGCCGATTCTGGTAATAAAACGTTTTTTTTTTCTTTTTTTTTGTTCAAAATGGTAGACTTCGCGAATGATCCTGTAATCATAAGGATCGTTCAACAATTGTTAAACAATTCAAAGAGCAGTGATTAACAACTAGTCGATTCTGTATTAATATCAAAGTATCGTTTGATTCGTATGAGCCACAGAGGGGCTCTGTTATAAATCAAGATTCCTCGACATATGTATGATCTTATTGAATTCAGTTTAGTTCGGTCCAAGTTACGTACAGAGACTCAGCTTACGTTGAACTTTGTTTAACACTTTGACTGCAAGACTATTTGAGGGATTTTTAAGCCAATGCGTATGACGTATTTCCAAGACAAGATTGGACTTGTTTACGCTATGAGAACTGATAGGCCTCAAAAATGTTTTCGAATATACTCATACTTATAGAAATGTGGACTTGTCGCCTTATGCACCAAGCGAAAAGCTTTGACTGCGGCATCAGGGAATAGTTGCGTGTGGAGCTTTTAAGTTAAGCTGACTGATACATTTTTCAAACGTAAAAATCTTTCTGAACTTTCAGTTTTTTATTTAAATTGCTGCAGTCACTTTCGCGGTTCACCTGGTATCAATAATAATTACTGAACCCTTGGAGATAATACCGTGAATATCGCAATTTAACTACAAAACTCAACAACCTACAGCTCAATTTACGACTGCTTTGCGACTGACAAACTACACAGGATAATACATACCTAAATTCTAAAAAACCCCTACCACCACTTATGTATCTCACGCTAGTAACTATTTTTTTTATTACCTACCTAAGCTGATAGCTTTGAGAGGCTATTTCAGCGTAAACTTAAATAATAGGTGAGCTCACGGGGCTCAGACCTGACGACGTGGCTAACACAAACCCTAGCAAGAGCCGTGCTTCGCAGAATCTACCACCGGATCGGAAACGCAGCCCACTGAGAAGATCCGGCGAGAAACTCAGTGGGCTGTTTCTGAGGGTTAATTTACCCGTCGAGCCCTTCGTCGCAAGCGACGGGTTCGATGAAAACGATGACCGGTGCTTGAGGTACCTAAAAGCATTGTTAGTGGATCGGCAGGATCCGAAATGACGTGCTAGAAAGCAAGTTAGCAATAGTAATACTGTGATAATTTTTTTGACACATCTCTAACAACACAGTAAACCCTTCTACTAACCAACTACGAACTGAAGCAAATACGGATTTAATAACAATCTATATCTATACTAATATTATAAAGAGGAAAGATTTGTTTGTTTGTTTGTTTCGAATAGGCTCCGAAACTACTGGACCGATTTGAAAAAATATTTTTCCATTAGAAGCCGACATTGTCCCTGATGAACATAGGCAACTTTTTTTTTTTTTTTTTATTTATTTTTTTGGATTCATGTGTGTTTTAATGTTTCCGAAGCGAAGCGAGGGCGGGTCGCTAGTAAAAATATTCCTGTAATATTTTTCCTCCTACTGGAAATTGACTGTTATTTTAAGAAGCACTGAGATTATTTCTGATATTTCGAAATGGCTGCTTCGATTCTAACTTAAATTTAATCTGAAGGTAGAATTTTTTTTCGTGAGCAATATAGGTTATTTACACTTCAACAACATAGAAAGCTTAGCTTAAAAATGACAGAGTTGAACGAACTCAGGTTATCAAATCGAATCCCAACCTATTTTCCAATGATCATCGTCTAATTAATAGTAATATGTTTGAAAGTATTACAAAAACTGCTTCCAAATACAGTGAAATAGCGTGTTTACTTGTGTCTGATAAAAAATTAAGGTTATACATACCACGGATCACGCTAACATTTTTGGAGCATAAAATAAAACCCTTCAAGGCAGCAACTTCAATGCGAAACTATTCGAACTAGAGGTCCCGCAGTAGTCGAAATTCTACTATAATTAATTGGAATTGTAAGTTTGTACACTATTATGATTGTATTTTATACTTCTATAATCACAAATTTCGCCATGGCTACACTATAAAAAATATTGATAAATACAAACAATATTTAATTTTAATCTATCTCAATTTGACCACAGACGTCAAGAACAAAAGTTTGACAATAAATAGTATGCATGCGTGTGTGCGTCAAATACATGGTATGTAATGTGTGTAATGTTTTCTTTATTGATTTAATTTATCTTTTATGCATTATTTTAAAAAATATTTGCGTTGTGCACTTCTTCTCTGTATTCTCTATAAGTGTGGAAAATTTCATACTCCTCCGCACGCGCAATTTCGTAAAAAGGGATACAAAGTTTTTGCTTCACGTATTAATATATAGAAGTCATGAAAATATCAATTTACGTTCTTACCTTCTGTAGTTTTTTTTGCGTCTCAAGATTCTCCTCGATATGAATTATTGAAACCCACACTCGCTACACTGTCGTAGTTACAGCGAGGAACCCTGTTCTGAAAGGAAAATTATGTTTTTCGGCTGCTGCGATATGACCTTTCTTTCTTTCTTTTTATTCTATTTGCGTTTTTGTCTTCGCCCAATAATCGTAAAACTTAAAATAGTTTTAAAGTTTTTGTTTTCGATGCTTAAACGAATTCCTTTTTTTTATTAATTTCAAAATATTCACTTTGAACCGAATATATTCACTTTTATGTCACGCTGCAAATGAACGTGTGCTTACAAAATAATCGACGAAGCTACAAAACAAATTTTATGAAAATCTATATATTAATACGTGAAGCAAAAACTTTGTCCCCTTTTTACGAAAATTACACGAACGGAGGAGTATGAAATTTCCTACGCTTATAGAGAATATAGAGGAGGAGTGCACAATGCTAATTGTGTGCTAAAAAATTTTTTTAATAATGCATAAAAGATACATTAAATCAATAAAGAAAGCATTACACACACTGCCATGTATTTGACACACACACACATATTATTATGTATATATTCTTTGATTATTGTCAAACTTTAGTTAATGCTTAAAGTCTGTGATCAAATTGAAAATTGGTTAATATTGTTTATCTTTAATACTATTTGTGTATAGTGTAGTTTTGGCAAAATATGTGATCATAGAAGCAGTCTCTGACAATAATAATAATGTTCAAAATTATAATTTCAATTCATTATAGTCGAATTTCGACTACTGCGGGACCACTAGTAAACTTAATTACGTGTTAATTAGCCGTGACCATCAATAAACTATGGCCTTATAAAATGATTGTAATACAGTAAATCCCAGGTATATCATCAAAATCCTTCCTCGAAATAGAAGAAGGAAATGTTTCCTCAAACAAAAATACCTTCAGAATTCAAGCAATGAAAAGCTCAATCCTCTTAAACTCTACCGGAGCTTTAAACTTTGTAGTCGCGCGAGCGGATGTTACACGACTTTACTTTAAAACATACCGGTAAAAGCTTCTTAACTAAATTCTCAATCTTTTTATTCACTCAATAAAATTCATGGGTATTATTATTGAATTTTATAAAGCTCTTGAAATATGACCTTCACTGCGCCTTCTAGTCGAATATTATACTATTTTTTTGCCCTTGTAGGCAGGCGAGCATACGGTCCACCTAATGGTGAGTGGCTACCGTCGATCATAGACGTCAGGAATGCCAGAGGCAGAGCCAAGCCACTGCTTACCATTTTTTAAGTTCTAAGGCCATGATTTCAATCGTAACTTCACATCATACTTGATGGCGAGCTCTCGGTTCTTGAAACAAGAGTCAAGGGTTAGGAAATATTGAATCGAGAGGATAATATTTGAAAATAATAATTGATGCGTATTATATTTATGAATGATATGAAAATAGTAGTTAAATATTTGAGGGTAGTCTATCGTAATAAAAGATCTTCAAATACAAAACGTATGAGACGCAAGAAAAATATCTTGAAGTGCCAACGATAGCTGCAATGTTACAAATCAATTTAATCAACGCTGGTGGTAGAACGTCTTGTGAATCCGCACGGGTAGGTACCACCGACCTGCCTAATTTTGCCGTGAAGCAGTAATACGTTTCGGTTTGAAGGGTGCGGCAGCCGTTGTAATGTAAAAACGGAGACCTTAGAACTCATATCTCAGGGTAGGTGGCGGCATTTACGTTGTAGATATCTAGGGGCTCCGGTAACCACTTAACATTAGGTGGGCCGTGAGCTCTTCCACCCACCTAAGTAATAAATAAAAATAAAAAAGCGTAATATGTATAACAAAAAAAAAAAGTTTTATTAGTGGTAGGGTGTCTGATTAACCCGCATGGGTAGATCACACCCTCCTTCCCGCATAATTCTACTGCGAAGCAGTAACGCGTTCTAGCTTCTATGGTAGAACAGAAATTATACTATACATTCGAGACCTAGACTACGTATCCCAAAGTAAATGGCAGTATTCACGTATGTATAAGCTCGTCACCACTTAACACCAGATGGGTTATAACTCATCTGATAAACTGAATATGCTATTTTCCTTTCCTTTGTCGTATCACTCTTTTCAGAGCAGTCGTGGTCGTCATACAGCGTCATTGCTGGGGGCAGATGTTATGCGCCTCACAAGCAATCGCCACTCCTTCCGGTTTGTGGTGAGGCTGGTATACTCATGCAAACAGCCGCCAACTGCCGACTTGACCTGGTCGGTTTATCGCATGCGCAGCCTCCCAATATGCTATAATCAAACCTAAATTAAAGTAAGTAAGTAAACTGTTTTAAAAGAATGGTGAAGGAACACTACTTATCTTCTTAGTGCTGTTTGTTTGCATCATCATTTATTATTTCCATACTGTTGATGTATTATGTGTATGTAAGTATATTAGTATGTATTGTATGTAAGTATGTATATTGGTATATAAATATAGGTATATATTTCATATTATATGTAAACGGTATATATTTTGTTTATTGTATGTATATATTTTCTATAATGTATTATCTATAGTACACCGCAACATACCTGCTATATATTTTTATATTTTCCAGAATTTCTATAAATTAAACGGTTGTCTGGAAGAGATCGCTTTTAGCGATAAGACCGCCTATTGTACAAATGTATCTGCTTTTTTTGATTATTTTTTGAATGTAAATTGCGTTTTGGTGTGCAATAAAGTGTATTCTCTCTCTCTCTCTCTCTCTCTCTCTCTCTCTCTCTCTCTCTCTCTCTCTCTCTCTCTCTCTCTAAATTAAGAAATATGATGTTAAAATTACTGCTGTCATAAACACTACTTGTTCTCATATAACTAACTACTCTTGGATACATCAATTCCCCTCACTGGAGTGTACAGCCTGAATAATTGATGTTCAGTTTGATAAATGAAGTCAAGCGTACATAATTATTAACAGTTTCCATGTTTGATTTTGAACATGATTTACAATAGTTACTAATAATCAAGTTTAGGTTACGAACTAGATCTTGTTTATATATTTATTAAATGGCTTTTTCACTATATTTATTGATTGTTGCTCTTCAATATGGGCATCGACAAACGCCTCCAAGAAATCAGACTGACTTGAAAATTTTCACACGTATCCAGGAGCAACGTAAAAACAAATATTTTGATAAGGTTAACTTAATATACTGACGGTGATTCCAAGTTATTGTTCCTTCTTCGTATTTTTTCAGTTTTAAATTATATTTACCTTTTTGATAATATTTAATTTCCCTATCCACACGAGTGTTAACTTTTATACACGAACATTATATTATTAAACGCCTGGATGCACATAGATCAAAATAAAAAAAGATGCGTGGTGTCGTGGGACACCGAATAGGAACGAAGTTCCTTATTATAAAAATATTAATTTTAAGTTATATTCGAGGTATAAAGAAAATAAAACTGGGGTTTCGCAACAACCCGCAGTCATTCGGTAACGTGCGAGCTTATTGTGGTACACTTCATTCACGTTTGTTTGCATACGAGTTAGTGTATTGCGCAAACGAACGCTCTGAGATCGCGGTCAATGAATGATACAAAAATATGTTACTTTTTGTACGTTATTACAAAGTTAGGCCGTACACTGCGTGCATTACTAATTTGTACGTTATTACGTTACTAATAAAAATCTTACGTTATGGACGTTTTTACCCGGTTAGGGTACCACCCCTCCGCATCGTCCCATAAGGAACTTCGTTCCAGAAAAAATGTAACAAAAAAATCGTAATAAGTAGCAAAATGACGCTGGATTTAGCACATTATTGGTGGTATGCAGCAAAATGGATTGCTTGTGGGATCGTCTTACTATCTCTTGCCCACGCCCTCATTTAAATAACACTTATTACACGAAACCTTATTTTTATTACATTAATATTACCCGCCCAGTCCCACCACAGTCAAACGGTTATGGACTTGCTCATTTCTAAACTGATTTGGATAGGAATTGGATTTTGAAATCGATAACTTGACTTTTTAATGATTTTAAAACCGGATCAGCACTATACTGTAGTATATAACATTTACATTTCTGTTGATTTTATTGAAACTGTTACCTAAACTGTATTGCTGTTCACGTAATACCAAACAAACCTTGAAACTGCGATTTAATTTAAAGCAATTAAACAACCGAAGCCAGTGGGACGTGAGATTGGCTTGAAATTCGCGAGTCGTATTATAACTATTTCGTAAAGAACCGCAAATCGAAACTTGATAAACGTTAACACGGCTCTTACATAATTGGCCTCATTAAGTAACAAATTTAGTTAGACCTCTACTATGCACGGTCGGTAGTAAGCTTTGTATGCCAATTTAAATTTGGTGTTATTTAGGTGGGAATGACATTGCATTAGCTTCTTATGGAACTTAGGTGAGCTTACATGCGAATTTTCATTATCATAACCTCGGTATGATAATATGAGATGACTTTGAGAGGTTAAATTTGCGAAGGTGCTAAGCTGCGAAGTTGTAACACTGTCTTAACATACCATTATCATTATGTCTGGAAAAAATGTTTTTTAAGATCAGATACTGGTGGTAGGACCTCTTGTGAGTCCGCACGGGTAGGTACCACCTCCCTGCCTATTTCAGCCATGAAGCAGTAATGCGTTTCGATTTGAAAGGTGGGGCAGCCGTTATACTGAGACCTTAGAACTTATATATCAAGGTGTGTGGCGCATTTACGTTGTAGATGTCTATTGGCTCCAGTAACCACTTAACACCAGGTGGACTGTGAGCACGTCCACTCATCTAAGAAAAAAAATAAATAAATAAGAAGGCACAGTGATCATGACCTCTACATTATATAGTTACTTGAGCTCATCAGGTGGGCCGTATACTTGTTTACCTACAGTGGTAATAATAACAAATTGATAGGGGCGCCGGAACTTAAGAACTGCTTCTTCGGCTTAATCTTGTATTTTTTATTGTCATTATAATTTTTTCCGGTGCGTCGAATGCTTACAGTTTTCGTGGTCTCAAACGATTAAAATAATACAATGACAGTAAAAACTGCGAGATTAAACCTTAAAAGTAGTAATTATGCTTGTGCACCTTAAGATCAGATACTGGTGGTAGGATCTCTTGTGAGTCCGCGCGGGTGGGTACCACCACCCTGCCTACTTCTGCGTGAAGCAGTAATGCGTTTCGGTTTAAAGGGCGGTTCAGCCGTTGTAAGTTACTTGAGACCTTAGAACTTATATCTCAAGGTGGGTGGCGCATTTACGTTGTGGATGTCTATGGGCTCCAGTAACTACTTAACACTAGGTGGGCTGTGAGCTCGTCCACCCATCTAAGCAATAAATAATAAAAAAACTGGACTTGATACGCAACCCCTAATACTTGAGTAAGATAACCGAAATTAGTCATTTATACCAAATATAGCGTGTCCTTACAAATTTAAAGCATTCATACTTCATATTATGAAAGCAATTCGGTCTGTTATGTTTGCATGCCCAACTCCTTAAGCCGGTTTTCACGAAATTTGGTTTAGAAATAGTCCAAGCCCTGGAAAACAATTTAGACTGTCTTTCATCCCACTGCTGAGCTTAAGCGTCCATCCACGTGATATAAAGTGTACTTCACGCTAGCGAAGCTGCAAGCGAAAAGCTATTAAGCTTAAATTAAATTAATTAACAAAAGCTAAAAGCTTTCCAAGAAATACTACTATTGAAAACGGTAATGTTTAGGGAAAAAAACTAGAATGAGCTTCGACTGAAAATCTGCACTCAAGTTTCCATTGTTCATTTAGCACTTTTGCTTAGCTGAGAAACTTTGACTGTGCAAACTTTTCTTCAAAAGCTTTAAGACGAATGAAATGTTAAAGAAAAATTGAGTAATCACATTAAGCTTTGACGTCGAGCTTTTTAGTCTTCTGACGTTTTGATAAAGTTCAGTAGTTTATTTGCCATTATGAGAATCATGTAAAACTAGCAATTTCAGTCTCGTTTTATTGCAATTTATTTGAATTTAAAAAATGTCGATGACTTGACTTTTTCTGTGGAAACGTTAAGTGATTATTTGAGGTTGAATTTTCAATTTTGCTAAGTACCAGTTGTCCCACTCTTCAAACTGGAAAATATGTAAATTTCACCATAGATATACCCAGAATACTACTCTACCTACACGCATTGGCTTACAATACACCCTACTTTTTTACTACTGACTTCACCTTGATTGGTGGGCGAGCTCATAGGGCTAACACCTGCCTTAGCAAGATCAAAATTGCGGAAGACCAACTCAGAAGATCCGGCGAAATCCTCAGTAGTTTGTTACCGTATCATTAACTTCCTCGCAGCGATAGGCAAATTGTACGAACGTCTGATTAGTAGATGCCTCAGGGATCTTCGCGCCCCGAAAGGCATCCTGATCGATGAATAGTTTGGATTCTGCGCCAAGCATCCAACAAGTGCACTGTTTCACGGAGCTCATCTGAGTCGGACTTAATAGACGTATATATATCCACCACGGGAGCCCTTTTCTTCGATATCAAAAAACCGTCAGTCACAATAGTTAAATTTACGACCTGTAGAATTACCAAACGATCTCATGCTCATTATACGAGACTTCTTGTCGAAATTGAGTTTCGGTTGAGGGAGCCCGCTCTCTCCCGCGTCAAATCTCGGCCGGAGTCCCGCAAGACTCCGCTCTCTCCCCGCTACTTATAAGTTTGGACATATCCAGTTGCCGGCGACTCAGTAAACCCTTTTCAGCGATGATACGGCTATCTACTCGAGTAGGAAGATGTCGGTTAGTAAGCTCCAGATCGCGATCACCATTTTAGGAAAGTGGTTCCGGAAGGGGCGCATCGACCTCAACTGCACGAAAATCCACTGCTACTAGCACGTACCGAATTGGGTCCGGTAACTCCATCCGCGCCATTAAAATCTTTGGCCAGATCATACCGTGGACCTTGAATGCCAAATACTTAGGCTACCTATAATAGTTAGTTTATCAATAGTAAAACATTGATTGTTGAATTGATTGTTGATTGAAATGAAATAAAAATTAAAAAAGGTTTCAATTGTACAGCCAACGTCTGAACCAAGTAGAAGTGATTTAAATGACACAACATACCCCAATGACATATTTGGCGTTGAGCCAACTAACGAATTGGGATCTACTGTTCTCTAATTCTTATAGCTGTTCGAAACCCGAAATGATTTTACATTTTATCTGACAACAAAGTTCTTAGAAATAAAAAGATGTTATTTCTAGATATTTCAACCGTATTTCTTTATCTTCATACAAATATTGAGTAATGTTATCTACTTAAAGAAATTATTTCAAAACCATTATTATTTGCTTATCAAAACGATGAACACAAGCAAAAACTTATATTTAAAAATTCCACTATTTACTTTCTCTATTTTCAAAGGCAAACCTGCATACAGATGTCAGAAGCAAAGCAAACTCCACAAGCAAACACTGCAACACTTAAATTAGGTAATTAAATGTTTAAATCGGAGTGTATAATTAAATAAAAGTCCCACATTCAACAGCTCTATTTGTCAACAACACCACAACAACTAACACTTGTCCTACGTGTTATTTCGTATGCAGAAAACATATATGCGACGAAATAATCTCTACGCTCAGACCCCCATTTCCCAATATCGTTCACAAAGAAACTATCTCCAACAAATCAAACTTGAACCACGACACTCGTACATTAAGTCGACGACTACAAGAATACTAAACCAAAAAGGCGATAAACGTGTCTGGATAGCACCTATGTATAAAATTCTGTTACGGAATTCCATTAACGATAGCACTTTTGATTCGTTAAAGCACTTATTTATTTACTCTTTAAAGCAATTAGCACAATTATTACATTATTATCGACCAGAAGTGAGGTAGTTAACAAAAAGAAATAAATAACACAGAACTGGCCTAATTATATTTCACTGAATTAACAAAGCTTCTAACAAAATGATTTCAATTTACTATTAACGAAAACTGTTAAAATTACACAAGTCCCAAACATTTTTCAACAAGAACCGCGCACACGAACGCCACACACAAAATAGAGGCAAAGGCGCAGCAAGGGATCGTTTTTATAGTTTTAGCGCTGGCTCTCGGACGGGGGTTGCCTGGACTCGGTAACAATATTATATTGCTGAAATAGGTAAAGGAAATGCAGCAAATGTCGCCATACATTCTTAGCAGTCTAAACCGAACATAGTAGAACTAGCTAGCAACGATGCTATGAATAGCTATGTCATGAATTAATAGTGGGCTTTTACCTACTTCAGCCGCAATAACATTTTCGTGATAACTCAGACACCAATTGCGACGTCATTTTAGTAATACGTGACGCCAAAATTTGTTCTTCTTTAGTTATTGCTTTTGCCACTAATTTCTTCTATGTGTTTAGCTATTCAATTAAATGTATTGAGTAAAAACTGCAGTTTGTGCAAATAAATGTTTTGTTTCATTGATACCTTGTGAATGTTGATATCTAATAGTGCTAATATATTAGCTAGATGTCATTATGTGATTTGCGTTCTATGAGATCTACGGTATCGAATTTCCACCTTTTCCATCCATCTTTTTTGGAGAAAGTGTTATGGTAAGGAAATTTTGACTCTTTTAACTGACTGACTGACTTTATTAAATATTTCTATTTATTAATTACTTTATACTTTAATATAGATCGTGAAAGATCCAAAATATCTCGTCTACTACCAAAATCTGTTAACTACAGAAAGAAGCGTATCAAATCGTACTCAATTTTGAAATTTTCACATTTGGAATAGATCTATTGCAAAATTTTCATTAACTAGAGGTCCCGCAGTAGTACAAATTTCGCCACTATAAAAATATTAACAAAGACAAACAATATTTAATCTATTCTCAATTTGACAACAGACGCCAAGAACAAAAGGTTGACAATAAATAGTATGCATACATGTGAGCGTCAAATACATGGTATGTAGTGTGTGTAATGTTTTCTTTATTGATTTAATGTATCTTTTATGCATTATTTAAAAAAAATATTAGCATTGTCCACTTCTTCTCTATATTCTCTATAAGTGTGGAAAATTTCATACTCCTCCGTCCGCGCAATTTTCGTAAAAAGGGATACAAAGTTTTTGCTTCACGTATTAATATATAGATTCTTTTAACTAAATAACGTTTTAAACATTACTGAAAAGATTTGAGATCTGAGACCAAGTTTTGAACAAGCTTGAGGCTATACAAGATTAAAAGTGATGTTAAATATATAATTACGCAGCACATTCCAACAAAATTTGTTAAGTCTTTACAACTGTATTGCTTAAGGAACAAGAGAACCTTAAACCCGTCTAGACATCAGCATTTGGCCACATTTGAGAAAAAAATCGTTCGACTCTGAAAATGAAACAATATTTTTTATTAGATTTTGCAAGTTAAATTCTGACCCTAACTTTCATAATCGTTAGAAACCCATTAGGTACCACGTTGCTTCAAAAGTTTCGGAGAAAAATTACCTACAAATTTTAATACGTCGGGTAGCTATGAAGTCTTTAGGACGAGGAACATGCCTTATCTTGTTACATAAGAACTTTACAAAGCTTTTTAGTTATTAAAATGGCCCAGAAATGCTGTGTTTTATTGACGTGGTTACTAGAGACCCCGAAATTCACAATACGAATGGCACCTCTAGAGATGACGTCGAAATATTGATTATAATGCATGGTAACTGGCTGACCCTTAAAACCGAAACTGCTTCTCGGTAGAAACAGGCAGAATTGTATAGGTCCATATATTACCAATAGTATATGATATAGGTACCATTTTGCCTGTATAGGTATGTTACAAGATGCCCTAGTTTCAATATCAAATTGTCTCAGTATAATATTAATTGACATCCCTGGTGCACTAACAAAACCCGTATGCGACATGAAATGCAAACTACGTAATACTGTTATAGAACACTTTGAAATCTAATATATAATCCTAGTTTGTATTAGATTCAAAACTGACAACGCAGACTCGGTTATCTTGTAAACCGAACCACCAGCTATGCATATTGCAATAGTTAATATCGTCTCGGATCGAGGTACTTTGCTTTTACGTTCTCGAAGGTATGCTGCCAAACTAACAACAATATGCTACGTATAACCAACGCTTTTGCTGCTTATTGTTTTTAATTATTTTTTTTTTAAAGATAGGTCCCTATTTGAATTTTGAAATATTTTGACTAGTGGCATAATTGAATTAGGAAATAAGGTATGGTGTCAGATATTCAGAAATTTAATTTTACGTAAAGCTGAATATAAAATGGAGACATGCGAAAGCATGTGTTTTGGTTTTAAGGTTGGAACAGCCGATCTCGATCTAACAACGGTCATTTTAGGTACCTCAAGCACCGGGCATCGTTCTCGTCGAACCCGTCGCTCGCGACGAAGGGCTCAGCGAATAAATTAGCCCACAGACACAGCCTACTGATTTTCTCGCCGGATCTTCTCAATGGGTCGCGTTTTCCATCCAGTGGTAGATTCTGCGAAGCACTGCTCTCTCTAGGGTTAGTGTTAGCAACGTCGTCGGCTTTGAGCCCCATGAGCTCACCTACTAATTAGGCGAATTTAGTATAACCCCTAGAGGCTACTAGAAGAGGTAGGGAAAAAAAAAGTTGTAACTCTTATGTCTTGAAGTGGCAATGGCACAGTAAGCGAAATAACTTAACTTTAGGAAGGATCCAGGTTTCCCTCGAAGTTTTACCATCAGACGTAAAAAAAACTCATAAACGCGATTATAAACGATTTCTTTTTAAGTTAGATTTTAACATTTTTGTTAGACTCCGCTAAAATAACAATGAATATTGATTTGTCAAGTCCAAACACCAACTAAACGTTGACAAAATCATCGCAATTTTATAACGCTTACAGCAAACAGTGCGACAACTCCTAACCAGATGTAATAATTCTCGGTTGCTCTTTAAGTGGATACGGCGTTACTGGCGCAGACATTGATGGATGAAACATACTCTCGGTAGATGAAACATGTTTATTGCAATAAAATAAACGAATTAATGATCCGTGGTTGAGTTTAGCGAAGTTGGAGTCAAACAACAAAGACATTTGAGTCTTGATTCGTTCGAAGCAAAACACTAAGATATGTCAAGTCAGAAGGTGTCTAAAAATATTCAAATCGTTATACAGAGCGTTCGCCTTGTAGTTAAAATTGGACTATAACCACTACCACAAAAGAAAAATCATTCTCGCTCACGACTCGGTCGTGCGCGGACGTGCTTTCCGATCCGTGGCCCGCTTGCGAGCCGCGTCTCTGAACTCACAGTTGTGCTCGACAGTGTAGTGACCGTGAATACATCGTGCGTACAATTCGGTAGTGCGGACGTGCCGATCCGTTGGTCGCTTGCGATCTGCGTATCGAGGTCCATTTTTGTGCGCTAAAGTTTTGTNATGCGTGCGCGCGCCAATCAAAATCGTACTAGCATGTCACACGAAATGCGTTATGCGCCTGATTGGCTCCTGATTGCGTGATGCGTGCGCGCGCCAATCAGGAGCCAACGCGCGGCCGCGTTATCGCAGGTGACGCCGGGCTGCTGCGCCGGCAGTCCGCCACAAAGCCTCGTACTGATCGCGCGTTTCTCTCATTATTCGATATTAACCTACAAACACTTTGAACTTGCGGAGATATTGTTTTAAATTTTTATTGTTTATATTTTTTCATGGCTTCCTTATGTATGTCAAAAAATTTATTGTATAATTAATAGAATAAAAATCTACCGTGCATAATCTAAGTATCATCAAAAATGCATTCATTTATACCCGTATTCCCTTATCTATTTATTTATTTTATAATCGTTCTTGAGGAGTAAACTCCAGTCGTGCGTCGGAGCGGACACACACACTTTTTTTTATATATTTTTTCATGGCTTCCTTATGTATGTCAAAAAATTTATTGTATAATTAATAGAATAAAAATCTACCGTGCATAATCTAAGTATCATCAAAAATGCATTCATTTATACCCGTATTCCCTTATCTATTTATTTATTTTATAATCGTTCTTGAGGAGTAAACTCCAGTCGTGCGTCGGAGCGGACACACACACTTTTTTTTTTATTGATACACGTTAATGGCTGTCAACGGAAAGAAGAAAAACTTTTTAAATAAACAGACGAGAAAATGGTAGGTACTAAGCAATTTTTTATTTCACTGTTTAGAGTTAAATTGATTTGATATTGACTTTTGATAATGACTTAGATTCAATTATATTTTATGACGTTTGTCTCATCCTTAAATCGGTCTGTCTTTAGTATTATTCGGTATAATCTACGAAAAAGGTTTGTTTTTACGAAACTTTCACTGGCAAATAAATTTTCTGATATGTGTAAAAATTTTAATAAGCATTCGAAGGTATTTTTTCTATGTATTTTTCTTATAATTATTTAAACTAACTCTGCTTAAGATTCTGACGGATCATGGATGGACTTTTAGTGATGAATATAGAATCCTAATACATAGAGTCATATGGGGTAACCGTACGCAGCGGGTAAGTGTACGCAGTGAACATCGTGCGAATGACGCAGTGGACAACTGGTCGAGACCTGTCGTATTTAGTTCACACTTGACTGCCAAGCAAGAGTACCGCGTCACAGGTTTTCTGCTCAAGGCCGGGGATACTTATGCGACAATATTGTTTTTGCACGGTTTTCTTATTTAATTTCTTGAAATTCATTTGCATGTCTAAGGCATTAAGATTTGTCTGAGTAAGTACACAAAGTGACTGGGAACAGGAGAAACTAATCAATATTTTGTGTGAATTTACGTATTTGATCTAAGGTAAGTCATACTTGTGTTTTTTATTTTATTTATTTATTTTGATGGGTTGGGGTAAGTGTGTGGGGGTAAGTGTCCGCAGTTTTGAAATGCGTATACTTACCCCATCGAAGTAACAAAACATATCAAGTATTTTTTTACCTTCCAGATTGAAAATGCCTCGAAAATATATAAGGAAATGTCCCGATCGGAAAGTCTGTACTCAAGAGCAAACTGATAAAGCCAAGCAGTTGATTGGAGAAGGAAAATCGAAACGAGCCGCAGCAGAAATTGTTGGGATCAATAAGAGTACTTTGAGAAAACGTTTAAAACTCAACTCCACTGCAACATCAATGGGGAGATATCAACAAACATTTACACGTGAACAAGAGGTAGGAATGTTATTATTAATTATCTATGATGGCCATCTGAATATATTAAAATTGTCTTTTTTTGTTTTTAGGAAGAAATTTACAATCATTGCAAATCTAGTGACGAGAGCTTCTACGGCCTTACTTTGAATACACTGAGAAAATTGGTTTACAAATTTGCAGAAGTGAATGAAATAGAGAATAGATTTGATAAAACAACAAAAATGGCTGGAAAAGACTGGGTCATCCTGATTTAGCTTTAAAGCAAACTACACCTACGAGCATTGCAAGAGCCATTGGTTTTAATCAAGTGCAAGTAAATAGATTTTATACAAACTTGAAAAAGTGTCAAGAAAAATATAACTTCCCTCCAGGTCGAATATATAATATGGACGAGACTGGCATCAGCACAGTGCCAAAAAAGACTCCTAAAGTTATATCACTGAAAGGGAAAAAAAAGTTAATAAAATTGTTTCTGGAGAACGTGGTCAAACTATAACCGCTGTTTGCTGTGTCAGTGCAACTGGAAATTATGTGCCTCCTGCATTTATATTTCCTCGAAAAAGGATGAAGGGTGAACTCATGGATGGAGCTCCAACTGGAAGTATTGGTATGACATCTGATTCGGGATTTATCAACACGGATTTATATTTGGAATGGCTTCATCATTTCAAGGACTATACTTCACCAACTGTGGATAATCCTGTGCTACTGATTATTGACAATCATTCAAGCCATATTAGCTTGCAAGGTACCTTGTATTGCAGACAGCATAACATCATAGTACTTACTTTGCCACCTCACAGCAGTCACAAATTACAACCCTTGGATAAGGCTATTTACAGTCCTCTTAAAAGCCAGTACGCAATTGAAGCTGATAAATGGATGGCACAGCATCCTGGTAGATCTATTAATCAATACCAAGTGCCTTTGATTTTTAACAGAGCCTTTCTAAAAATTGCCACTGTAGGTAACGCAGCTTCAGCTTTCAGGGTCACGGGAATATATCCCTTCAACGACGACCTGTTTACAGAAGCAGAGTTTGCACCATCTTCAGTTACAGATATGTTTTGTCCAACTTCTGATACTGTCCTTCAAAACTTCTACTTCAAGTTCACTTGGCTTGGATCATCATATTGTATCTGTTGCACCTGTTCCACAAGAATTGGTTGCTTCTGCGTCGGCCGATTTATCAGAAACACAATTTGAGATGTCTGATTTTTCGACTGTTGCTGAAGTTTATCATCCATCAAGCTCTCCACTACCTAGAAAACCTAACATCGAAATTCCGCCTCCCGTTCTCGGTAACATTTCGAATACTCACAAATCTCATATTCCCTTAATCAATATAAGCCCATTGCCAAAGGCAACTCACATTCAGACACGACGCAAAAATGCCAGCAAATCGGAAATAATCACTAATAGTCCGTTTAAAAATATGTTAGAAGAGAAACAAAAAGAAGTCGACCGAAAATCTAAGAAAATAACAAAACCAAAAATGAACATGGAAACCAAAACTAAGCCAAAGAAGAAAGATAATATTAAGACTAATACTAAAACTAAAGACAATGACAAGAATAAATGTTCAGAGCAAGAGTACTACTGTCCGTTGTGTCAAGAAAAGTACGGAGATACGGCTGAAGCGTGGATTAAATGTTCAATTTGTAGCTTTTTTTTGTGATTGAAAGATTACTGGTGGCCCGGAGGCCTTTCCAGCTTCACCAGGACAGGTGGGCGAGCAAAGGCTCAGCCAGGAGGGGTGGGATTTGCTAACAACTGCCCGAGCGCCTCCGAAGGAGACCTAACAACTCAAGAGCAATTGCTTCGCGAATGAATCTACTACCGGATCGGAATCGCGACCCACTGAAAAGATCCGGCGAGAAACTCAGCGGGCTGATGCATGGGTTAGGTTGCACGTCGACCTCTTTGTCGAGTTCGACGAGTACGGTTACCGGGGTTCCTTAGCCTGCTCCTAGTGTTAGAGCTGAAGGTATCTAATGCAAGAGTTATTGGATCTGATGGATCCGTAAGGACGTGTCTAGGGCGACGACGGTGACTTGCTCCTGCGTGATCAGGATTCAGGGAGTAATCAGCGGGGACAACGATAAGGCGATTATCATGACGCGGCAACGATAAGGCGATTATCATGACGAATTTGTAGCTCTTGGTGGCACGAAGCCTGCACCAGCTGCGAGAGTGGCATATTTACTTGTGATCTATGTGTAGTAAAAGATTGAGTTTCGGATGTGCGTACACTTTGCCGACGTTGCGTACACTTAACCGAAGACATGCGGACACTTTCCCGCCGATACGGGTAAGTGTCCGCATTTCCCTTGATGATTAAAAGTTTCAATAAAAATAACAATTATTATTAGAATTTTAAAAATATGCTTTGTTATTACTGAGAAATGTTTATTACGTTAGAATAAACGTTGTTTTTTTTTCATAAAACTTTTATTCTGGAAGCAATTTACTAAAAATTGCGTACAGTTGCCCCACAAGACTCTACAATCCTAATAATACTTAAAATGTTTGCGTTAAAAATGAGGTGATATTTCTGAAATCTATATATTAATACGTGAAGCAAAAACTTTGTATCCCTTTTTACGAAAATAGCGCAGACGGAGGAGTATGAAATTTTCCACACTTATAGAGAATATAGAGAAGAAGTGCACAATTCTTTTTTTTTTTTAAATAATGCATAAAGGATACGTTAAATCAATAAAGAAAACATTACACAACTACATACCATGTATTTGACGCACACACGCATGCATACTATTTATTTTGTTCTTGACGTCTGTTGTCAAATTGAGAATAGATTAAATATTGTTTGTCTTTGTTAATACTTTTTATAGTGTAGTCTTGGCGAAATTTGTGATTATAGAAGTATAAAATACAATCATAATAGTGTACAAACTTACAATTCCAATTAATTATAGTCGAATTTCGACTACTGCGGGACCTCTAGTTAGTATAAATACGTTTTATTTTAAAGAATGACGCTTTCATCTTGTTTAATATAAACATATCGTGTTTTCGAATGTAGGCAAGGCGGCATGTCAATTCTGCTTTGATCAAAGTAAATTTTGTGAACATGGTATTATGATTGATGACACTTCCTCGTGATATTTTATGAAGAAAAATATTGAAAGAAAGCTGTTACCGTTTATAATCATGTAAGAAGTTCCAATGACATATTCGTTTTCATTTTATTGTTGCTTTTGTAGCATCACCTTATTTTTTTTTATTATTGCTTAATTGTGTGGAGGAGCCCACAGCCCGCCTGGTGTTAAGTGGTTACTGGAGCCCATAGACATCTACAATGTAAATGCGCCACCCACCTTGAGATATAAGTTCTAAGGTCTCAAGTATAGTTACAACGGCTGCCCCACCCTTCAAACCGAAACGCATTACTGCTTCACGGTAGAAATAAGCAGGGCGGTGGTACCTACCCGCGCGGACTCACAAGAGGTCCTACCACCAGTAAAAATTTAAGGGTAAATTTAAGGGTTTTCTTTTATAAAATCGTGCACATTTAAATAAAATAAACTAAAAAAACTAAATGAGTTTATAACAAAAACCTAGGCCGCTGAATTTGATTCGTCGATTTTTCTCAGAGCTGGATTACTTTGGAGCTGATGATACAATAAGTAGTGGCTTGACCGTACCCCTGGCATCACTGATGTCCGTGAGCAACGGTAACCACTAACCGGTGGGACGTCACCTGGCTACAACGTCAGTAAAAATAACGTTAGTAATAAATATTGTCGGCGACGATACCCAAACAAGGGGGACACGCGGAAGCGGAGTGCGGGGTGACCCGACCAAAGACGTGAAGACGGACAGACGCGAGAACTCATTCCGATAGAGGCACCCGTCACGTGCGGACGTGCTCATCGTCCACTCGATCGCCCGGTCTTTGTTCGCCCGGCTTTTGTTAGCCCGGCCATTGTTCGCGCGGCCTGTGTTCGTGGTACATCTGCCGACTAAGTGCTCTTTCTGGAAGTTTTTATTTGTTTTGTTTCCTTTTGTTGTTTCTGTGTTCGTGGTACATCTNTTTGTAGAACACATTATTATTTTCAAAAGTGTAGAAAGCGAGAGCATAATATGTCTAACTATTATAGTTATGCCACAATAAGTGTCCATTTATTTAAAAAAATAAAACAACGTCAAATATCGTTGAAATTTTCGTTAGAGACCCGAGCGAAGCCGGTTCGGTTCGCTTGTCGAATAATAAAATTATAAAAAGCAGTACATAATAAAAGTGTAAAAATATAATTTTATCATTTTGTTTAATTCCTGGACAAATATAAATAGTTTTTTTTTTCTGTACTTAGTTTAAATGGTTAACGGGACCACCATACGTCACAGCTCCAACGAACCTAACATGAGACGAAACGTCAACAGCATTCTGTCACAAAATCAATCACCTTATTTCATAGACCTATATAGTACCTTATTTACATTTATTCAAAGAGTCAAACCAAAAACCAGACTGCAATACCGATCAAACGTGCACACAATAGAGTAGTACTAAACAAAGAATATCCGAAGGCGTCGAATTTTAAAACAAAAGCAATCATCCATTGTTCGCGCTGGTCTCGCGAAACAAAATAAATAAAACTGTAAATCCCGGTGGATGGAGTCTTTGGTGAGGCGCATTTTGCTCGGCCAGAGCTCTGAAATGTGACAGGCCGTATTATAGTGATGCTACAAGTGCAGCTCTATAATGATAATAATAATAATAAAGAATCGTAAGATAGTTTCTGCAAATAGATGATCAACCACATAATGCTTAATTAGCCAACCCCAAGAAACCGTGACATTTACTTGAGCGAGTCCGTAAATTTTTTTATTGCCCTTGTAGGCAGACGAGCATATGGTCCACCTGATGGTGAGTAGTTACCGTCGCCCATGGACTTCAGCAATGCCAGGGGCAGAGCCAAGCCGCTGCCTACCGCATTATACCTAAGAAAGTCAAAAATTTAAATAATAATAATAATAAAGTGTGTGTGTGTGTGCAAGTCATATACGGTAGAAGTGAAACTTATAAATAAGGTATAGATATAGGTATACTGACTATCCCACTACACAAGAACATAATTATATATGGACAATGTTTGGTATACGATAGTAGGGATGCTACGAAGAGTCGCACAAAGAGAACGTCTAATATGTTCTATCTTATTCTCTCGCCAGCTGAATCTTATACATTTATGTGTTTATATCTCTATGGACTTATTTTTTCGTTTCATCGAGTTTGAAAATAAAACGATTCTAAAGAAGTTTCACTTCAAAAAAAAAAATTATATGAATAATAATAAACGCCTTTATTCAGACGCAAAAAGCATATTTACAAATAATAAACTTAAATTAATGACTCTGCCGAGTCGATGACATCGACAACTTCGTCTGTTTGCCCAACTTTGGGGCAAAGGCCGCCTCCATTTCTTTCCACTCTACTCGAGAGCTTTCCTCGTCCATAGGTTTCCTGCTACCGTCTTTATCTCGTCTTCCCACCTCTGAATCTGTCTGCCTTGTTCCCTTTTTCTACCTCTAGGGTACCACAACCCTGTGCTTTTGTTTCATTTTTCGATGCCTCTTATTGTATGTCCTGTCCATTGCCATTTTAGTTTGCGCATTGCAGTTGAAACATTTTGTATCTTAGTGCGAACTCTAATGACTGTTGACTGTGTTTCCTACTCTGTCTGATTTTCTTAAATTCAGCATGCTTCTCACCATAGCTTTCTGGCATGTTTCTAATGTGCAGGTCTTTAAATTCGACTAAATTAAAAGAGAGCATTTTGCTGAATCAAACCGTTTCCCAAATAATTTCATTGATCTGATGAATGAATATTGAAATTCAATAAGCAACAGAAGGTGAAAAAAAAATTTTTGTAATTAAACAGGAAAATTACAAGTGCCGCACACGTTTTTGTTTTTATAATTCAATTCTATTTTTATCATTCTAGAATCGTCTGTGACCACATTAAATGAGAATGCGATAAAATTGTAAAACTAGTAGATTAAACACGAAAATAAACGCGTAAAAGTCATTTACCGTGTTCGTAAAGGCCTAAGATAAATTTACTTTGAAGATAGTTTGATGAGATGCCCTGATGCTCTCTTCATAGCATAGAACTTGTACTGCAAATCGAACTACGTGTCAAAATTACCATCATAGTGACGCCACATAAAAGTAAGCTTTGCTATCTTATCATCACACCTCCCGGCACCGGAGCAGAGTTCATCCATATTATCTGGAACCGCTGCGTTCATCGACAGTGTGTTTCCAAAGATCTTTGCCGACACGTACCATCCGACTTTGGAATAAGCTCCACGGTGCTTCCCGAGCGCAATGGCATGTCCTTCTTCAAACGAGACTTGCGGAGAGTACTTAATGGTAGGCAGTGGCTTGGCTCTGCCCCTGGAATTGCTGATGTCCATGATCACGGTAACCACTTACCATCAGGTGAGCCACGTCTGCATACAAAGGCAATAAAAAAAATTATGTGGTCGAAAAAAAAACTGCCGATACTACTGCGATATTGTCGGAGCTTATTAATTCCCTTCCCACAGCCTAAACTCAGTCCGTGACCATGACGCTTCCAGCAGCAACGAAATATCGAGGACTTATGGAACCAATAAAAAGCTTGACGTCGTCGTGGCCTAAAAGATAAGACGTCCGTTGCATTCATATCGATCAATGCCACTGTGTCAGTGGTCGAATCCCGGAGACCGGTACCAATTTTTCTAATACGTAATACGTATATAGCAAATGTCCACGAATGACTTTCACAGTGAAGGAACAACATTGTGAAATAAAAACCAAACTCGCGAAAATTAAAATTTGCATTATTACTGGTATTGCGGTAGGCAGCCGCTTGGCTCTGCCCCTGACATTCCTGAAGTCTATGGGCGACGGTAACCACTCACCATCAGGTGGGCCGTGTGCTCGTCTGCCTACAAGGGCAATAAAAAAAAAATATATATAGGGCATCTTTTGAACTCACACGGTTAGGTTCTGCCACCCTGCTTATTTCTGCCGTGAAGCAGTAATACATTTCGGTTCGAAGGGTGAGGCAGACATGACACTGAAAATTTAGGCTTGAACTCATGTCTCAAGGTGGGTGCTGGCTTTTACGTTGTTGATGTTTATGGGCACAGGTGACAACTTAACAGCTAATGAGCCGTGAGCTAGTATACCTATCTTAAAGCCGGGAAGCATAGCCGGGAAGGCTTTAAAAAAATCCTAAGCTACCCCTATTTTTATTTAATACGTTATTTAATCGATAAAGTTATTTCACATCCCTAAAATCTCCACAAATGCCGCGTGCAGCGGTGACCTCGCGAGATACCCGGAATTAGATTTGTAAGCTATCACACCAGTTCACTGTAGAACAAAACCTGAATATAATGCTCGAGCGAAACAATAAAGAGGGTAGTCGAATATTTGAATGAAAAGACATCAACTGCTGAATGTGAATATAATTAATTTGAATTTAAACATCAATTTTGTAGGTTTAATATTAACGAGGGCCCAAAAAACATCCCTGGGTCCGCGGTCACCTCCTTATTAGCAATGATGACACGTGTAGAAGTTAGACCTCAAGGAGGAAACCTGCTGCTCCTTAAGTAGCAAAAATAACTCAGTCCTGGGAAAACACATATTTACCCTCAGGATTTTAATAAAACAAACTCAATCTAAAACAAAAGTCACTAATAAAACGCTGGCTTAAACAGCTATGGTGAGTAATAATAGTTAGAGAACCAGCACTGAGGTAATTGCGATACAAATGATAAGCTATCGGCAGCACACCGGGCTAGTTCTACGGCATTATCCATATAGGCATAACAATGGTCTCGGATAATCGATTCTGAGCCGATCATCTCTCTAATGTAATCTGCGATATATCTGTAATAAACACAATCGTGATATTGTCTAATTGTGATTTTATGCTATACAACATTTTAGATTGTAACTGACAATTCGTCTTCTCGCATTAAAACTGTATAATCTCAAAACTTACTAATTTTAGAGGAGAGTGTTTTAAAGGCTTAACATGGTAACACATATTTCATATTAATCATCTTTGCAACATTAATTTTTTGATTTTTTACCAGTTACATTATCTGTCTTTTAAAGTAAGATAAAATTATGCATTAATTTTGTTAATAGTAGTCAAAACATAGGTAAACTAAAAAAAAACTAAAACTAAACTACGCTCTTTTGACAGTATTTATGAGAAGAATACTGGTGATACCAAATGTTTCCGCATATTAACTTAATTTAGAATATTTTTGGAAATTGTACACTTTTAATGCGAAAAGGCGAATTACGGTCAAGACAATACGAGAAATTGTGTTTTGTTTTGGTCTATAGGCAACTAGCACCTTTTTTCCCCTACTCTGGTAGCCTAAGATGCTATTAGCTGGAATAGTCTGGACGGTTAGGTGAGCTTACGGGCTCAACCTGAGATAATTTGGTAACACTAGCCCTAGCAAGAACAGTGCTTCGCTGAATCTACCACCGGATCGGAAACGCGACCCACTGAGAAGATCCGACCAGAAACTCAGTGGGCTTTGTCTATGGGCTACTTCCTAACGAGCAACATTTTCGTTCTCCCATCAATAAATAGATTGTTGCTTTCCTTCTTCACCTCATATATATTTTCTCAGAAAAGTATGTCGCGTAGGTGTAGACTAATTGACAACGCTTTACTAAATAATAATCGTGTAATAAAAATGAAATCCGCAAAATTATAATTTGCGTAATTACTGGTGGTAGGGCCTCTTGTGCCTGTTGTGCCTATTTCTGTCGTGAAGCAGTAATGCGTTACAGTTTGATGGGTGGGGCAGCCGTTCTAACTATACTTGAGACCTTAGAACTTATATCTCAAGGTGGGTGGCGTATTTACGTCGTAGATGTCTATGGACTCCAGTAACCACTTAACACCAGGTGGGCTGTGATCTCGTCCACCTATCTAAGCAATAAAAAAAAAAAAAACTTGGTTTGCGATTAAAATGCACGAAATTATCTGTATCAAAATCACACTAAGCTCTCTATTGTTGGATAAGTATAACATTAAGAATCCATAGACAAAAACTCGTTAAATTTGAAACAAAATAAGATTGCCCATTTGTAATCCACTCCACGGTCCAATGAAACTTTTTTAATAACGATTGCCGACATTTTAACGTTTCTCTCTTTTTCGCGCATCCAACGAATTAATTATGGAAAAGGTCATGCTCGGTTTCATAAACGGTTTCTGAAACTCGACCGACCTCTTTTTAACTTCCAGGTATACGTTTAGATACGATATTTCACGTCACAAATCATATTAATAACCGACGTAGATTCTTCATAGTGATGAGCAAAATAAATCCAAGGCCATGATCTATAAATAAATATTTTAATAACAATCACGCCACGTTAACTGGTCCCGTGCTAAGTTCGTAAAGAACTTGCGTTACAGGTACCAGATAACGGAAATAAATGTAAGATTTTTATTATACACATACATATATTTAATATACATCCATAACCCTGGAAAAGACATTTATATTTATCATACAAATATCTACACTTGGCGGGATTCGAACCCGCGACCCCCTTGTGTAGTGACCATGTCACTTACCACTACAACAGACGGCCGTTATCTACCATAGTTATAATATAATAGTTACTAGCTTTTGCCCACGACTCTATCCGCGTGGAATAGTCACTTTGGCATAACGCTAAACTTTAACCCCACTTCATTTACGTAGTAAGTGAAAATATTTTTTAATTATAGAATGTTAGGAGCCATTTAAATCCCTATTCTGAAACATTCTTTATTGTTGCTCCACTTGTATTGGTCTTAGCGTGATATTATATAGCCTATAGCCTTCCTCAATAAATGTGATATCTAACACTGAAAGAATTTTTCAAATCGGACCAGTAGTTCCTGAGATTAGCGCGTTCAAACAAACAAACTCTTCAGCTTTATAATATTAGTATAGATGATAGTAAGATAGCTGATCTATGATAGTCTTGGTCTTAGATCTATTGCTCATTACCAATTCTTCGACTTCGTAGAATGTGTATAAAAATACATTTTAATACAGACTTGACAATTTAAGTATTTGTCGGAAAATAAACGGCATTAAAATATAATTTTATCAGTTATAAATGTTATAATACAACTAATTTATTCATATCTTATGCATTAAGGGGTGAATCAGAGTATGGCTCGCCTGCTATTAACACATTGGCCGCCTTGTAGGTCACCGGTACTCTACTCGGCACACTACTGATATTATTAAGTCAAAATGCGCCACCCACCTTGAGATATAAGTTCTAAGGTCTCAGTATAGTTACAACGGCTGCCCCGCCTTTCAAACCGAAACGCATTACTACTTCACGGCAGAAATAAGCTGGGTGGTGGTACATACCCGTGCGGACTCATAAAAGGACCTGCCACCAGTAAAATTTTCGTTTTAAAACAAAAAATTTCGTAATTACTTATACCATTGGCTGTGGGAAGATATATCTCCTGCCTAATCTTGCCATAAATCATTATTTCTATCCGGCTTAAAGGATCAAACAACCATCATACAATACAGCTGAGGCTTTAACGCTGTGTCTTATGATGGCCAAACAGAATTCACGTATATCTACATAATAATATGTGGTAAAGTAATCAAACGAAGCGGCTCGTCAGCTCGTAGCTCAAATACGCCAATGAACAAGGAATGACGCCTTTGTTACTTACACTTCGGTCACGGGAGACCGATCTATATCAGCCTCGACAATGTATTTCGTTTTATCTTCTCACAAAGCAGAAAACCACGTTAAAAGGAATCGGCAATAAATCAAAGGATGTGTTCCAGAAAACAGTTGTTCCCCGAGGATTTTGTGTATTTATTTTTTTCGTTTCCCCTTTATTTGCTGATTGGGTTGTTCTCCTGCACGTGCTCATGCGGGAGCGATGACGTAACAGACATGAAATCCTTGAATAAGTGTTACAAGACTGTGACCTTTATTAGCATTATTAGTTGAAGTCGTCGTGGCCTAAAGGATGAAACGTCCGGTGCATTCGTATCGTAGCGATGCACCGGTATTCGAATCCCGCAGGCGGGTACCAATTTTTCTAATGAAATATGTACTTAGCAAATGTTCACGATCGGCTTCCACGGTGAAGGAATAACATCGTGTAATAAAAATCAAACCCGCAAAATTATAATTTGCGTAATTACTGGTGGTAGGGCCTCATGTGAGTCCGCACGGGTAGGTACCACCACCACGCCTATTTCTGCCGTGAAGCAGTAATGCGTTTCGGTTTGAAGGGCGGGGCATCCGTTGTAACTATACTGAGACCTTAGAACTTATATCTCAAGGTGGGTGGCGTATTTACGTTGTAGATGTCTATGGGCTCCAGTAAACACTCAACACCAGGTGGGCTGTGAGTTCGTCCACACATCTAAGCAATAAAAAATTTAAAAAAAAAATAGAACGCTGAATTGAATGCGAAAATGTTCATCACAGGTATTAAGTGGTAATTAGTTAATAGCAAAACATAGCACAAAATTCTTCTTGAAAACATTGGGGAATTGACGAAATACCTAAACGGGTTGATATCCGATAGGAATTAAGATGGCAACTTTTTTGTACATACATATTATTCTATTGCAGTCACGATAGACTGCATCGTAAGTTTTGTCTTAAATAATCATCATCATCATCAGCCTATAGCAGTCCACTGTTGGACATAGGCCTCTCCAATTGCTCGCCACTGAGCACGTTCCTCGGCTTCTTTCATCCAGTTCCTGCCAGCCACCCTGCACAGATCATCACTCCACCGAGCCTAAGGGCGTCCTGCACTGCGTTTTCCAGTTCGCGGTCTCCACTCATATTACATATTAAGGTGCAATTCAATATAAAGTACACAGTATTACTATTAAGATACGTCCTATTTTGTGCAATAAAGTGTATTCTCTCTCTCTCTCTCTCTCTCTGTCTATTTTAAGTGTTCGTGACCAGAGAGAAAAGACGCACTCTCCCATGAGATAAGACGCACTCTCACATAAAGCAATTCGACTGTATCGTACTACAAATCCAACAGGCCGGTACCAGTTTTTCTAAGTAAACAGACACTTCATAGAATTAACGCACGATTTCCAATGAAGCAATAACATGGTGTAAGAATAACATGGTGGTTCGTCGTCGTGGCCTAAAGGATAAGACGTCCGGTGCATTCGTGTTGAAGTGATGCACCGGTGTTCGAATCCCGCAGGGGAGTACCAATTTTTCTAATGAAATACGTACTCGGCAAATGTTCACGATTGACTTCCACGGTGAAGGAATAACATCGTGTAATAAAAATCAAACCCGCAAAATTATAATTTGCGTAATTACTGGTGGTAGGACCTCTTGTGGTCCGCGTGGGTAAGTACTACCGCCCTGTCTATTTATGCCGTGAAGCAGTAAGGCGTTTCGATTTCAAGGGTAGGGCAGCCGTTGTAACTATACTTGAGACCTTAGAACTTATATCTCAAGATGGGTGGCGAATTTACATTGTAGATGTCTATGGGCTCCAATAACCACAAAAAAAGGAAGAAAAACTGATATCTTAAAAAAAACCTAACCGTAACGATAAATACTGCTTTCCTGGCTATTTCTGTCACTAAGCAGTCACGCGTTCTGGCTTGAGAGAAAAGCCTTAGGTACTGAGAATCTTAATCTTAATCACTTAAGAATCGCTGGAGCATTCTTACTGGAATGTCCACAGATTCCGGTAAGCACTCAATCTTAGGCAGACCATGAGCTCGAGCAACTATTTAACTTATTAACGAAAGAACAAATTAATTAATTTACAAAATAATTAATTTCCCAGGATATCCCCAAAACATGGGAATAAAACGGACATTCAAGCTCTCTTAAAATCTGCCGCGCCATTATCTCCGATTCGGAATGCGCCCATCTCTCTGAGCGGTGTATAAGATAAGCGGTAATTCATTAGCGTGTAAGCTTCAAGAAAAATTGCCTCGGTCCTCAAAGACGTAATCGGTTACAACAAAAAAATAAAATAAAACATTGGTATTTTTCAAATTCTACGAATATTAAAACACGTTACGCAGTGTTGTAAAACAATTACCAGTTCGGAGAAAACGAGATTACATATGTTCTCTTATCAAGCATGATAAAATGATTGTTTAAGTGTTTTCCTGTTGTTCCTCTGAATTTTTGTACGCAGTGTATTTGGTTGACTTGAAACTTGGTACAGTTGATACAGAAACTTCTGGGAGCTTCTTTTGTCATAGAACCATCAAAGCGCAAAAGGTATAGGTGAGAACTCGTAAATGGGAATGACGTTACCCACATTATTACGAAGCGTTGAACTCAAAATTGTATTACCAAACAGATGACCCACCATCCAAACAGAACACACGTGTTTAGGGAGATAAATACACGTTGGGAATACTAGCCGGTGCAAGCCCACAATACACCATATCAAAAGTAATTAAATTACAAATAAAAACAAAAACTATTTTATTATAATATAAAATTACAAAAAAAAAATTCTATATTGTACACGAATCATTAGTTATTATACTTATTAGTACACTCAAAAAAGTATCTGTAGATAATAATATTGCAATGAGCACCAAAATATATTTTTTTTAAACTTGTAACGGCTTGGTGAACTTATGAACTAAAATATTTACCTGTACTACAGATCCCCAACGCAGCTGGGCTGGATGATTAGCACGACGAAATGAGAACTGATAGAGTAAGACAGCGACGGAATGATGGGCGTAGGTCGTAGCTGTACCGGAAGACTTATGCTACGATGGACCGATGTCATAGTTAGGTCGACGGGCGGACATGGATGAGAATAGCGGGCAATCAAGCAATACGGCATAAAAATGACGAGGCTTATGCCCAGCAGTGGGTATCAAAAGGGTGAAGAAGATCACTAAGTTTTTACTTCGATGACGGCATCCATCATCAGCCTGTATCTCTCCACTGCTGGATGTAGACAACTCCCATAGTCCGCCACAATAAACGATCCTCAGCCTTCCGCATCCAATCTTTCCCAGCATATCGCTGCAAGTCTTCGGTTCAACGGGCAGGGGAATGCCCAATACACCACGACGACGGCATTAGCTTTTTTTAATTTCACTATAAAAAAAAAATTGCTTAGATGGGTGGACGAGCTTACAGCCCACCTGGTGTTAAATGGTTACTGGAGCCCATAGACATCTACAACGTAAATGCGCCACACACCTTGAGATATAGTTTTAAGGTCTCAGTATAGTCACAACGACTGCCCCACCCTTCAAACCGAAACGCATTACTGCTTCACGGCAGAAATAGGCAAGGCGGTGGTACCTACCCGCGTGGACTCACAAGAGGTCCTACCACCAGTAAAAAAGTAAAGTAAAGTAAAGTGAAATTTTGATAAACATAACCTTCAACTTATATTTTCGAAAGATCTATCCCTGATTCCCCTTTCCTAAATATATATTCTCGAATGCTCGTGGTTCGATTTATAAGCTGCCAATAGATTCAAAATTTATGGTCTCCCAGCGGGCTGCTAATAAAAGTGCTCAATTAACTTGACAAAACGTCGTGATTGTTAAATCTCATTGTCCAAACGCCGGCGGCTAATCTCGCTGATTTTTAGGGCCGCCTCCGTTTTACTGAAATAACAGAACCCTTATCTCGCTCCGGTCTGTCGTCGGCCTATAAGTTCTCAAAGGGACCAATGATAAGTCCTGTCGACTTGCGAACATACGCTCCGGGATAAAAAGGGTAAAACAAAAGTTCGGACATAGAATAAGGCAAATTGTTTTTCGTACAGCTTATTAAAATTTATGAAGGCAGATGTCGAAAGTTTATCGCTGTGTAGTTTTTATTAGTTTCAATATACATTTAGTATTTCGCTACAGAAAACCTTATTCTGTTTCTAAGCCTAAATATTGGAAGTCGTCTTCAACTTTGACGTCTAGGAGTATCAAATAGCTCCCTCAAATAAGGTTCGTAAGGACTTTGAATGACAGTAAATAAACTTTTAAAATGATTTTCCTAAAACAAAAACTCAATTAATTAATTTATCCAAAACAAAACAATAGAATATTAAAACAAAACAACAAAAAACAAAACTGTTTAAATGTTTTTCATCTGGAAGTTTCAGTTGAGGATCGCTTTTACAATAAAGTTTCTCTTTTTTAAATCCATGTAACAACATTTTTTGCTAAAGTACATTTAAATTAAATGAATGAAATACGTACTTAACAAATGTTCACGATTGATTTCCACGATGAAGGAATAACATCGTGTAATAAAAATGAAGCCCGCAAAATTATAATTTGCGTAATTACTGGTGGTAGGACCTCTTGTGAGTCCGCACGGGTAGGTACCACCGTCCCGCCTATTTCTGCCGTGAAGCAGTAATGCGTTTCGGTTTGAAGGGTGGAGCAGCCGTTGTGACTATACTGAGACCTTAAAACTATATCTCAAGGTGTGTGGGCCATTTATGTTGTAGATGTCTATGGGCTCCAGTAACCACTTAACACCAGATGGGCCGTGAGCTCGTCCACACGTCTAAGCAATAAAAAAAAAAAATTTATCGAGTACAATAACTTAAATTTAAGATTTTAATTGTATATGAACTTGTAAAATCATAGCACCTAATAGATTTACGAAAAAGACTGATTCCATTAAATCTAATAAAAAAGATGAACCACACTACTAGAAAATATAAGGAAGACCATGCTAATTACAATCTCCTCTAGCAATTATTACGAATCTCCATAATCACTAAGAGTATTAAAATCAACGGAAACAACTTCAACCACTTAAGATAGACCCTCATAATTTTCCGATGCACCAACCCTTCAATAATAATCACTCAAATCAATTTATTTATTTAATTTATTTGAGTGCTTATGGTAATTGGTAAGCTGTTAATGGTCTATACCTCAAGCACATCGTCTTCTCGCATTAAAACTGTATAATCTCAAAACTTACAAAATTTACAGGCGAGTGTTTTAAAGGTTTGGTAGCACGTGATATTTTTAATGTTAATCATCTCTGCAACATTTGATATTTTTATTTTTTACCAGTTACATTATCTGTCTTTTAAAGTAAGATAAAATTATGTATTAATTTTGTTAACAGTATTCAAAACATAGGTAAACTAAAAGTAAACTACGCTCTTTTGACAGTATTTATGACTGTGATATAAAATACTGGTGATACCGAATGATTCCGCATATTAACTCAATTTCGAATATTTTTGGAAATTATACTTATACTTTTAATGCGAAAAGACGACTTGTCTAAACAAACCTACAGAGTAACTTTTAATTGTTTTTTTTATTCCCCGTCACGTGTCAGTGCTGTAGTCAGATATGTCAACAGCTCTACACCTGATGGTGATTTGTTACAGTCGCTTGTAGACATCAGCAATACCAGGGACAGAGCCAAGTCACTACCCACCGCTGAGTGTATAACCAACTTCGCTTAAAGAGTATACATCCCTATTACCAATGACCACTAACGAACCGCTACCTCACCTGATACAGGGTTGTCTATATATAGAAACAATAAAACACGGTATCGTATAAAGAATTCAATTTTGCGGGCGTGTCGTGTAAAATTTAAAATTGGCCGATGCCCGTAACGACATCGAGGTGAGCGGTACTCATGTACGGTTTGCAAAAAAAAAACTATTAGGTGACCTCGCAATCGTGAGAATGAATATGAACTGATGTAGCTAAATACAGCTTACTTATTAATTAAAAGTATTCAGTGATTAAATAGTTATCGGATACCATAGACGTCACAACATGAACCCATCTTGAGGTAATAGGTCTAAGTTTTTTTTTATTGCTTAGACGGGTGGATGAGCTCACAGCAGTCACAACCCATCTGGTGTTAAGTGGTAGCTGGAGTCCATAGACATCTACAACGTAAATGCCACCGCCCACATTGAGATACGACTATACACTTAATGCTACACTCTAAACTTCAAGCCAGAAGGTGCGACAGACTCTTTCAGTATAGTTCCAAACAACATTTGGAACGGAGCATAGACTCATAGCTTTGTGGAAGATCTTCACCTACTAGTGTTTTCAGTAACCGCTCGTGACTGGGAATATTTTTTTATTGCTGAGATGGTTGGACGAACTCACGGTCCACGTGATGTTCAGTGGCTACCGGAGCTCATACATATCGACAACCGACGCCATCTACCTTGAGACATGACATGTTCACTTTTATCGCAAAAAGGTTACCCCACCATTCAAACTAAAACGTAATACTGCTTCATGGCAGAAATAGGCAGGACGATGGTACCTACTCATGCGAGCTTACAAGATGCTCTAGCACCAGTAATTACACTAATTACTTTTTTTTTAAAGATAAAACAGAATTGTAGTCACACTATGACAGCAGTATGTAGGCAGCGCCTTGGCCCTGCCCCTGGCATTGCTGAAGTCCGACGATAACCACTCACGATCAGGTAGGCCGTATGCTCGTCTGCCTACAAGGGCAATTAAAAAAAAATATCATTAACGTTGACTCAACTGAATGAAAGTCTCTAGAATAATCGTCTCATAAAAAGTTGATACTGCAACTTTAACAAGTCCATCGCAGTCAGCAGCACAAGACAAGAGAGTAATTTTACTTCACACGCTTCTTACTACTTCAGTCCTAGTACCCACAATGCCTCATCGCGTTGTTATAGTCCAGAGAACCTAATTAATATTTGACACCATCACACATCTCCAATACGACAGTGACAGACTATATTACGTGGACTACTAAAGTCACAAATGGATACCATCAATCTACTTACACGATATTCGATCTAAAAGAAGAAGTCTGAATAGAAGAAATCCAGCTCTTTTTCTACAGTTTCAATGAATATTTCTGCTTACAAAAAAAAAAACTCAAAAAACCATTAGGTTATTTGTTTGCTAACGCTACATATTCTCGTTTTACCCCTGAATTCATTATTCAGTACTTCGATATTCTCAGCCCCGGCATCGGAATTGTTAGTTTCAGCTCATTTCATTACGATACAAATATTGGACCTTAGCTACTGAGGATATAAGGTATAAATGAATATGAATAGCAGCGCTGAACAGCTTGTAGCGAGTAGGATGGTACTTGCACATGACTGAACGCAGCTCCACATCATATGTCTGATTGTACTAGGCTTTAACAATTTTTTTTTTTTTTTTTTTTTTTTTATTGCCTTTGTAGGCAGACGGGCATACGGCCCACCTGATGGTGAGTGGTTACCGTCGCCCATGGACTTCAGCAATGCCAGGGGCAGAGCCAAGCCGCTGCCTACCGCTTAATACTCACTTGCAGTTCGGACGGAAGATGCTATTCAACAATGACTTCTATTTCTTGTTAGAGGAAGTCTGAAAGTGGCACCTGTGCCAGAGAAGCTGAGGAGTACGCGTTTGGGATGGTATGGACATGTGATGAGACGAAATGAAAATGAGGTTCGTAAGAGAGTGTTAACTATGAATGTGGAAGGATATAGAGGAAGAGGCAGACCTAAGAAGAAATGAATGGATTGCGTGAAAGATGATATGTGTAAGAGGGGAGTGAACGAAGAAATGGTAAATGATAGAAGAGTATGGAAGGAGAAAACATGTTGCGCCGACCCCAGGTGACTGGGAGAAGGGCAGGATAATGATAATATATGACTTCTATTTCTTGTATAGCTCAGGTCAACTTTACAAATCAATATAAACACAACACGCACTTACATACAAAACTAATTGACAATACTATATCGACGCTTGAAAGGCAAACGTGACTAAGCGAGAATGCGTTAACTTTACAGTAGACTAATTTAAAGTTGAAATACCTGAACACAAAATTTATTTTAACGAATCTAGCTGTAGTAGAATCTAGCTAGTAGCTGTAGGATTGAAATGATTTTAATAGACCTAGAAATATATTTTTTTTTGCGCATCGAATATGGTTATTGCCTATCATTTATGTACAAAGCAGTTATTGTCACTTAGTCACGTTTGCCTTTCAAGCGACGATATGTAGTGTTTACTGTATGCACTAGGCTTGTGTTCCTAATTCTTCTTTACTTCTGCGGACCTACTGGAAGAGACTTTAACATGAAATAAGTAGTGCCCTTGCACTCTATATCCTTATTTTCGTGTTTCTTCTAATAGCTGTGTGTACAATATATATTAAATAAATAAATACTATTGGCTGATACAGATCTTCAAGTGAAATGAAGCGTGTGACTCACTCAGGTTTTCGTGTAACATGGGAGTGGCCACCCGCTCTACGGACTGCATCTATAAATCCCTAATCAATATTCATTATAACATGATTTATTGTTTCTTTACACAAAAAACGTTACACATAAGAAAAAAACAAATAAAAGAAAAGGCCTGGGGAATAAGCTCAGCTGATGATTTTCGAAGTGGATTTATCGAACAGTACTGATTTCCAGATAACCTATCCTCTGTCTTTGCGCCGTATTTGTGACAAGACATAATAATATGTACATAGTACTTACAATATAACATAAAGTATATGAGAAATTGTACACATAACTAGCTTACTATTAAATAACTTAGTAAAAAACCTAAACTAAAATTTATATAGATTTTCATTAGATGTATTGATTATTGTTTATGTTAAGGTGACTCACAGATTTCTTCAACATGATGTATGTTTTTATTTATCACTAGCTGACCCGGCAGACTTCGTAATGCCTCAATCGATAAGTAAAAGATCTAAACTTTTGTATAAAATAAACTTAAAACAAACAAAAGGAATCCGTCCGATGGGGGATTTTTTTTTATTTCCGGGTTTTTTCATATTTATCTACCTTTTAAACCTTCACTAGACTTCCACAAATAATACAAGACCAAAATTAGCTAAATCGGTCGAGCCGTTCTCGAGTTTTAGCGAGACTAACGAACAGCAATTCATTTTTATATATAGAGATTACGGTTTCTTTTTTGTTCATTATTCATACGAAAAAATTATGAAAGGCTTTGTTTTTTCACGAGAAATACACAAGGAAAACTCATATACTTACGATTGTAATTCTTATATTCTTGAGCTTGCTTTAAATTAATAAAGAAAAGAAATCACAAAAACAAGATAATAATTCTTGTTTTTCTCCAAAACATCGACAGTACACAACATTATACGAATGTTTCGCAGTGTTACCAACATTAAGACACCATAAAACAAGTAAACAACACACACACAAATAAATTAACTAGCTGTTTTTCCGCTAATAAATATCGCCGAAGAAAAGATAAAAAGTCCCATTTACTTTTCCTTCGTTCTGAATAAATTAGGCTATGGACCTCTAAAATTCTTGAATACAACAAAACAACAAAAGGGTCACACGCAAAAATGTTTTTCTAGAAAAACTTTGGAGGCAAGTTTTTAAATTACTTCATGCGACAGTTTCTTAAAAACCAACAAAATAACATAATAATTTATAACGAAAACTGTTAAGTATTAAAAAAGTAAGAAATAGTAAGAAAGTAAATAATTACAATAAAACACGCGATATTAAATCGCAAATGTAGTCTTCATTATTTCTACGAATCGCTAAGACCAAAACCAACTTCCATTTTATTCCAAAGTTTTCGTAAACTCCGCAAGCTTTATTTTTACGGTACCTTATTCATTAATAATAGAAAAATTAACTACTGGCTTAACATTTAAATAGGATTCGACTCTTCTGTTTTTTCTTTTATTTTGTACCTCTTTTAAACGCCCTAATGATTTACGGGTAAGACACACGCGAACATTTCTCACTCGAAAGAATCTACTCGTATGTAGATAAATATCTTTTCGAAGAATTATTTTAACGTTTTTTAAAGTACTTCTTGTAAGGTAAAACCGGTTTTGGAACGAAGTTCCTTATCGCGTGTTGTGAAAGGGGGCTAGACGGAAAAAATTCTTACGAAAAGTTGTCACGACACTTTTTAGATCCGTCATTCTGACCAATCAACGTGTAGGCGCTTATCGCGTGACATTGCTCGTATCCGATTGGTCCGCGTAATGAGTACAGTTTCTCGAGATAGCGTTTCAACAATAGTAATTTAGTTCATNTTGGTCCGCGTAATGAGTACAGTTTCTCGAGATAGCGTTTCAACAATAGTAATTTAGTTCATAGTATTGTTTTTTTCTTCTTCATAATGCCGTAATTTATTATTATAACTTAAAAAAAAAATTACAATTCCTTCACTAATTAATCGAAAGGAACTTCGTTCCATCCGGGTGTCCCTTGACACCTCTGAAGTTTTTGTTAAAACCCAAGCTACGACAAGATTACAAGATAATCTTCCACTTTTTTACACCCCTTACCGTATCCAGATTGTGATTTTTGAATAATCATTAATAGGCAATAAATCTTACGTATCTACATAATCCCTAACACCTAAATTAAAAAAATATGTATTAAATTCTTCTAACCAATACGATGTGTTTAATATTCAGAATTATTGTGTCTGATAAATGATTCATGATTTCATTTTAAACTTATTCAAAATTTCATGAAGACATTTTTTTCTGAGTAAATAAATTATATTTGCTTTATTACGATAGAAGAGTAGACCTGATGCTGAGTGGTTAACTATCAGGAATCATCAGCAGCTCTATCTATCTCCGTTTTTCATGATAGGACCCGTCTACATTTCATCTTAAAAGATGTAAAATGTCCTGCAATTCGAGCCTAGGGATGACGAACTGTGTTTTAAAATTTTTTAACGGCACTATTAACCAAAAAATGCTCTGTGTATCCAAGAATTGAACAAGATTATAACACACCTAGTGGTATTTGTCATCAGCAAGCTGCGGTACTTGAATGATTATGCATTAGAAAACAAGGACTTCAAAGTGCCAACGGCTAATATCTTCTGAAAAAATTTCGTCACATTTATGTACTATACATTCCATGGGACGGCCGTCTGGTTTAGTGGTAAGTGACATGCTCACTACACAAGGGGGTCGCGGGTTCGAATCCCGCCAGGGGAGGATATTTGTATTATAAATATAAATGTCTTTTCCAGGGCTATGGATGTATACTAAACATATGTATGTGTATAATAAAAATCTTACATTTATTTCCGTTATCTGGTACTTGTAACACAAGTTCTTTACGAACTTAGCACGGGACCAGTTAACGTGGCGTGATTGCTAGTAAATATTTATTTATTTATGTGAAGTGCTCTGAGGTTTTATTTGAAAAGCGCCCTTCGTCACAGTTCTTGTTAGTAAATATTTATAAATATTTATTTATTTATGTGAAGTGCTCTGAGGTTTTACTTGAAAAGCGCCCTTCATCACAGTTCACTTCTGGAGATCATTTTTGTCACAAATTCCTCTATCTTCGAAATCAACTAACTTACATAGTGCTAATTAGAACTATTAAACCTATTAAACCTATTTAACCTATTTAAAACGAACTTTGGAAAAAGTCCCAATAGTAAGAAGTCCCCGAGCAACGATATTCACTAACTATTAAGAATATACAGATGGGTTAGAGATTATTGAATTTTAGGAGTAACAACAAAAGGAAAATCTTCCGCCAAGCGGGTGATATTGCTAGGTAGACCGACACCCCAAATGTTCTTGTTCGGCACTTGTATATGGGTAAGCTAATCTTGAAAATATCTTTAGAGGTATTCAGGCTTCTGTCAAATATTTTGTCTTCTATTATGGCTATCGTCATAAAATAAATGCGTGATTTTAGTTCCGGTTTTATCAAAATGCAATTTGAGCAAATCCGACAATAGGGTTTACCACAGAAAATACCGCGTTACCGCATAGCGTAAATAGTGCAATATCCAATTAAATTAGCGAGAAGTGGGCGGTATAATAATATTACAAGCACTTCTATTTTGTGGTGCAACATTAGCAGAGCTTTTAACTAACTCATTAGTTGAAATTTGTTTTAATGTCACATTAAGTTTTATATTGTAAACGTGGTAGTTTATATTTGTTTTGANTTACCACAGAAAATACCGCGTTACCGCATAGCGTAAATAGTGCAATATCCAATTAAATTAGCGAGAAGTGGGCGGTATAATAATATTACAAGCACTTCTATTTTGTGGTGCAACATTAGCAGAGCTTTTAACTAACTCATTAGTTGAAATTTGTTTTAATGTCACATTAAGTTTTATATTGTAAACGTGGTAGTTTATAGTTGTTTTGTTATCAGTTAAGATAGTCACGTTAACGTCTAGGTGGTTAAGACAATTTTAATATTGCGGTAGACAAACCTGTTGGATTTATCTATACATTAATTTAAAATTAAATCTGGTTTTAAAAATATAAATATATATATAACAAACCGAAGTAACAATTGATTTCCTTTTATTGTCCTATTGACCCTGGTCAAGATATAAATATACAGCGAAGTTATAAAGTGATTGTATTGTCATCCCTCCTTGATGCGTGTCCAAAGTTTCAAACTAATCGGACGAGGTTGTTGAAAATGACGTTGAAAGATTCCCTTACATACAAACAAACTGGCAATGGGACGTCTTGTGAGACCGCACGGGTATGTACCACCACCCTGCCTATTTGTGCAGTGAAGCAGTAATGTGTTTCGATTTAAAGGGTGAGGCAGCCGTTGTATTATAAAAACTGGGAACTCATGTCTCAAGGTGGAGGGTGATATTTACGTTGTAGACGTCTATGAGTTCCGGTAACTGAAAACCAGTTGGGTCGTCCACCCATCTAAGCAATAAAAAAAACATACATACATAGATACCAATCGAATAATAGCGTAAATATTAAACTTTTAACTTTTTTTTTTAATAAATCTATAATAATACTAGCTGACCCGGCAGACTTCGTAGTGCCTCAATCGATAAATAAAAGACCTAAACTTTTGTATAAAATAAACTTAAAATAAACAAAAGGAATCCGTCCGACGGGGGGGACATCAAAGGAAAAACCAAATTGTTATTTTTATTTAATTCCGAGCATTTTCATATTTATCTACCTTTTAAACCTTATCTGTACTTCAACAAACAATTCAAGATCAAAATTAGCCAAATCAGTCTAGTCTCGAGTTTTAGCGAGACTAACGAACAGCAATTCATTTATATATATATAGATAGATAGATTAATTCCCTTTTTGGTAACTAAAATGAGAACACGATGAGATATGACGGAGTTTGACAGTTCGCGACTCCCTATTCCCAAAGACCTATTCCTGTCAGAGCCCAACATAACTTTTACACCATCTGTCAGCGACATTCTGACGCAAGCACGTGATGGTTTTATTAAGTAGAGATCTGAAGCATGTACAGATTTTCTTATTTTGACGAACAAAATTGATTTTACTTAAGTGACTTTACAGTAATCATTCATAAATAAAAAATTGTTCATTTTCTGAATTTAGTGAAAAAATAACATTACCATCAATTAAGTGTTTTTTGATCGATTTCTAGTTTGGGAGAAAATTCCCAAAATTTCGGAAATAGCTTGACATTTTCGTTTAAAATTTATTTATTTATTGCTCTCCAAGGTCCACATTAGCAAAGGTCGCGTTTAGCGTTGACCTCAACGAATACTTGTAGCACAATAACTCTGCTTATTAACTCTTCAATGATAGTGAGTTCGACTGGAACTCTCCGCACACATAACTTTGAAAATTTTACGGTCAAATTTTTATTAGTTTTTGTCAATTACTGGCATAAAATACCACATAATCTTATCAATTAATGTCCACACCTGATATTTGAAACATGTAGAAATTTAACCGGGAGTGGACCGGTATTACCTCCGTCGAATAGCTGTTCCGGCTGGCTGCTGATAAAAATGAATATAGAAAGCTAACGGCCAACCTTCAGGATTGAAGAGGCACTGGAAGAAGAAGAAGAAGAAATTTAAAAGCAAACTCTCTAATGATATAATAATATAATGTTATCATGATTCCCTTGCACAAGAATACTTGAAACAACTCAACAATTAGACTACAGAAATTCTGATAACATAAATACAAGCACGACACAAATTTCCTCGTACTTTTTAATTATAATTTTCTGAGCGGAACTTTTCATATCCGAATTTCTTTTTTCCATGAAATCATTTGACGACTGACGGCCTGTTTTATTAAAACATTGCTATATTATTATTTCGAGACTCTAAAGGAATTTTCTAGTAAACGTGAATATTAAAAAAAAACTGTCATAGTCATTGTCCCAGACAGCGTTTTACGGGCCTCGCAAAAAGAACGGAAACATAAGCGCCACTTTCATGTAACACAATGAGGATTTATAAACAAGATCCCATACAAATTACTTCATACATTTCGGGACCACCTGAGCCTGCGGAATAGAGGTCGCAATATTAAAATATGCAGGTCCCAGGATCGTAAAGGCGGGCCTGATGCGGTGTGGTCACCGCACTGAATTATGTAGCAACTGCCTTCACTATAGTGGACACGAAATAAGCTTAACTTCCACTTTACGTTTTACTCATTTAGCGTAACGCTAAGCGAAAGGAACATTAGAACTATTATATATTTAAAACAAGTTAAACGTTTTATGTACTACCCCCTATGCTAGGATTATCTTTTGTTCTAGATACGAAAGCCTTACTCTATAGAAAAATATACTGTTTTCATCTGGGGAGTCTTTTTTAATGCATAAATTCTCACGACAGGTCTGGTGTTAAGTGGTAACGCTTCCGTCGTCTTATCTCATCACAATATAAACGATGCCACTCACCCTTATTTTGTTAAGCCGTCCCGGCCATGCCGCCAGTGTCCCGGGATACCCCGCTGGGCCAAAACTAGCCTGCCGAAATCGGAACGTGATACACTCCCACCCATTCATTCATGAGTGAATGGACTGAACGCCTACACAGGACGGTTTTGCAAGACCACCGTCATGCCACGCCGAGCTAAAGTATTGGTGGTGCGTTGCGCATCCTCGACCCCCTCAGGTCTCCCCATGAGCTTCGTTGGGGGAGAGACGCCTCCTACAGGAATGTCACCCACTCTGAGACACGAGGTCTAGGTCCCATTTGTATAAGTATAAAAATAGAAATAAGCAGAGAAGTAGTATTATAAGCATGCGAACTCACAAGATGGCCCCCCACCAAAAATTACGCAAATCATATTTTTTGACAGGTTTGATTTTTATTAGACAACAGCCATTCGTGAAAATATGCTAAGTACGAATGGAATAATTACCACAGCATTTTCAAAACTTTAAAAAAAAAGATTTAAACGGAACATTAACTTCGCTTTTCTCAATCAAAACTGTGAAAATATCAGATAAAATACTTGATAAAGGTAATAATTAATCAATTTACTAATGTGAATCTAATTCCTTCATTTTAGGGGAGGTATTTAATAAATAGTGATAATGCGATACATTCTTCTTGGAAAGTAAAAAAAAAATACTAGCAGACCTAGCCCAGCCCATGTTAGATATAAAAATAATAATAAAGCAATCAATTATCTTTTGTTAATTGAAAACAGAACTCATTTGCTTGCGTCGTGTTGGAAAGTGTTTTTAAAAATGGATAAAATTGAAGTTCGCGCAGTAATAAAATATATCTGCTTGAAAAATTTTTCTACAGAGCTGGTCAATCAAGGCTTGAGAGCAACATTAGGGGTTTATGCTCCTCCATATTTTATGGTTGCGAATTAGTATGCTGAGTTCAAGCGTGGAAGAAGTTCCATTAACGACGACCCCAGCAAGGCAGGCCCTACATCGGTAGTGACTGAGCAATTGAGTTAAAAACTTTGTCTTGGCGGATCGTGGTATTACTGTTTCGATACGGCGATTCCATCTGCCGGTAAGATCATGACTTGTTATTTCTGAGACAGCTGAGGGGTGGTAATGATTGAATACATTAATCATGGAGCCACTATTGCGAGAACTTTGTACGTAGGAAATATAACAAAGTTGCATGAGGAAATACGTAAGGAACGGCGTGGCAAATTCGCTAAAGTTGTTTTGTTACACCAAGATAACGCCCCCGCGCACAATTCCAGTTGCGATGGCTGCTATTTAATAAGCTTTGAATTGATGGAACATCTTCCAAATTCACCGGACCTAGTTCCAAGTGATTTCTACCTATTTCCGTATTTAAAAGAACATTTTTAGGGGAAATAAATTTGAAGATGATGACGCCGTGGTCGCCTCGGTACACGGTTTTTAAGGGATCAGAAAGAATATTAAAAAGTAAGGAAATTTAGCTTTAGAAAAAAGATATAGAAAATGTATAAACTTGAAAGGTAGGTAACTATGACGAAAAATAAAATAACGTTTAACTGTTATATTGATATTTGATTTTATTAATTTAATGTAATTACATACTTTTCACTTTTTATTAAAATTAAACAGCCTATTAATTAAATAATTGTGCCAAGAGTATTATTAACAGCACGATATCGCCTGACGCTTCTAGACTATCCGTGTCTAGAAACTTAAACTAACAAAAAATCGAAATAAAAAATACTTTTACACTCCATTCCAGCACAAATTTTTGGTCGATTTATTTTAATCAGTTTCTGTGATCAAAGATGGCTCAGCTTTAATGGTGAACTTTAATACTGGAAACAACCAAATATTCATAACAAAATAAAAATATTAAATAGAAGAGGTCTTAAAGAATCTCATCGAAATCAGTACAGCCGTTTCGGTGTCTGTAGTGAATGAACATACAAATGTCGACTTTTAAACAACCAAAAATATTTTAATTAGTATCTATCTTAAGCGTAATGTAGTTATTGGCTATATCCAAATAAAAAGGTTATTATTATTTTTTAAATTCTTAACCTAAATATTCGTTGCAAAATAAAATGTTTGACGACCCTGACAATAAAACGTTTCAGGACAATAGAACCTTTCCGCAACGTCAATACCAAGAGAACATTCCAATCAAGTCAACAAAGCTACGTAGGAAATCGTTTTCTGAACAACCACTCCGGGCGCTCATATAAAAAATAAACTATTCCAGTGAATAAACTGGTAGGTGTTCGGAACTGTCAAGTTTCGACTGAAAAGGAAAACCAGTGATGTGACAGAAACTAATATACCTACCACAACAATTGCCTAAAATGTTGATTTTTTTTTATTGCTTAGACGGGTGGACGAGCTCACAGCCCACCTGGTGTTAAGTGGTTACAGGAGCCCATAGACAACTACAACGTAAATGCCGCCACCCACCTTGAGATATAAGTTCTAAGGTCTCAGTATGGTTACAACGGCTGCCCCATCCTTCAAACCGAAACGCATCACGGCAGAAATAGGCAGGGTGGTGGTACCTGCCAGTGCGGACTCACAAGAGGTCCTACCATCAGTAATTACGTAAATAAAAACTTTGCGGGATTGATTTTTATTACACGATGTTACTTCTTCACCGTGGAAGTCAATCGTGAACATTTGTTAAGTACGTATTACATTAGAAAAATGGGTAACCCACCTACGGGATTCGAACACCGTTGCATCGCTAAATCGAATGCACCAGACGTCTTATCCTTTAGACCACGACGTTGATTTAAAAGTGTTAGGGAAAATAGCTTTAGGTAAACATATGTACACGAGTATCTGTTTTCAAAGAGTGAATCATAAATGGTTGAAAATGCTTATTGCCATTAGTATTAAGCGCTTAAAGAAGTAAATAGACATTATGATGAATCCCACCACCCATCTTGAGTTGGGAAAGTTTCAACTGTCATTAACGGCTGTCTCATCTTTGGTACCAGACTGTATGACTGTTTCTCTATAGGAATCGTCCTACCATATTCAAGAAAATTTTGTGAAGTTTGCGGGTTTGTACATTTTTACACGATGCTATTTGTTGTAAACAATTCTCGAGATTCCAACACCGACATTCGAATCAAGTTGTATCGCTTGATACGAGTACACCAGGCGCCGTTTTCTTTTAGGCCATAAGCAATTCAAAGAACCTAATAAAAGCCTCAAATAATAGACTAGCCACTTGCAGCATTAAAACAATTTGATACGCCAAAAGACAACTTGACTACTTGACTACAGACTTCTATAGCTATTTATAAGCCAACCTCTGACAGGTTGAAACGAGTCTCAGAAGATAAAAAATTTAAGTAAATTTGTAAGAAAATGTATCAGAATGTACATGCAACTTGAAAACTAGTCTTTGTTTTTCGCCAAAAATTTTGCTATTTTTTACACTTAGATTAGTTTTGTAAAACTATTTTTAAGGGTTTATGTTTTTAAATTGGATACTATATTATAAGTATACGTCGTTTCATATACTTTGCATATTACCAATATAATAAGACAATAAAAAACTCAAGCTCGTACCGTTAAAGCAGTTTGAAGAAGATACTATGGTTTTCCAAACATCGACGTCCCTCTAGTCCCGGCCTTCATTCGTGTTGAAAAAACTAGATAACCTAGGCACTGTATTGGCTAAATTTGTTCGAATATTATTGCACAAAAAACTGATTTATAAATAAATAAGCAATTTCGAACAGAATCATCCATAGAATCAATCTTTTAACAGCCATACCCGATGCGTATTCAATACTGAAGTTATTTTGTTTGCTGTCGGTCCTTTTTGTGCTTCAATGATCCCAAAATGAAGTTAGTTCCCGGGACAAAAAGTAAAACTTGGATCGGTTTTCTAACGAATTTTTCGGACACCGGATTCTTTTCTCGAAAATTATGTGTTGACAACAATTTTCTCTTAATTCGTGTTATATAACATTTTTGTATTGTTTTGAACCTTGTATTTTTTTATAATACATTCTCGTTGACAAAAATAATGGTAAACAAAAGTAATAAAAGTAAAACCTTCAACATCCAATAAAAGAAAGTTGTACACATTATGAAAATATCCATCCGATATGTATCCATACGTTCCTCATAGTTCTCCCAAAACAGACATTTTTTTTTCAAATTGGCCCTCAAAAAAGGGAACCCATTCTTACAAAACCTCTAAGAGCGGCCAGCACTTGAATCCGCCAGAAGCTTCCATCACTCATTACGATTACGAAGACAGTTTCATCTCGAATGACATCGATTTTCTCGCTAAGCCCAAAATCGGGAGATAATCCCCCGAGAAGTCACGGGATTCGAATAAAAAGGCCCTCATCTGTTGAGAATTTAAAAAGCTTCCTACACAATTTGGCGCGATTGTTGGCTTTGTTTGCCATTTGATCGGATTCCAAAGGTTCATTTATTTAAAGATAAAAGTTTGTTTTTCTATTCTCCTCAATTATCGGTGTCTTTATTTTTGTTGAAATTTGCATGTACTTTATGGCAGGCTATACGGCTATTCAACCAGTGGCAAATGCTGATTCACCAACAAATAAACATTGTTAATATACATATAATTAATAACAGCTCAATTTTGTATGGCCCATATGTGCGCCAAATAGGTCAATCTTGGAGATATAGAAATATTTTACTCAAAGTGAAGACCAAACTTATACGGCCACTCATCTTTACCATCTTCTATGATAGGACTGAGACGTGGACCTAGTAAAACGCATAGACGATTTTGAGAGAAGTCAGTGGAGCATAATGGACATGAATGCAAAATCTTACGTACAATATTTCTGTTCAACATAATATGTATACTTTTCCAGCTCTAAACAAGCCTCACTATGATCTGTCTCAAGTGAATTTTAAAGTACTTCGTACCAAGAAACAAATGACTGGAGAAGATAGGACCAGATTTCGAGCTATTGTCAAGACAAAAGTCATAGACGGAGTTACGACAATCAGTAACTAAGAACTCGACCAGCGGATGCTTGAAATTTGTGTTTCTTGGTGTCGCAATAAAGATTTTAAATTTATCGTGTTCTATGCACACATGCTTACTATTCTTACTTAATTACTCTTAATACATTTAATTTATCAAGCCAATACATGTATGAATCGGACTTACGATAGGAACGTCATTGATATTTCAGGAAGGAAGGTGGATTTCAGGAAGTCTTCGTGGTCTAAAGGATAAGACGTCCGGTGCATTCGTGTTGAGCGATGCACCGGTGCTCGAATCTCAGGCGGGTACCAATTTTTCTAATGAAATACGTACTCAAAAAATGTTCACAATTGACTTCCACGGTGAAGGAATAACATCGTGTACATAAAAATCGAACCCGCAAAATTATAATTTGCGTAATTACTGGTGGTAGGACCTCTTGTGAGTCCGCACGGGTAGGTAGCACCACCACCCTGCCCATTTCTGCCGTGAAGCAGTAATGCGTTTCGGTTTGAAGGGTGGGGTAACCGTTGTAACTATACTGAGACCTTAGAACTTATATCTCAAGGTGGGTGGCGCATTTATGTTGTAGGTGTCTATGGGCTCCAGTAACCACTTAACATCAGGTGGTCTGTGAGCTCGTCCACTCATCTAAGCAATAAATAAAAAATATACCTAAAACTTGACAAGCACCATAAATAACATATGATGTTCTTACAGCATGGGAGACGATCGCACGCTCACATTGTGTCAACAATGTTTACGACAACAACGAAATGTTTTATGTTTCATTGGCATTCAATAAGCGATTTTCTTATTTGTGTCGTTCGCGGATTTCGTTTCCGAATGTCATCCTCGCTACATATAAAGGCTTCATTTTATTATACATTGACCCTTTTGGTTGCTGATGATGAGAATGGGTTTTTTTTTTAATTCAATTAATGCCATTATTAGTAAAAGCGGTGATTTGAAACAAATTTGGCATTTAATCTTTCTTTCTTTTTATTACATTGATGAGTGAAATAGTATTAAGTGACTATCGATTCGAACCAGAACGCGTCACTACTTCACGGTTGAAGAAGGGGGAATGGTCATACCTACACGTCCGGGCTTACAAGACGTCTTACCACTATTACTAGAGCAAACTCTTGTCCACTTTAGTCCACAACACCCGGTTCTGTGCGCCCTTTAACTAACTGCGCCATACAACCTTAACATAGCCTGTGAAATAACGGATAAGTGCCAGGTAACAAGACACTAAAATCACTCAACACCAATTCGCAAGTGCCATCACGTAATTTACACTAAAAGTAATCTTGACATAACGATGTTAAGCCAGTTACAAGGAGAAAGCTCGTAAAAACAACACTAAAAATAGTAATCGTAAATGTAATTTTCTCATGGTGAGAGAGACGGTGATAGAGAAGCTCTATGGCGTTGTACATAAGAGCTATTTTCGGTTGAGGCGTCTAGAGAATATTCTAAAATCTTAATGTAACCTAAACTCCGCGTTAGACATTCCAAATTATGGAGCCAAAATATTTGAAGATATAATATACAAAATTATCTACCTAAACACTGTCATTGAAAACTCACAAGTGCTTAGAAAACTTGCTGTTCAAAACTGGTAGGTATTTATCAGAACCTATAGTATTACTACTACTGTAATGACAGTTTTATTTTATAAAAAAAAATTATAATATAGGACTGCATAATACATCAATGTATATCCTACCTAGTTTGCGATGTGACATCATTATCCAGCCAATTTCTGTGGAATTAAAAGTATGCTTTAAAGAACGGTAGGCAGCGGCTTGGCTCTGCCCCTGGCATTGCTGAAGTCCATGGGCGACGGTAACCACTCACCATCAGGTGGGCCGTACACTCGTCTGCCTACAAGGGCAATAAAAAAAAAAGAACACAGCTTACTAATACACTTTTCCAATTGTAACGTCATAAGCTGTAAACAGCTTTGTTTTTTTTGGGTATTAAATTTCTTTCCTCAGATTTAAATTTGTTTTAACCTACATATCTCTTTCTGTCTTACATTTTTTCTCGATTTATTTTTGATAAAAGAAATATAATTATAAAATACGATTGCCCTAATATACAATTAAGGGACGACTCTAAATTTTTATTTTTTAGAAAAATACAATCGTATTTAAAATCCATGTGTTTGGGATGGTATGGACATGTGGTGAGACGAAATAAAAATGAGAATGGTAAGAGAGTGCTAACTATGAATGTAGAAGGATATAGAGGAAGAGGCAGACCTAAGAAGAAATGGATGGATTGCGTGAAAGATGATATGTGTAAGAGGGGAGTGAGCGAAGAAATGGTATATGATAAATAAATAAATAAATATTTACTACGCCACGTTAACTGGTCCCGTGAAAAGTTCGTAAAGAACTTGTGTTACAGGTACCAGATAACGGATATAAATGTAAGATTTTTATTATACACATACATATATTTAATATACATCCATAACCCTGGAAAAGACATTTATATTTATCATACAAATATCTTCCCTTGGCGGGATGCGAACCCGCGACCCCCTTGTGTAGTGACCATGTCACTTACCACTACACCAGACGGCCGTTTAAGATGATATTATGATAGAAGAGTATGGAAGGAGAAAAGATGTTGCGCCGACCCCAAGTGACTGGGAGAAGGGCAGGAGAATGATGATGATGATGATGATGACATTCGTATTTAAAAATTGACAACTGAAGTTTTCTGTAAAGACAATATTTACGTGTAAAGGTAAGTTTCCACCGAAAACACGCCCGACAAGAGCACGTACAATATTAAAATTTTAATTTATAGTCGAGCCACCGCTGTGCAATTTCCCGAGTACCGTCCTAAGCGTTACGAAAAACGAACGGTACAACTTTATAGCGTCGATATTATCCTCGGGGATTTGTTGATCAAAAATCAAATTATCACAAAATACCTTTGTTTAAAACGGTATTTTCAACTTTTGCCATACCAATGGACGACTGTAAATAATTTTGATCAAGTAAGCCGCGTGTTTGGCCATCCATCAACGGATTACAAATCTACCAGTAATCAATGACCATTATAGAATTCATTGAAACTTTTTTGAATCCATATTGCATAGCTTTTGTTTAACTTCCAAAATGAAGAAGCATTTTTTAATGTCACCCGGCGTATTTAAATAGATGAAAACATTAAGACTACATAACTTTTCCGAAAAATTTCGTCAAATTAAAAATAGACACAAGTACACACTAAAAATAACCATTGAATTTTAAGCAGTCGGATTAAAAATCAATCAAACCACACAAAAGGAAACCTGGAAAAGCGTTAAATCGCTATAGAGTATCAACAAATCATCACTCTAATTAATCGGAACATTTAAACTGATAATCAGTTATGTGATAAAAATATCTGTGCGACAATTTTAGGATAATAATTATTGAAACAATTAGATTTAAGTAAAGTGAAGGTTAGAGTTAAAAGAATAGTTAAAAAATTATATCTATCTTATGACATCGAAAATTTAGCGATTATTTTAACTGTCACACCATAAATCCCTTAGCGATGAATGCTACCGAATTTTGCCAAATCGCTGTACATAAAACCCCTTCCCAAACAAGATAGATAATAACGTCATTCTCTAAAGGGTTTTCTTTGACTATTCTCTCAAATAAAATACAATATCCGCGGACTCCGACATAATTCATAACAGACTGATTAGTTTTGTTATTCAAGCATTAAAGATGACTATGGAAAGTTGCAGACTACATAATAAAATTTAGACGTTATTCTGCCTAAACCTTATTGATTGGCATGTATGTATACATATATTTTAATAATAGTAGAGGGGGAAGAGGTCGACCGAAGAAGACATGGAGGGAGTGACGGTATGAATGACGCTATGAGAAAGAGAGGAGTGAGTGTTGAGATGACGGCTTATAGAAGAGAATGGAAGAGAAAAATTAGCTGTCCCGACCCCACCAGTGAGATGAGGAGAAAAAGAAGAAGATGATAATTTAATAATGCAAGAATCAAACGTTTCCCATACAATGTATTACTTCTGTGACATGGACAAAGAAAACACTTCGAAGTCAAGAAAAGGCCAAGCTATGAATAGAAAATATTATGATATTTTCTATTCATAGCTTTAGATTTTCTAGAGCTAGATTTTCCGAGGAATCGAATCCGGGCCGTGGTTCAGTAAGCAGGGCCAATAATCAAGACAATAATGACATAGATTATACGTCAGACGAGGCATAAATAGAAAATGACATCTTTATGCGAAGGTAGGCAGCGGCTTCGCTAGCTGAAGTCCATGGGCGACGGTAACCACTCACCATCAGGTGGGCCGTATGCTCGTCTGCCTACAAGGGCAATAAAAAAAGGTAGTTACAAATTTATTTCCTGAAGTATAATTATGCAATTTCCATTGCTCATGAGCATCGGTGACCACGTCTTCCAAGGTAGTAAAGACATGGCGTAGTTGATGCCGTTCTCACGAAGTGGAAGTGAAACCATCAAAAGCATCTATCTCGTTTCTTTCGTCGGCTAATTAATATCTATAAGTGCACACGTTTATCTTTATCTTTTGTGTTATTTTCGAGTGTAATTTCCGTTTCATCATGATTCAAATCACAAAGGTAATAACCGACTTAAATTATGGCATTGCTTACTGACACACCAAAAGTGTGAAATTTTAATTTTTTTTGGAACGAAGTTTCTTAAGTGACGGTGCGGAGGGGTACCCTAACCGGGAAAAAACGTCCGTAACGTAAGATTTTTATAATTTATGTATAATCTTAGTATGATGGCTATACAGTGTCTAATGTATAGTCTACGTGATGACGGTTATTATTATTATTCATATAAATAGCTGTTTATTTGTATATTATTATTATATATATTTTTAGAAATCATTGTGAATAAAATAAAGTTGATACCTTTTAAAGTAGTTTTTTTTTTATCAATAAAAAATCATAATAAAAAATGTATACCCGAATAATTATTTTCTTTATACCTCGAATAGAACTTACAATTAATATTTTTATAATAAGGAACTCCGTTCCTATTCGGTGTCCCACGACACCACACATCTTTTCTTAACTTATACGTTAGGTAACGAATTACAATATAAATATATAAATCACTGTAAATTTAACACTGTTTATTGTAGCAACTTTTCGGTGTTTTCTTGCAAAATGTGTCAATAACTCACTCCTTATCTAAACGACAAGCAGTTAACGCCCCTAAATTACTTCTAGACGCTTTTAGAGTATTTTTATGTAGCTAAAAATATTTTTTGCTGCCAAATTATGTATTTCAGTCCACGTCCGCCGCCGAACGAAGTCTTAATAAAGCAATTTAGCTTTGAAAAGTAATATTTCGAAGTCAGAATTTCTTTTTATAAATTGATGTTCAATAAACTTATATTGTGACTGAAATTTAAAAAAAAATCACTGTTTTTTTTTTTTGGTAGCCGTGACAGAAGAGCATTCCATTATCCCTCTTCAAGGGAGTAAACTTCGCTCCGGTTTCGTATGGTAGTGGAAAGAACTCGGTGGTATCAAATCAAAATTGCAGACACCAACCAATTAAAAAAAATGCTCTGCGTGCCCAAAATATTATTCATCATAAAAACCTTTTCTATCAACAAAAATTCGCAAACACAAAAAAACAAAACTAAATCATATTCAAAGGTTATTTTCTTTTCGTACGCCTACTGCTAATATTCCATCATCAAACCCAAAAAAAACAAAGCCAACTAAAGCCTCATACATTTACAAGTACACAGAAACGAATAGAACTTGAGAAGGCTTGCGTGCGTTATCCATTTAGGGGATTTACCATCCAAGCTTCATACAATACAGCTACTTAGACGTATTTCGCGTGTGAAACCCCCGTGTGCGTAACGAATATCATTGTTATTTAAAGGAAGATTCGTAATACCTAATAGTTTTATGCGGAGATTCTTTTTATTATCATAGCTGGACAAACGAGATATCAGGCTATCTGGTGTTAAGTTGTTACCGGCACTCGGTAATTAACGTAAATTGAAGAGTTCCTTCGTCCAGAATGGGAAATTATATTGGAGTCAGAACAGAGTAAGTAAACAGTTATTTCCTTCATTGTAATAGGCAGAGCGCGGGTATCATCATCATAGTCATAAAAAATAAGACATTCTAATTTCAAACAAATCTCATCCAAAATTTAAGAACTTAAAACTTAACATTTAAGCAAAGTCACCTAGAAATACAGTTCACGCTAAAACAAAGGATAGGAATCATTTAGCAAATGAAATAGGATTTTTAAGTATTACGAGTAATTTTACAGATAAAATATGACTGTAGTCATCTAAAATTGATTCTAAACGTCCGCAGGGCGCCCGCCAGCCTTTAATGGATCTCGATGTCGTTGCTTCCTGTCTGTAACACAACAAACCAACAACAGAGGCTCTAAAATGAATCGTAATTAACACTCAATAAAGTGAAATAGCACCATCTAGTGTCATCGTAATAAAATACGTACTCAAAAAATGTTCACGATTGACTTCCACGGTGAAGGAATAACATCGTGTAATAAAAACCAAACCCGCAAAATTATAATTTGCGTAATCACTGGTGGTAGGACCTCTTGGGAGTCCGCACGGGTAGGTATCACCACCCCGCCTATTTCCGCCGTGAAGCAGTAATGTGTTTCGGTTCGAAGGGTGGGGTAGCTGTTGTAACTATACTGAGATCTTAGAACTTATATCTCGAGGTGGGTGGCGCATTTACGTTGTAGATGTCTATGGGCTCCAGTAACCACTTAACACCAGGTGGGCTGAGAGCTCGTCCATCCATCTAAGCAATAACAAAAAAAAAAAAAAACGCTTAGGCTCCATACAAAATTAAATTATTTTACGCTATTGCAATCGAGTGTCGTAATCCATACTAGGCCACCAGGTCAGTCGATTTAAATCACAATATTTTCCGAGTGAAGAGAGAGAGGAGTTAACAGATACAAAACCAATATTAAAAATATACCTGCTAATGAAGGCGATGGTATTGTGACCCTAAAAACATATATCCAATCTCTAGTTCAGAAGGTGGGGCAGTCTAATTAAATAAAATTGAAACTTCAATCTTATAGATTGGATATAATATCGCCTATGGGTACGATAATCACTTAAAACCGTCTTCACAAATCGTATGTAGCAGATAAAATATATATCTAACTATATATTATTCGTATATCTTTCGTTGCCATTAATATGTATGACCCATGCAACCGGTCAAAGCTTCAATAGGAAATGTTCAGTAAAACTAAATATTGAATCATGATCATTAACCCACAGTTGTCTACTGCTGTACGCAAACTCTCCCAATTTACTCATCCAGTTTGCTGAAAGGACCACACTTAGTAATATAAAAGTTGAATGGGTAAGTGATTAAGTCCTATTTCGGTCCCGTTGTCAGCTAGGATCGAGATTATTTAAATATAGAGATCGTCTTTGGGAGATCCGAAGGTTAAGGCACAAGTTCTCAAGCAAGGCTGTTGCTTTATGAGCTTAGACAAGCACAGCCAACGGAAGCCCATTAGATAATTGGCATCCGGTGGCATCCGGTGCCCATTTTGAAGTCGTCGTGGCCTAAAGGATAAAACGTCCGGTGTATTCGTATGTAGCAATGCACCGGTGCTCAAATTCCGCAGGCGGGTACCATTTTTTCTAATGAAATACGTACTCAACAAATGTTCACTATTGACTTCCACGGTGAAAGAATAACATCGTGTAATAAAAATCAAACCCGCAAAATTATAATTTGCGTTATCACTGCTGGTAGGACCTCTTCGGAGACCGCACGGGTAGGTACCACCACCCCGCCTATTTCTGCCGTGAAACAGTAATGCGTTTCGGTTTGAAGGGTGGGGTAGCCGTTGTAATTATACTGAGACCTTAAAACTTATATCTCGAGGTGGGTGGCGCATTTACGTTGTAGATGGGCTCCAGTAACCACTTAACATCAGGTGGGCTGTGAGCTCGTCCATCCATCTAAGCAAAAAAAAAATAAAAAAAAAAAGATAATGGTAGACATCCGTGTAGAGATCGGAATTACCGGCTTGAGGCACCTTAGTATTTCATATTTTTAACTTTCTCTATGTTCTTTACTGTGTAGCGAAACTCAATATTGTGTCGTTAAAGTGGCTCTACGATTTTCAACCCTAATGGAAATATTTATTGCGTCGGGTTACTGTTTGTATTTCGGTGTTGGGTTGTGGCGGCTAACACTTTTTTCTTTTTTTTATGTGTTTTAATGGGACGTGCCCCAAAGCTTTATACTATTTCATATTCGAAAACGATACGAAATTAATTATTGTCAAAAGTGATGTGCTGTTTTAAAAATCAATTTATTAGCTAGTATTTAAAGTACAATTTCCATTAAAAATAGAATACGAAACAGTCCACTAAGCTGGTTCTGCCGGTTCTTCCCAGGAATGTTTTTTTATACTACCCATCATGGAGTATAATATTTTGGTATTTCGCAGGCTTATTATAAACAAACCTGATTTAAAAGTAAATAGTTTCCAATAAGTATATAGTCAACGGCCGTCTGATGTAGTGGTAAGTGACATGGTCACTACACAAGGGGGTCGCGGGTTCGAATCCCGCCAAGGGGAGATATTTGTATGATAAATATAAATGTCTTTTCCAGGGTTATGGATGTATATTAAAATATTAAATATATGTATGTGTATAATAAAAATCTTACATTTATTTCCGTTATCTGTTACCTGTAACACAAGTTCTTTACTTATCAGTGACCAGTTAACGTGGCGTGATTGTTAGTAAATATTGATATATAAAAAAAAATATATTTGATTAATTTAATGTGGTGTCTTTGTTGCATAAAGCAATGGTGTTGTTAGTAATCCCCGAATAAAAAACAGCAAAAATAAAAAGCATTTCGCCTTGAAGGGTGGGGCAGCCATTGTAACTATACTGAGAAATTAGAACTTACATCTCAAGGTGGGTGACGCATTTACGTTGTAAATGTCTTTGGGCTCCAGTAACCACTTAACACCAGATGGGCTTTGAGCTCGTGCACCAATCTAAGCAATAAAAAAAAACACTCCGAATTGAAAATCCCGTCTTTTCACATAACAGTCTCTGATGTAGAATGTATGTATAATAGTAAAACAAAATAGAGAAAATAGAGAATGAAGAAAACAGAAATACATATTAACAAGAGCTAAAAATTGCCTGTGTTTCTAGTTGAAATTGGAGTTCGAACGTTAAGTACACTACAGACCCTAAATGGATAGTTATATCAAGAATACGCACATAATATGCATATAGGTAACACTTGTTACCATAACTGCCTTTTTTATCATCAGCCTTTGGTTACCCACTGCTGGGTATGGTCCTCTCCTTTTTTTAACCCATAATGTTCGATCGCCTGCCTACCTCCATGCCTGAAAAAAAGGTGATGGTACCTAACCATAAGGACTTACAAAACATCCTACTACTACTAGAACTACGGCATTTTTTTCCTGTTTAAATTATTCAATCAATACTTAGGTCTTTTCATTCTGTTTTATCATTTCTTTATCACAATCCCTTTTCAAATTTAAGGTCTTTTTTTTAAGAACATATTTCTTTTTATCAAATCACCTACCTATATACTATAGCCACTTATCAAGTAAAAAATATTGAAAAAATCCAGCTCAATATCTAATCCCATTTTGTGTCATAAGAAAACTATCAAATTATCTCGTTCAAGATTGAATCTGAGCTGACGTAATCGACATTTCCAAACGAATGAAGCGATTTATCAAAATCACTGAATCTTCAACACCGTCGGGAGTAGTTCAAAGAAATTCAGTAGGTACTTTCAATCAACCAAAGATACAACGGCGAATAGCACGCTGGCGATTTCATTTCTGAGTCATTTAGTTTTAAATCACTAGAGTTAGATACATGATTGAGTGCAAGAACACCTATTGAGTTGATGGAGAAAGAGAAAGAGAGAGAGAGAGAGAGAAAGAGGGAGAGACAGAGATAGAGATAAAAGGGGAAGAGAGAGAAAAAAGACACTTAATTGCAAACCAAAACACAATTAACATTCAAAAACAGTCAACAGGCTGGTAAAACTGTACGGTCTTACCGCCAAAAGCAATCTCTTCCAAACAACCGTTTTATCCGCAGAAATTCTGTAAAAGATACAGTAGGTATGTTGCGGTGTACTTATTAACAATACTTAAAGTGATCTGTCAAGATTAACCGAGCCATATAGATAGATTTAGACATCAGAGCGTAAATACTGTCACCAATCTTTATAAATTCGGAATCTCAATTGCGTCGTACGCCTTTCAATCTGGCACGTATGACGGCATTGCGGCATAAAGTCGATGTGCACTCAAACCTTACCTACAAAAAACTTCTGTACTGTTGTAAGTTTTCTACACTGTGCACCGACTTAAGCATAAACATTGAATAAAATCGAAAGGCATATGGTAAGATTTGTAAGACTCTAGCAGCGAATGAAATTGCTATTCGTAAAAACAATTTTCAATATCTAGATTCGAATATTATGCGGAACCCACCAATCGATAGTTTAGTTCTGAGGCCGTTTATCTATCAAATAATGCTGATAAGCCAAAGCCTTTCCTCTAAAAATGTATATACTAAGCTCAAGGTATTCATATAAGACACCGGGCAAGTTCCTTTGCAGTATTTATCAGATTGTAGATTATTACGAAATTCATTTTTAAAAAAACATTAAAAACATTTTTAATGAATCTCTCCGCCTTGTATCGATAATCCTCAGTGCTGAGGGTCGTGGCCTTTTCTAATAACTTTCTGCTGGATTATCTTGCGCCACTCCAACCTATCCTCGACTGTGTGGACAACAACACTTTTACACATAAGAACACAACAATTGTAAATGAATATGACTTTTTTTTATTGCTTAGATGGGTGGACGAACTCACAGCCCACCTGGTGTTACGTGGTTACTGGAGCCCATAGACATCTACAACGTAAATGCACCCACCTTGAAATATAAGCTCTAAGGTCTCAAGTATAGTTACAACGGCTGCTTCAACCTTCAAACCGAAACGCATTACTGCTTCACGTCAGAAATAGGCAGGGTGGTGGTACCTACCCGCGTGGACTCACAATATGTCCTACCACCAGTACAAACAAGAGGTCCTACCACGAGTAAATATCAATATGACTTTATTTTAAGAAATGACACCACGGCCGAGTACAAACTCTCGGCTAATGTGATGTTACATGGTTAGCAGAGCCCATAAACATCCCAATGCCGCCACCGCCACGCTTCAAAGTAGATTTTGTAGGTAGGACGTATTGTTGTTCCACCCGTTTCTGCTACGAAGCATTAATTCGTTCCAGTTTGAAGGATAGGACATAGATTTCGACAATATATCTAAATATGTATGGCGACATTCATGTATGTCTATGGGCTCCGCATCCCCTCTATCCGATGAATTGTAAGCCAAGTAATTTGACCCTTCGAAATAAGGAGACACTCACCAAACTTGCATATGTTCAGTGATGACTTATACAAGTGTTATGTTCGCTCACGTGAGGCAGGGCGCTCCCTACAAGTCATTCAGTCCCGTTTTAGCAAGACAGAAGACGCCCCAAACATGTAATTTCGGATCGGTAGAATATTTTTTTGGCGTTTCAAGCAGAATCAGCCACCGTTCTCGTCGAACCCGTCGAATGTGAAGGGTTTATCGTGAAAACTAACCTAAAGCAGACACAGCCCACTGAGTTTCTCACCGGAACTTCTCAGTGGGTCGCGATTCCGATCCAGTGGTAGATTCAGCGAAGCACTGCTCTTGCTAGGAGATATTAGCAAAGTTTCCCCGCAAGCTCGTCACGTTTGGTGAAGCTCACATAACCTTTTCGTGGTTACCAGCAATAAGTAGGGGTGGAAATCCGTGTCCGCTTATGAGCTCTTTAAACTATTAAAGCCATAAAAAGAAATAAAATATTTTTATTTAATATCGTTTATTATTATTAATCTAAATTTTGAGAATATTAAAAAAGTACTAATTATAAATCTTGAACCGATTTAAAGATAACTAACGAACCCGGCGAACTTTGTTCCGCAACACGGTTTGTTTCAAACACATCAACCGGTCAACTTCAAAATTCTACTATAATTAACACAATTAACCATAGAATATAGTTATTACGTTTAGCTGTCACTTGCATTTTATTATACCACGTTTTATGTCACGTCTCACGGGAATGTGATAAAAAGTATCCTATGTCCTTCTCCTGGTTCTAAGCTCCTCACCAATTTTCAGCCACATCAGTTCAGTCGTTCTTGAATTATAAATAGTGTAACTAACACGACTTTCTTTTATATACATAAATAGATAAAACAACAAATCCTATTCATCACCCAGCTAGCTCAATAACAGTGAAAATAATGTGATTAAACATCCAATAGGGAAATGCGCTTCAGAACACTCGAGCGCTGTAGAAAACGGATCCGCTTAATTGCTTTCAGCGCAGTAAAGCGATGCAGCTTTAATAAATTCCAAGTCAATGAACTATTCAAAAGCTCTGTTCAAATATCGTCGCTATTGCACGACGTTAATTTTCATTGGAACGCTTTTTAAGAAAGATAAAACTTACCAACTTTTGTCTTGATGCTTAATAAGATTGATGAAGAGAAAGAAACTGAATTATTTCGTTAAAACTGTGTGAATCCCCCGGACTCAAAGCAAAGCTTAATTAAAGATACACCATTTAACATTCTTTAATTACAAATTCGAGTTAGAGTTTTTCTTTGATGGCTGGTTACGATATCAGGTTCGCTTTGATTAATAAATTAGATATTTGAGTGTTTCCAGTTAAACAAGACGTTTATGATCAGAAAGCCTCTATCTTACACAATCCCATTCATAGTCTGTAATTAGGCACGTTTAATTAAAATAGTCTAAGATAAATCGGAATTTATTAGGAAAAAAAAAACACGGTACCGTCAGCAAAACAGACATTTATCACAAATTTATCTAATGTGTTTCGATCGTTTTTCGAAGTCTTCTTGCGTGGATAGCAGAGTACGCATTGTTACAAAAGTTATTGGCTTCCGAAATTAGAGAAATATGTGTCGGACTGTAATTAATCCACAGCCTAAGGTTGAATAGAGTCGACCTGCTGATTATCGGATATATTACTTGCGGACTTTTTAAATCACATTACTAAGAATCACGTTCCACACAGTATTACCAAACTTTTCGGTTGTACAACTTCTTAATGAAGTTACTTCGGATTGATTGAAATATTTCTAATTTAATATAAATAAAATGTTAGGCGAAGTTCGATCTCGGTACTTAACCGATCTTGAGTATCGGTTTTACTTTGAAAGCCGACTGACTTGTGACGAAAATTATTTTTAATGGCTTTCGAGCATGCATTTAAATACTGAAAAAAGTATGTGTCGCATTTGTAGCTGTTTTCAATCATATGAAATCCATGAGACGTGCAACACTCATTATTGGCCTAGTTTTTATAGGAATTTTGTTGCTTTTGGCCTGCACGTAGGTGTATTGCCTAATATAATTTTGGTGTGAAGCAGTCGAGCCTTCGTTTAGAAGAGGTATTTATTGACCAGGAAGCAGTCGTCGGGCTTCGAACTACCCGCTCGAGGAAAGAGACACAGCATGTCGGATTTGTACTAAAACACTATTTCGCTCAACAATCCTAGTTCGAGCCTCGAATGTAACGGAAGTTTAGGGAGACAAATGGGAGGAAAATGGTTGTCGGTCCCACGACTACCCATTCTCTTCGTCGATTGGGTATCCGTACCTCCTGCTGCGTCAGAACCAACATTGGTCCGTAACTGTCGATCATTTTGCCAAACGCGCTTAAGACAGGTCGTCTTCTTGGATCTCCCTGGTCGGTCTTTCTGAAATTACTCGTCGGCAACCGAGGGTCTAATGATGCGTTGAAAACTTCGCTTCAAAAATATAATATTACAATCGTTGATGTAACTTTTTGTGCAGGACGTCAATCTGATCGAGTTGAAGTTATAATTTATTTTGGTATGATAGGATTGAGGTATGATATGATTAATTGACTGAAGATATGAATTGACACTTTAGAAAATGTATGTTTTATTTTTTGTCTCGTGTATCTAAAGTTTTTGTCAGCAATCAATCACGAAATTTCCGAAGCGAGGTAACCTCGGGAAAGTTACGAACGACAACTACAAACTACTGTTACCTGTAATGAGCAATTTATTGAAAATCGTGAATTTCTCCTATCAGATCTTAGCAGTGCCGTGCCGCCGGTTTGAAATTTCGAGGTATTCTTATTTCGTTTTTTAAAATAAAATTATGCTAAACAAGATGATTTGTTTTATCGGCTCAAATGACCCGATAAAAAATATTCATCATGTAAACATAGATTGCATTGAAAACTTTTTTGAAACGAAACAAACTGAAATTTTCAACAAAGACTTCAATTCGATTCTCCTTTGACAGCAATTGCGTATTTTAAGTAACTAATGCTTTAGTTGAATAAAACAAAACCCGCATTTTGTAATGCTACCAGCTGCTATTGCATGATTAAATTCAATTATCAACTGCGAAAATCTTCACATCAAACAAAGCTTTGGATTTTTTTTTAAATTGAATTGAAATCTCTGCGATCTCTTAATATCCGTTTCTTTGGAGGCTGGCGATTATCGCTCCACGTTTTCTGTGATCGCACGCCGAGGGGATTTTCAAATATGTTTCGTTCTACGCAATAAGTGTGGTAACTGACTTATTTCTCGGTTGATTGAGATATAAACGAATGCGGATGATGACTTTTTTTATTTATTGATTAAATGAGTGGAAGAGCTCACAGCCCACCTGGTGTTAAGCGGTTACTGCAGTCCATATACATCTACAACGTAAATGCGCTGCCATCTTGAGATATAAGCTCTAAGGTCTCAGTATAGTTACAATTTTTTTTTTTTTATTGCCTTGATGTGTTAACGAGCTCACAGCCCACTTAGTGTTAAGTGGTTACTGGAACCCATAGACATCTATGACGTAAATGCGCCACACACCTTGAGATATAAGTTCTAAGGTCTCAGTATAGTTACAACGGCTGCCCCACCCTTCAAACCGAAACGCATTACTGCTTCACGGCAGAAACAGGCGGAGTGGTGGTACCTACCCGTGCGGACTCACAAGAGGTCCTACCATCAGTAATTACGCAAATTATGATTGAGTAATTACGCTTTTCTTATTCTACTTTCCATTCTCGGTTTGACCACCTTTTGTTGGTAAAGAAAATTCCACATTGAAATGCCCAAAGCATTCTCCCGTATCCCATTGCCCGAGACTGAGAAACAGATACCGATCTTACCCGAGTAGTCACTAAACACTAGACATTCGAGACGATTAATGACTGAAACATAATATCACACTGACACCTCATTGAGAATTACGCCTAATCGAACGATAGTTCTGGACATAAAAGACATCAAGCCATTTATCATTTTCAAGATAACATTGCCTCTTAAAAATTGCTTAGTCAAAGCACCAAAAAAACGATAAAATAATCCGTACAATAATCCGACTTTTGGAAGATACAAAACCACTCTTGGATAAAAATAAATTTAAAAAAAGATGCTGATGCACATTTTTTTTTTTTGTCATTTGTAACTGTGTTCTTGTACATTTGACAAATAGTGTACAGTTGATTTATACACATTTCTTACATCGTACGATGCTATCGGTCGCCAAATAAGCAAAAAACCAAAAAACAAGCATTCCATGAAATCAACACATGAGACGGATTTTTCTGAGCTCACGCGTTTACGAATGAGCGGTAACAAATCAGGATTGGCGTCATTTATTCGGTGTTACACCGAGGAAACTGCCATTTTATGGGTTTTATTTAGCAATGTTTCCCGCAGGGCTGTATTCAGGAGTTTTGATAGTATTTAATATAATATTAAAAAGGTTCGTATCAAACAGAATCCGTTGTAAAACAATTGCTTATAAACTTAGGTCTAATTGTTATTAACTGCTTACTAAAACACATAGAACTCGCAGATCAATGTGAACGTCGCGACCCACGTTGAGGCATGGAATCTAAATCTAAATTACTTTGCGGCAAAAACCGACAACCCTATGCCCTACCACTATGAAATGCTGTGTGATAATCTGAGAATGCTGAAGCGCATTATGACTCCGGAATAGAACGCGTTGTGGTTTTGTAAGGCTGAAACTTAGGCACTTATCAAAAGATTTGATACCTAGCACATTTGTATCACTAGAGAATAAACGTGCGTCTTACCAATTTGACCACGACAGCCTGCCCGTACGGGATCAACACGTACCTACATTAGTGGTAATGGAGTTGCTAGTGGCTTTGTGTGCTAAGCTATGAGATGTTTGAGAAACAATTTTTAATTCTATCGCTTACCTTAAGACTGCGAATAGAAGTTTGGATTTTATTAAAGTACTAGCTTTTACCCGCGACTTCGTCCGTGTGGAATAGTTCACAAATAATGCTTTATTTTATAAAACAAATTTGGTTAGCATAAAAAAACATTATAGTGAGCCAACCTTATCATATGTTGTCGCAGACTTGTTTTTAGATCTTTTAAAGGGGAATAATTCTGTCATACATTATTTTAGCAAAACTGCAACCGTTTCTGCAACGCACGCAGCGGAAGCTCTCAAAAGGTAAAAATAACCCCGATTTTGAAACAATATTTATTGGTGCTCCGCTTGTGTTGGTTTTGGTGTGATGTTATATAGCCTATAGCATTCTTCGATATATGGGCTACCTAACACTGAAAGAATTTTTCAAATCGGACCAGTAGTGCCTGAGATTAGCGCGTTCAAACAAACAAACTCTTCAGCTTTATAAAATTAAAGTATAGATAACGGACGTGACGTGAGCTGCCATGCCGCCAAGCCACGTATTAACGCGCCTCCGTCCACCACTACCACCAGCCAAAGCCAACGACAGGAGGATAGTGTTAATAAAACAAGCCTTGCCAGCCGTTCCTACCCGATTTTTGCTTTTTCTCACAAATAAAAGAACTCGTCGTTACGCTGCTGGCTTTTCTATCGAATCATTTACAACAGAAGTAATTTATGTCCAACCCATTAACGACAGTAAGATTACTTGAATAGGTAAACAAAAATCAGAATAGTACAGAATTAAAATAAATAAATAAATAAAAATGCCGCATTCCACGACTTCCTTTTCTTCCTTATATCGATTCCCTAACGCCATAATCGTCCATTGGCTCCGATTCTCAGCTGCACGTACGCCTCGGCGATCTTGATGTTATTCAAAGACCCTAAACTAGGATAATCTTGTGTAAGGTTACTAAACATAATGTACCAAATGAATAAATGAAATAAATAAAAAATCTCTTGTTCCATTAATACCCGATAAATGAGACATTGAGATTGTTTTTCTCGTGAGGCGAATTAGTAAAATTATAAATTATATAAACCAGACCTTTACCAAGTGTCCCTCTGGCTACGTGCCCAGATAAAGGTCGAGAAATTTACGTTCCTACTGATAAATTTCGCTAGGCAAAAACATGGCCGCACGTTGATGTGGAGTTTTATGGCTCCTTTCTTAATTTGCGAGTGTGAGATAACTTTTGGCTTAGATATATAAATTTCTTGGATGCTCGTTTGATAGGGTATCAAATCGCATGTCCAGATGGAGCGAAGTTTTCGGAGGGTGGCCAGTTAGAATTGGATGAGGAGTGCCGAAGACCAAATTTAGTAGCGTAAATTGGTGAAATCCCAAATAAAAATGTGTTTTATTCAAATAGGCTTCAAGGTTGATTTTGAATCCTCGTTAATTTATTTCCGATCCACATAAATTCAGTTGAGGTAATAAAAATGTCTTAGGTACGTGATTTACGCAGTTGCATTATAATTTTGAATTATTAAACGTAAGCGAAAGAATATTAAACCATTATTGATTATCCGAGTAAATATTAAAGGTAGGTTTTTTCGCCATCTTTCTTCGTCTGCAGCAAATTCTATAATGACAACTTCCTCAATATCGAACCGCTACAGTAATAATATCAACATTAATTATTACTAATTAACTTTTTTTTTTATAGCTTAGATAACACAGCCCAACTGGTGTTAAGTGGTTACTGGAGCCCATAGACATCTACAACGTAAATGCGCCACACACCTTGAGATATCGTTCTAAGGTCTCAGTATAGTCACAACGGCTGCCCCACCCTTCAAACCAATGCGCATTACTGCTTCACGGCAGAAATAGGCGGGGCGGTGGTACCTACCCGTGCGAACTCACAAGAGGTCCTACCACCAGTAAACTAACTCTACTCCCCTCCTCTGATTCTACCATAAGTACCTACCAAGCTAGGACCGAATCTTGAGATCCTTAATCTTCTGTCTTCAGCAATTCATATAGTCATACAGCTAGATGTGCCACAACAAAGATGAAAAGCACAACAATTCGACAGTAATTTAAAATTGTTAAAAGTTACAACCTATATCGGTCAAGTGGTTTGTATCCACGGTCTTACCTATTTCTACCACGAAGCAATGTCAGCTTTCAGTCTGAAACTTGATGTTCCTAACTGGATGACGACATTCCCTTTGGTGAATAAAAAATATATCCGCCTGAGGTGATAAACATACAATATACATTATTTCAGTCTACCTGACTCAATACCAAAATAACTAAGAAGCGACTAAGTCATAGATAGTACGTATGTCCTCCAAAATGTTTAATCAGAAGACAGTGCTGCAAATCCTTGGCGCCTTTTACATCAAAAACAAACATCGGTTTTCTAAAACCCAATTTATGAAAACGCTCCTTCTAAGGCTCTAAGAGATTCGGTTACGTCAAAGAGCAACGCATGTTTTATTTATGAAATACGGTTGGCATTTTGCACCTGTATACTGGTACTGTAAATTCGTGCGAATAGAAATGCTCTTGTTATCCAGAATGAATCTTATCGTGAATTGGTCTTTATTTTTACGAGATTTCAAGTTTTTCCTGATTAATTCATTGTCTTTTTTTTCTTTTTTTTTCTTTGATGGGTGAACGAGCTCACAGCCCACCTGGTGTTAAGTGGTTACTGGAACCCATAGACATCTACAATGTAAGTGCGCCACCCACCTTGAGATATAAGTTCTAAGGTCTCAGTATAGCTACAACGGCTACCCCACCCTTCACACCGAAACGCATTACTGCTTCACGGCAGAAATAGGCGGGGCGGTGGTACCTACCCGTGTCGAGACACAAGAGGTCCTACCGCCAGTAATTACGCAAATTATAATTTAGCGGGGTGTATTTTTATTACACGATGCTATTCCTTTACCGTGGAAGTCAATCGTGAACATTTTTTAAGTACGTATTTCATTAGAAAAATTGGTACCCGCCTGCGGGATCCGAACACCGGTGCATCGCTACATACGAATGCACCGGACGTCTTATCCTTTAGGACACGACGATTTCTTGTCTTCGAGTTTAGTGCATTATGAGAAGAAGATTTGATTGAATTGGTTCTTGGATTTTATTGCATGTATGTACGTGTGGCTTGGTGTAAAGTGATTAGGGAAGCCCATAGCCATCATAATGGGAATGCCGCCACACTTGAGGCGTGAGGTCTCAGTTGCGTATATTTTATTTGAACATTAGAAATACTAAGCTATAACTAAGTAAATCATGGCCATTTATTTTTAAACTTTTTAAACTTTATACACTGATTTTATTTATTTTATTTCAATTGTTCACAGGAAGTGACCTTTCCATTCTTTTTACAATTGATTATTTCAATGTTGACTACTAATTTTTTTTCATCCCACGGACGTCCACTGGTAGATATAGACCTCCCTTGCGTGTTGCGCAGCCTGCATCCAACGGATTCCCGCGACTTTTAGTAAGTCTTTGGTCCATCTCGTAGAAAGCCTACCCACGCTACACTTTCCAACATCGAGAAAGAGGTTAATCATCGAATACAACTAGGATAGGCAGCGTTCGGGAAGCTGCGAAAATTTTCTCATCCCAAATCACACAGTAGGTATCTCAAAAGGGAACTTTATGATTAATAAAAAAAATGTGTCTAGTATAAATTATAATAACAGTGCCAATAATTTCCAAGTATCTGAGAAATACAACCAAACAGACTGCCTCAAAATTAATTTAGTTTTTACAAAACTGTTCCTGAAATAAAACATTCGCTAATTCTGAAATTACAGTCACATTTAATTGTACTTTGAAGTAAATTCACAATGCTAGTTTGAAATTTGAACAAAGCGGTGTATTTTAGGAAAACGTCTGAAACTTTAGTTCGTGCACCGGACAAGTAAAGATATTTAAGCTCTTTGTTGAAGAATGAAATGAGAATGGTGAGCATTTATAATTCGAATGTAGCACGTTAATATTACACATTGTAAATTATTGAACATTAACTGTTTATTCTTGCCATACAGTTATATGTATAACTAGCTTTTGCCTGCGACTTCGTCCGCGTGGAATAGTTCACGAATAATGTAATATTTTAGAAAAAAATTGGTTAGCTTAAAAAATTTTATAGTGAGCAACCTTAACATATAGACATATGCTGTTGCGGACTTTTTTTAGATCTTTTAAAGGGGAACAATTTTTTCATACATTATTTTAGCTAAACTTTAATCGTTTCTGTAGCGCACGCAGCAGAAGCTCTCAAAAAGAAAAAAAAGCTGATTTTGAAACATTCTTTATTCCGCTTGTATTGGTCTTAGCGTGATGTTATATAGCCTATAGCCTTTCTCGATAAATGGGCTATTTAACACTGAAAGAATTTTTAAAATTGGACCCATTCAAACAAACAAAACTCTTCAGCTTTATAATATTAAGTATAGATTTATTATAGTTTGTAGGCAACAGTTTGGCTGGTATTGCTTATATCCTCGATCGACGGTGACCATTCACCATTCACCGCTCGTGCCTACAATGGCAATAAAACTTCGAATGACAACTTTATGGTTTTCTTTCTACCGATTGTCTGTTTTATAATCCACATACGACCTTTTAATCTGAATTGCTTTTATGTCCGTCACGCGTCACAATAAAATTCCTAACTGAATTTTATTTTTCACTAAAATTATTGGTACATGAACTGTGCTAGTCAATTTGAAAAGTTTCCCGAGTTTTTCGACGATTTTTCTCAATCACTAAACTATATACCAAATGTACAGTAAAGTAATGAAATATATACTTAATTAATAAATAACTTGATGTTCTATATAGTTGATGTTCTACTAGTAAACCGCAAACATACCTGCTGTATCATTAGCTTTTCCAGAATTTCTGTTAAACGGCTGTCTGGAAGAAATCGCTTTTAGCCACAAGACCGCCTATTGTGCAAATTGTGCATCTGCTTGTTGTGTATTTTCTAAAGTTAATTGTGTTTTGGTTTTGCAATAAAGTATGTTCTCTCTCTCACCCTCTACTTATTTGTCTTGCAATTACTATCGCCCGTTTTCCCTGTAAATATTATCTTGTACCCTGTAAATATTACCCTGTACTTGTAATATTTTCTATGATCCAAAACTAATTCTAAAAATACCCAGCAAAGTGTTATGAGGGTGAAATTCATGGTACAAAGATGGGGCGCTGCAAAGGGTCTATTTTTTTAGTGTTATCGTGGCTAGAATCATAACCGTCGTCTTTTTCTAAGAGATTTCCTTTATACCGTAGATAGATGAATATGATAGATATAATGAGATAACGATACTTTAACCGTTCAGTTTTTAATTCGTTTTAGTAAATATTAGAAATAAAAGCCCTTCGATTTGTAACATACTATATTCTGGTAGATCTTTAATAGCTATATGCTTCCGAAAAATCGCTTTAACAAATTGCTATCCCCCATTTTAATAACGTCTATATTACTTCTCATATTATAATCGCAATGAAGTAACAGTAATCTTTAAAATAGTAATGACATTAATGACAGATCTCGCTCTTTATTTATTGGCCTTGTGGGCAGCAATGCATACTGCCCATCTGATGGTGAGCGGTTACCGTCGCCCATGGACATCAACAATGCCAATCATATATTTGCAATTAAGAAATATTCGTAAAATAACTAAATAATCTTTCAAAGTTCAAATATTCGTAAAATAACTAACTAATCTTTCAAAGTTTCTTACGTGATTTTTACATGTATTCACAGAAAACTCCGTGTCTAGATAAAATTCTTGAACCGACCAGAAAATGTTAAGAATCCAGCCATTCTGACGAGTCTTATAAGTTTAAAATTCCTCTCGGGAGCCCCACTAACATTTTACAGCTAAATTTGAAACTCTTTTGATGTTTTCTTCTAAAGGGATATTTACAGTGCGTGGCTGTAACTTTTTGAAGCTTCATTAAATGGTGTGGGTTTAAAAATTCAATTCAGCTGAAGAAGAATCATTTCGATTTTTTTAATAAGCTTCTTTTCTTTTGGTTTTCCAAACATACTACGGTTATTATCTATTATCTATCTTTATCTAAATATATAAAAATGAATTGCTGTTCATTAGTCTCGCTAAAACTCGAGAACGGCTGGACGGACAGATTTGGCTAAATTTGATCTTGAATTATTTGTGGAAGTCCAGAGAAGGTTTAAAAGGTTTAAGATAAATACGAAAATGCTCAGAACTAAATAAAAATAATAATTTTGTTTTTCCTTTTTGTTTGTTTTAAGTTTATTTTATATAAAAGTTTTATTTATCGTTTGAGGCACTACGAAGTCTGCCTGGTCAGCTGGTCATCCATAAATATTAGATAGCAGTTTTTAAATTAGTAAATGCAAAAATGCCCACAATAGAAATATTAAAAAGCATAATATGATATTTATAATAGGTTTTAGCTTGATCCGAACATTAAATAAATTTACTAGAAAATTCACAAGAGCATGGGTAGTACGAGTACAGTGGATTATTTCCGTTTATTCGAATTTTACCCGTATAAACACATCATTATTTCAACTTATAATATAAACAAAACAAAAGAATATCAAACTAGAAACGCTTCAAACCGTAAATTATAATCGGATAAAGAAAATACGAATTAGTGAAACCGGATTAAGCCGATCGGTTCTGAACATTCGCTAATATTGGATGCGGCATTTTCAACAAACTATTCAATAGAAATAGTTGGGATGGTTATTACTACGGGTTTTCAATTTACTTTAGTATTTATCACAGCAAATAGTTGTAAGGAATTAGATAGAAATATATACTATTATACTCTGTCAAGAAAGTACCGGAAAAAGATGAATAATAAATAAAATGTTAGTTATACGTCCATATTTATTTTATCACCTTCAAGGTAGGCTCAAAAACGCCAAGCACTTAGCCCAATGACTAATCCAGCCGTTAAAATATTTTTTGACGCTTTTTCCCAAATTGCGTTCTGTTCTCGCCGCTGTTTCTCCTTTGTGTCTTCTACCGAATGAAAACGGGTGACACGAAGTGGTAATTTGAGTTTAGGAAAATGAAAGATGTCAACTGGAGCTATATTTGGTGAATAAAGGGGTTGTTCGATGGTATTTGTGGAGTTTTTGGCGAAAAATTGGTTCATCATGACCTTGTATGAAGGCGCATTATTGTGGTGATGAATCCAAGAATTTTCTTTCCACAAATCTGGCCTTTTTCGTCTTATTTGCTTTCTTAAGCGCCGCATAATACTTAAATAATATTCTTTATTTACCATTTGATATTTAAAATAGCATGGAGCGACTCGTGAGGTGAAGAATATTTCGCAGCTACCTCTCCCAAGCCGGAATGAATATTTGTAGTTTTTTCTACTACTTTATTTTTGCGATGTTAACTTCAGTTACAGACGTTGATGGATCTTCCACACATCACTCCAAACTAGTCCAAACTACCTGCCTATTTCTGCCGTGAAGCAGTAATGCGTTTCGGTTTGAAGGGTGGGGCAGCCGTTGTAACTATACTTGAGACCTTAGAACTTATATCTCAAGGTGGGTAGCGCATTTACATTGTAGATGTCTATGGGCTCCAGTAACCACTTAACACCAGGTGGACTGTAAGCTCGTCCACCCATCTAAGCAATAAAAAAAACACGGAATTCCATTACGCTGCAAAATTTAAAACAAACTCTTTTTCGATGTTTTTATCCATTATGAAATACGGACGAGATATATCTAAAAACAGCAGTGTATTTAATCTGGATAACAGATGCAAATCAAACTACGCGCCAAAAGGGAAAACAGCTATGCAAATCTGACAATAACAAAAAAATAATTTGGAAAAATAAACAAATCATCCATTTCCGATACATTTCTGACTGAATTAAAATTACTTCCATCAAAACTACTGACCTGGGGTCAAATTCATTCACTTAGATTCATCTAGAAACACAATCACTGCAGTTTGGGGACTCTCTAGACTGTACAGAATCCTCATTATAATTTGGGTTTGAAAAACCAATTGTCATTGGAACGAAGTTCCTTATCGCGCGTTGTGAAAGGGGGCTAGACGGAAAAATTCTTACGAAAAGTTGTCACGACACTTTTTGCTATAAATTCTTACGAAAAGTTGTCACGACACTTTTGGAACGAAGTTCCTTATCGCGCGTTGTGAAAGGGGGCTAGACGGAAAAAATTCTTACGAAAAGTTGTCACGACGCTATAGTAAGCTATTGTAAGCTGTGCGGCGTCGCATGTTTCTCAGTCTGTCTGTCTGCCTCTCTCTCTGTCTCTCTCTCTCTTTCTTCATACCTCGAATAGAACTTTAAATTAATATTTTTATAATTTGGAACTTCGTTCCTATCCGGTGTCCCACGACACCACACATCTTTTTTTTTATATTGATTTTCTTTCATTGGTCAACATTAATGCTGCCGGCTATCTTGGAGTATTCTGTACATTAGGCAAAGGCCTTAAAGAAAGGATACAACACGTTTGCTCTCCTATAACCAAGCTCTAAATATGTAGTACCATAATGCTTCTATTGTACTATATAGAATAAGAATAGCGAATCATTATATTGTCGTTCATATAAGTTTTAGCATTACAGTTATTTCCAACTATCTTTTGACCGGGACTCCGTCCGCGTGAAATAGTTACATTGGCATAACGCTAAATTTTACCGCCCACTTCATTTACGTAGAAAGTGAAAATATTTTTGAATTATAAAATGTTAAGGAGCTATTTAAACCCCTATTTTGAAACATTCTTTATTGGCACTTGTATTGGTCTTACCGTGATGTTATATAGCCTATAGCCTTCCTCAATAAATGGGTTATCTAACACTGAAAGAATTTTTCAAATCGGACCAGTAGTTCCTGAGATTAGCGCGTTCAAACAAACAAACTCTCCAGCTTTATAATATTAGTATAGATAACGTTTCAAATTGAATTTCACATTATCATAAAAATCGTCTTGTAAAACAAAACAAAAAATACTAATCGTTAAAATCAATACATATTGAAAATGAATATTTGAATTGAACTCTTATTGGGTACACCATTAAACGACCTCCTTCTCTCCAATTAACAAAAAATACTCTTGCTTTTAAAATCAGAGTTTCTTTATTAACTAACAAACATAATTTTCTTGCTTGTGCATATTAATCAAAGTATGATACATTTACTCGTACATATATAAATAATAATAAATAAATAAATATTTACTAACGATCACGCCACGTTAACTGGTCATGTGATAAGTTCGTAAAGAACTTGTGTTACAGGTACCAGATAACGGAAATAAATGTAAGATTTTTATTATACACATACATATATTTAATATACATCCATAACCCTGGAAAAGACATTTATATTTATCATACAAATATCTTCCCTTGGCGGGATTCGAACCCTCGACCCCCTTATGTAGTGACCATGTCACTTACCACTACACCAGTCGGCCATTATATATGTGTGAGTGGACGAAATAAAAACATAACAGGGCAATGCATTTTTTTAAAGTAAAGTCAACAAACAACTGACTATAATAAACATTAGTAGGATAATGAAAACTGAAATTACTGAAACCGAATTAAGCCAATCAGTTCTGGGCTCCTGAGCACGAGCTTCCGCTGTAATGAGGAGGCCGTGCTTTTAATTTCATGAAACAATAAAGCTCTCTTCAAAGAATTATTCAACTAAGGAAAGTCGAGATTATTGTGTTAATAGAATGGGAATATTGAATTTTTTTTTCAATTCCGTATTCCAACAACGATTATTTTTTTACTCTTCATTCCAAGATTAGGCCCATTCATTTTCGCATTTTATTGTATGTGCTTCGATATTTTTAAATAGTGGGTTTAATCACCGCGAACTACTTACTTATATACTTATAGTACTTAGTGTTTCTTGTATTTTGAATCTATTCAGAAAATAGTATTGGTCGGCTTTTTTGTTGATCTGGTTGGTCAAGCTATTTTTTATTCAGTAGAAGAAGAAGAAGAAGAAGAGATTATTCAGTAGAAGAAATAGGCGGCTGGGGGTATCCATTCGTTAGGGTTCACAATAAAACCTATCGCCTTAAAATTCCGGTTGGCAATCGCAGTATTCTCTTTCTCACCCTCCAGTGAATACTCTTAACCCCTGGGAAGACTTGAAATACCATTCGGATCGACAAGCCATAGCCGTGACAATTAACGTTAGAAGAACAGACGTTGCTTAACTATACATCTATACTAATATATAAATCTACAATAGTTTTTACGGATGTTCCGTTATAACTACTTAACCGTGCATCCGATCGACTTGAAACTTTCATGTAGAAAATACATGTAATAAAATCAAAATTCTAACTTTAGCGTCCCAATACATTTTTGAAAATTTATTGTACGTGATGACGAAAATATTTGAGAAACAACAAAAAAAAAGCCCGCTGAGTTTGTTTCGCCGGTTCTTCTCAGGACTGTGGCTTTTTTTGGAACCGGTGGTAGAGTTAACATTGTTATTTATATTTTGACATTCAACAAGTGTGTCATACTGACAGCTATGTTGAAATAAATGATTTTGAATTTGAATTTGAATTTGAACTTAACGGATAGACTAATATTTATATGAGTGTTGAACTCCCTACACCAGTTTCGGGGGCGATAATGATGAGAATCTTTGTGGGAGTGAGAAATAAAGTTAATTTTAAATGCCCAGCGAAGCGGACGGGTACAACTAGTCGATAATAAAATCGATAAAGTAAATAGAGAAAGGGAAAATGATGTGTTATAAAAAGAAACAATTTTAAGGATGCGTGGCATTAACACGATTGTCCGTCTCCACATACAAAACGAAGATTAGTGCTCGAATTTTATATTTTTGTTTCATTTTATGACGAGGATATTTAGGGCAATTTCTAAAGACCTATCAATACTAGCGGCGAGAAACTAAGTCTTCAATCCCGTTGATTTATTTGGGAAACTTTAATCGTAATCCGTCGGAAATCTTCCCAAGGAATGCCTTAGATGCTTATTTAATTAAATATGAATATATGCCGCTGACGGTTCAGTCATTAAAACAGTTTTAAAGATGTGGCAAATGACTTTTCAATTACTTGGACGTCTGGAGCCATTAATTTTTAAGCGGATTTTTTTTTACTTACACGCCTATCAATTACCTATCTAAGTTCTGTCCGCAACCGTCCTGCGTTTATCCCCGGCAAACTTTATTTGCAGTTACAAGAAGATTAAAGCCCCCTTCATCATAAGGTGACAGCTTATAAAATTTGAATACGGTATGCAATGACATACTCGTATGCAAGTGCGGTGTTAGGTCACTCGACCCACACGCAATTAGACACCCTTCAGGAGTAACAGTCTCGTTTCTGCAGGACAGCCGTTGGAGTGCCGTGCTATATCATCATTATCCTGCCCTTCTCCCAGTCACCTGGGGTCGGCGCCACATGTTTTCTCTTTCCATACTCCTCTATCATATACCATTTCTTCGCTCACTCCCCTCTTATATATATCGTCTTTCACGCAATCGATCCATTTCTTCTTAGGTCTACCTCTTCCTCTATATCCTTCCACATTCATAGTTAACATTCTCTTACCAACCATTTTCAGTTCGTCTCATCACATGTCCATACCACCCCAAACGCGCACTTCTCAGCTTCTCTGTCACAGGTGCCACTTTCAGACTTCCTCTAACATATTCATTCCGTATTCTATCCATTCTCGTTACTCCACACATCCATCGCAACATTCGCAACTCTGCTGCATGTAATCGCACTATTGGCTCTCGATCCCATTCGATTTTGTTTACAAACAGCTGTGGTGCGGTTTTTGTTGCATGATGCATACCATGCCGTAGCCGCCGCCAATTACATTCCGTACCTGACTCCCCGCAGTAGCAATCCACTGTCGATGCTAGACACGGTCTCCTGATTCATTCACACTACTACTGGACTGGTAACAAAAAACCAAAGCGCAGTCAGCCCTAAAACTCGGCCAACTGTCCCAAGCTATGCAGCAAGATCTTTGGACAAAACGCGAACCTTAATCCCAGAAAAATACTAAGTTTTTTTATATTCGATCCGGTGATCCCAAGTGGACTCGAAGTTCGTCTTCGCATCTGCAGACTCATAGAAAACCCTTTAAGCCAATTACTCGCGCTATCCATTTCAAATGTAAACATTTTAACAACGTCTGGCCATTACAAGCACTCAGAAATGTCCACAGCCGAGGACAACAGTCCATCAGACAGCAAATGCACTCAAGCATAATGTTTGCATAACTAAGTTTCGAGGCGACTAGATCACTCTCAGAATAACTAACTATTTGCTATTCAATCGAATGTCCGCGTCGGGAATACAGTCAATAGACATCTTATGCTCCGTTTCCATGCCGCTTGAGATATTAAAGTTTCAGTTCTGACCAAAGAAAAATACGGACCACGATGCGCTGGCCAAACAGTCCAATATAGTACTTTATGCTACTCGTAGAATATTTAATATTATTATTAAATAAAGAGTCATTCCAATTTGGACGATCTAAGCTAGGATTTATTCTGATTAGTAATATGGATATGCCCACTAGAAATACGTTTCACAGAGAAACGGACCGAGAATGCAATGCGGTCGTCTAGTGTTCTAACCTTTTTCATCCGTGCAGAGGGCAGAACCACATACATGAGGTTTTCGCACCTAGGGGTCGCCCGGGCTATGTGGGTCTTGCCGGTCCCCAGAAATTGGGTAAGGGCTATGGGCCACCCGACCATGGATCGCCCAGGCGACCAACGACGCCGGTCTCCGCGGTATGGCAACGTCTCAAGCCGCAGATGCCCTTGGTGTAAGTCCTATGACAACGTCAGCACGTACAGCACCGCATCCCATCCTCATGGAGCCAGCGCGCTAGAGTGACACCCGATGTATACGTATCGTGCGATACGACCATGCCGTTATTCAAATTCTGCAGGCGGTTAAAACTTACTGTAAGGGAATACATACTGGTGCTCCGGTATCTTATAGACCGACATGAGTAGATTTCACAATTCGATTCGATTCGGAAGGTGGGATATACTTTTTAGCCCATAGACATCTGCAACGCAAATGCGCCACCCACCTTGAGATATGAGTTCTAAGGTCTCAAGTATAGTTACAACGGCTGCCCCATCCTTCAAATCGAAACGCATTACTACTTCACGGCAGAAATAGGCAGGGTGGTGGTACCCACCCGCGCGGACTCACAAGAGGTCCTACCACCAGTAAAAAACGCATAAAATACGCAATACGGTTGAAAACTTCGGTCCATAGTGGGTGGTAGCGTACGCATAGTGTAATCGATGTTCTCCGAAATCCATTTACCATCATGTCGGCGTGTCACTTTGACCACACAACTATGTAATTAAAAAAGTCAACCTATGATTAATTAAAACAGAAATAATAAGTTGCTTTTACGAAGTAAATACGGTGATAATAAATAATGATTAATGAAAACTACATAGTAACGACAGCGCACTTTTCGCAAAAGCAATTTAATAGAAACATGATAACCTATTTAGATATTAAACAACCTAGAATAGAACGAATGACAGACCTTGTTATTGCGTGACTGAGTTCTTTGCTAGCCTTTTTACTTAGAAATTGCACTGGTAATTATTGGCCTTAATTTATAATAAGGGAGGACGTTGGGAATATAGAAAGGTTGACGGTCACTGGAAAAGTCTAAAGTCTAAAGGAAGGGAAATACAGCACGACGCTATGACATCGATGACGAGTTCATAGGCTAACAAACAAAATGTTGAAATAAACCTAAACACGTCATTTCGAATCCTCCCGGCAACAGAAATTTGTGACTTCGAATAACCTGTGAGACCACGATTGTTACCGCATTAATACCTGTTCACGTAAGAAATGCAAGTGCTCTATAAGTAAGTAAGCACGTTGACGACTGAGACGATCCACGATACCGGCTATCGTTCTCGTCAAACCCGTCGCTGGCGATGAAGGTTTCGGCGAGTAAATTAACCCACAGACACAGCCCACTGAGTTTCTCGCCGGATTTTCTCAGTGGGTTGCGTTTCCGATCCGGTGATAGATACTGCGAAGAACCGCGCTTGCTAGGGCTAGTTTTAGCAACGTCCTCAGGTTAGAGCCCCTTGAGCTCACCTACTCGTCCGTTTACGCTGACGTAACCCCCTAGGTTGCCAGCTTAGGTACAAAAACAAAACTTGAATTAACATAAATCAGAATCTTCCATACGCAGATGCCGCCTATACCAAAAAAGCAATTGCGCCTGCACTACGTTTTATTTACTTACAAAAAAATACTATCATAAAATAACAACAAAATTAATACATACATAAATATAATAGGTTTCCACAAACATAACATACACGACACTAACAAAGTAAGGGAACGTCGCCCTCCTGAAAAACGAACACAATTTTTCATAGAAGTAAAACATATAAAAACGAAAGAAAAACATAACTATTAAATGTGATTTATATCTATGTCTAAAGGGCAAATGCACATTAGTAAAGTACAGTTTATCATGTTCGAATCTCAGGCGGGTACCAATTTTTCTAATGAAATATGTACTCGGCAAATGTTCACGATTGACTTCCACGGTGAAGGAATATCGGGTAATAAAATTGAAACCCGCAAAATTATAATTTGCGTAATTACTGGTGGTAGGACCTCTTGTGAGTCCGCACGGGTAGGTACCACCGCCCTGCCTATTTCTGCCGTGAAGCAGTAATGCGTTTCGGTTTGAAGGGTGGGGCAGCCGTTGTAACTATACTGAGACCTTACAACTTATATCTCAAGGTGGGTGGCGCATTTACGTNAAGATGGCAATCAAATATTATAATTGTAGTATGATAAATTGTTATTCAGAGTTTATAATTTCAAGTTCCTTTAATTATGATTTTTTTTAATTCAATTTGATCTCCTGCCCTCGCCGGTCGACTACTGATCAACTATCAATCGATCAGTTATCCCCGCCAGGTGTCACCACTCATCCAGCAAACATCACGTAGTAGGGATGAGGACAAAGCCGGTCTCCTGTCTTACTCACTATACATTTTTCAGCCATGTTTCTTTGGTTTTATTTGTGTATCAATAGTATGTTCAGTAGGTCTGAGAATCGGCTACTATGTATATTTCATACCCCTAAGTGATAAGGGTTGTTCACCCCAAACATTTTTTTTTATATATATATTTTTTTTTAATAATGAGGTATAGTCCCCAGCGCGTAACTTGGCAAGAGTCGCTAGATGCGCAGAAGTCGTTTTTTAGGTCTCTTTGGTTGTCAAGCGGGACGCGGGGAAAGACGAAGCACCGTTCCGAGCGCGCGATTGGTGAGTCACTCGACTCTCCCCTCCCGCACCGCGTCCACGTTCCGTTCGCTCCCGGTTACACATGTGCCTACTGAAGTTGTAGGAACCCTTTGTTTATATTGAGTTTTTGTTACGGGTTGTTATTATTATTTTAAATTTAGTTTTTGTTACGAGTGTTATTGTTTTAAATTTGTTTGCAATGGCAGGACCAAATACCAATGACCATAATTATAGTCGATTCAGTCACTGAGCGTTTTATTATTTACGCCAGTGACGACAGCGACTCTTCGTTATGTCGACGATGAGGAGCCAATTCCTTCCACCAGCTCAGGTCCTACCATAAATTTAATCCAAGGGGTAGCACTATTAGAAAATGATAGTGACGACGGCGACTCATAATTTTTAATATTAAGTATATTTTGTTAAATAAACTTTTTAACTTTTAATTGTATTTTATTTATAACACCTAATACACTTCACGAATTCCTCTCTTTTCTTTAACTTTCTTCTAAACACACAGGCTTAAAAATAAATTACGGCAAATAAAAAAATTAATAAAATATAATTAACATATATGCGGGCCATAAAAGTGACCATTTTTTTGTTGCAATGTACACTATGCGCGACATTACCCCCACTACACCAAAACCTTGCCAACTTACGTGCCGCTTACTATATTATGTGGTTGAATGAGGTTTTTGAGAATTTTATATATCTATACTAATATTATAAAGAGGAAAGATTTGTTTGTTTGTTTGTTTCGAATAGGCTCCGAAACTACTGGACCGATTTGAAAAATTCTTTTTCCATTAGAAGCCGACATTGTCCCTGATGAACATAGACTACTTTTTTTTATTTTTTTTTATTTATTTTTTTTGTTTCATGTCTGTTTTAATGTTTCCGAAGCGAAGCGAGGGCGGGTCGCTAGTTAGACTATAATTTCCCTAGAAATCTTATTTAAGGCAACACAACGTTTGCCGGGTCAGCTAGTATATATATAAAAATGAATTGCTGTTCGTTAGTCTCGCTAAAACTCGCGAACGGCTGGACCGATTTGGCTAATTTTGATATTGAATTATTTGTGGAAGTCCAGAGAAGGTTTAAAAGGTTTAAGATAAATACGAAAATGCTCAGAACTAAATAAAAATTTTGTTTTTCCTTTTTGTTTGTTTTAAGTTTATTTTATACAAAAGTTTAGGTTTTTTATTTATCGATTGAGGCACTACGAAGTCTGCCGGGTCAGCTAGTCATCCATAAATATTGGATAGCAGTTTGTAAATTAGTAAATGCAAAAATGTCCACAATAGAAATATTAAAAAGCATAATATGATATTTATCATAGGTTTTAGCTTGATCGGAACATTTACTAGAAAATTCACAAGAACATGGGTAGTAAGTACAGTGGATTATTTCCGTTTACGCGAATTTTACCCGAATAAACACATCATTATTTCAACTTATAATACAAACAAAACAAAAGAATATCAAACTAGGAACGCTTCAAACCGTAAATTATAATCGGATAAAGAAAATACGAATTAGTGAAACCGGATTAAGTCGATCGGTTCTGAACATTCGCTAAGGAATATTGGATGCGGCATTTTCAACAAACTACTCAATAGAAATAGTTGGGATGGTTATTACTACGGGTTTTCAATTTACTTTAGTATTTATCACAGCAAATAGTTGTAAGGAATTAGATAGAAATATATACAATTATACTCTGTCAAGAAAGTACCGGAAAAAGATGAATAATAAATAAAATGTTAGTTATTCGTCCATATTTATTTTATCACCTTCAAGGTAGGCTCAAAAACGCCAAGCACTTAGCCCAATGAGTAATCCAGCCGTTAAAATATTTTTTGACGCTTTTTCCCAAATTGCGTTCTGTTCTCGCCGCTGTTTCTACTTTGTGTCTTCTACCGAATGAAAACGGGTGACACGAAGTGGTAATTTGAGTTTAGGAAAAAGAAAGATGTCAACTGGAGCTATATTTGGTGAATAAAGGGGTTGCTCTATGGTATTTGTGGAGTTTTTGGCGAAAAATTGGTTCATCATGGCCTTGTATGACGGCGCATTATTGTGGTGATTAATCCAAGAATTTCCTTTCCACAAATCTGGCCTTTTTCGTCTTATTTGCTTTCTTAAGCGCCGCATAATGCTTAAATAATATTCTTTATTTACCGTTTGATATTTAAAATAGCATGGAACGACTCGTGAGGTGAAGAATATTTCGCAGCTACCTCTCCCAAGCCAGAATGAATATTTGTAGTTTTTTCTACTACTTCATTTTTGCGATGTTAACTTCAGTTACGGACGTTGATGGATCTTCCACACATAACTCCAAACTAGTCCAAACTACCTGCCTATTTCTGCCGTGAAGCAGTAATGCGTTTCGGTTTGAAGGGTGGGGCAGCCGTTGTAACTATACTTGAGACCTTAGAACTTATATCTCAAGGTGGGTGGCGCATTTACGTTGTAGATGTCTATGGGCTCCAGTAACCACTTAACACCAAGTGGACTGTAAGCTCGTCCACCCATCTAAGCAATAAAAAAAAACACGGAATTCCATTACGCTGCAAAATTTAAAACAAACTCTTTTTCGATGTTTTTATCCATTATGAAATACGGACGAGATATATCTAAAAACAGCAGTGTATTTAATCTAGATAACAGATGCAAATCAAACTACGAGCCAAAATGGAAAACAGCTATGCAAATCTAACAATAACAAAAAATGAATTTGGAAAAATAAACAAATCATCCATTTCCGATACATTTCTGACTGAATTAAAATTACTTCGATCAAAAGCACCTGGGTCAGATTCATTCGCTTAGATTCATCTAGAAACACAATCACTGTAGCTTGTGGACTCTCTACAGCTGTACAGAATCCTCATTATAATTTGGGTTTGAAAAACCAATTTTTTTTTATTGCTCAGTTGGTGGGTGGACGAGCTCACAGCCCACCTTGTGTTAAATGGTTACTGGAGCCCATAGATTTCCACAATGTAAATGCGCCACCCACCTAGAGATATAAGTTCTAAGGTCTCAAGTATAGTTACAACGGCTGCCCCACCCTTCAAACCGAAACCCATTACTGCTTCACGGCAGAAATAGGCAGGGTGGTGGTACCTACCCGCGCGGACTCACAAAAGGTCCTACCACCAGTAAAATTGCCGCTTTTATATTATTTTTCTTTCATTGGTCAATATTAATGCTACCGGCCGTCTAGGAGTCTACTGTACATTAGGCAAAGGCCTTACAGAAAGGATACAACACGTTTGCTCTCCTATAACCAAGCTCTAAATATGTAGTACCATAATGCTTCTATTGCACTATCTGGAATCTATCACTATCATTATATCGTTCATATAAGTTTTAGCATTACAGTTATTTCCAATAACGTTTCAAATTGAATTTCACATTAACATAAAAATCGTCTTGTAAAACAAAACAAAAAATACTAATCGTTAAAATCAATACATATTGAAAATGAATATTTGAATTGAACTCTTATTGGGTACACCATTAAACGACCTCCTTCTCTCCAATTAACAAAAAATACTCTTGCTTTTAAAATCAGAGTTTCTTTATTAACTAACAAACATAATTTTCTTGCTTGTGCATATTAATCAAAGTATGATACATTTACTCGTACATATATAAATAATAATAAATAAATAAATATTTACTAACGATCACGCCACGTTAACTGGTCCTGTGATAAGTTCGTAAAGAACTTGTGTTACAGGTACCAGATAACGGAAATAAATGTAAGATTTTTATTATACACATACATATATTTAATATACATCCATAACCCTGGAAAAGACATTTATATTTATCATACAAATATCTTCCCTTGGCGGGATTCGAACCCTCGACCCCCTTATGTAGTGACCATGTCACTTACCACTACACCAGACGGCCGTTATATATGTGTGAGTGGACGAAATAAAAACATAACAGGGCGATGCATTTTTTTAAAGTAAAGTCAACAAACAACTGACTATAATAAACATTAGTAGGATAATGAAAACTGAAATTACTGAAACCGAATTAAGCCAATCAGTTCTGGGCTCCTGAGCACGAGCTTCCGCTGTAATGAGGAGACCGTGCTTTTAATTTCATGAAACAATAAAGCTCTGTTCAAAGAATTATTCAACTAAGGAAAGTCGAGATTATTGTGTTAATAGAATGGGAATATTGAATTTTTTTTTCAATTCCGTATTCCAACAACGATTAATTTTTTTACTCTTCATTCCAAGACTAGGCCCATTAATTTTCGCATTTTATTGTATGTGCTTCGATATTTTTAAATAGTTTAATCACCGCGAACTACTTACTTATATACTTATAGTACTTAGTGTTTCTTGTATTTTGAATCTATTCAAAAAATAGTATTGGTCGGCTTTTTTGTTGATCTGGTCGGTCAAGCTATGCATTAAGATTATTCGGTAGAAGAAATGGAAAGGAATGGGAGTATTCAATCGTAAGGATAAACAATATGCCCAATCACCTTAAAATGTCGCTTGGCAATCGCAGTATTCTATTTCTCGTGAATACTCTTACTCCCCTGGGAAGACTTGGAATGTATTAGTATTCGGATCGACAAGCTATAACCGTGATAATAACGTTAGAAGAACAGACGTTGCTCAACGATACATCGATAATAAAATCGATAAAGCAAATAGAGAAGGGGAAAGTGATGTGTTATAAAAAGAAACAATTTGAAGCATGCATGGCATTAACACGATTGTCCGTCTCCACAAAACGAAGATTAGTGCTCGAATTTTATATTTTTGTTTCATTGTATGACGAGGATGTTTAAGGCAATATCTAAAGACCTATCAATACTAGAGGCGAGAAACTAATCTTCAATCCCGTTGATTTATTTGGTAAAATTTAATCGTAATCCGTCGGAAATCTTCCTAAGGAATGCCTTAGATGCTTATTTAATTAAATACGAATATATACCGTTGACGATTCAGCCATTAAAACAGGTTTAAAGATGTAGTAAATGACTTTTCAATTGCTTGGACATCTGGATCCATTGATTTTTAAGCGTATTTTTTTAAACTATACGCCTAGAGCTTCCTATGATCTGTCCGCAACCACGCTGTGTTTATCCTCGGCAAACTTTATTTGCAGTTACAAGAATAGTAAAAGCTCCCTTCGTCATAAGGTGACAGCTTATAAAATTTGAATACGGTACCATATGCAATGACATACTCGTAAGCAAGTACGGTGTTAGGTCACCCGACCCACACGCAATTAGACACCCTTCAGGATTCTACGATTGGGTTTCGATCACATTCGATTTTGTTTACAAACAGCTGTGGTGCAGTTTTTGCTGCATGATGCCCACCATGCCGTAATCGCCATTAATTACATTCCGTACCTGACTCACACGCAGTAGCAATCCACTGTCAATTCTAGACATGGCCTCCTGATTCACTCACACTACTACTGGACTGATAACAACAACCAAAGCGCAGTCAACCCTAAAACTCGGCCAACTGTCCCTAGCTATGCACCAAGATCTCTGAACAAGACACGATCCTTAATCCCAAAAAAATACTAAGTTTTTTTATATTCGATCCGGTGATCCCAAGTGGACTCGAAGTTCGTCTTCGCATCTGCAGACTCATAGAAAACCCTTTAAGCCAATTACTCGCGCTATCCATTTCAAATGTAAACATTTTAACAACGTCTGGCCATTACAAGCACTCAGGAATGTCCACAGCCGAGGAGAACAGTCCATCAGACAGCAAATGCACTCAAGCATAATGTTTGCATAACTAAGTTTCGAGGCGACTAGATCGCTCTCAGAATAACTAACTATTTGCTATTCAATCGAATGTCCGCGTCGGTAATACAGTCAATAGACATCTTATGCTCCGTTTCCATGCCGCTTGAGATATTAAAGTTTCAGTTCTGACCAATGAAAAATACGGACCACGATGCGCTGGCCAAACAGTCCAATATAGTACTTTATGCTACTCGTAGAATATTTAGTATTATTATTAAATAAAGAGTCATTCCAATTTCGACGATCTAGGATTTACTCTGATTAGTAATATGGATATGCCCACTAGAAATACGCTTCACAGAGAAACGGACCGAGAATGCAATGCGGTCGTCTAGTGTTCTAACCTTTTTCATCCGTGCAGAGGGCAGAACCTCATACATGAAGTTTCCGTGCCTAGGAGGCGCGCGGGATATGTAGGTCTTGGCGGTCCCCAGAAATTAGGTAAAGACTATGGGCCACCCGACCATGGATCGCCCGGGCGACCAACGACGTCGGTCTCCGCAGTATGGCGCCGTGTCAAGCCGCGGGTGCCGCTGTTGTAAGTCCACAATGACAACACGGACAGCACCGCGTCCCATCCTCCTGAAGCCAGCGCGTTAGAGTGACATCCGATGTTTACATATCGTGCGATACGACCATGCCGTTATTCAAATTCTGCAGGCGGTCACCAATTACTCTAAGGAAATACATACTGGTGCTCTGGTATCTTATTAACCGACATGGATAAGTTTCACAATCCTCTCCATTTCTGCCACAAAGCAGTCATACGTTTCCGTTCGGAAGGTGGGATATATGCAATACAGTTTTATTACTGGTGGTAGGACCTCTTGTGAGTCCGCGCGGGTAGGTACCACCACCCTGCCTATTTCTGCCGTGAAGCAGTAATGCGTTTCAGTTTTAAGGGTGGGGCAGCCGTTGTAATTATACTTGAGACCTTAGATTTTATATCTCAAGGTGGGTGGCCCATTTACGTCGTAAATGTCTATGGGCTCCAATAACCACTTAACACCAGGTGGGTTGTGAGCTCGTCCACCCATATAAGCAATAAATAAAAATATTCGGTCTATAGTGGGTGGTAGTCTATGCTTAGTGTAATCCATGTACTCCGAAATCCATTTACCATCATGTCGGCGTGTCACTTTGACAACACAACTATGTAATTAAAAAAGTCAACCGATGATTAATTAAAACAAAAATAATAAGTTGCTTTTACGAAGTAAATACGGTGATAATAAATAATGATTAATGAAAACTACATAGTAACGTCAGCGCACTTTTTCGCAAAAGCAATTTAATAGAAACATGATAACCTATTTAGATATTAAACAACCTAGAATAGAACGAATGATAGACCTTGTTATTGCGTGACTGAGTTCTTTGCTAGCCTTTTTATTTAGAAATTACACTGGTAATTATTGGCCTTAATTTTTAGGGAGGACGTTTGGAATATAGAAAGGGAAATGATGGTCACTGGAAAAGTCTAAAGTAAAGGCAAGCGAAATTCAGTACGACGCTGTGACATCAGAGTTCATGTAGACGTCGCCCAAAACACGTCATTACGGATCCTCCCGATCCATTCGCGGTGCTTTTAGGTACCACAAGAACCAGTCACCGTCCTCGTCGAACCCGTCGCTTGTGCCGCAAGGCTCGACGAGCGAATTAACCTACAAACACAGCCCACTGAGTCTCTCGCCGGAACTTCTCAGTGGGTCGCGTTTCCGATCCGGTGGTAGATTCTGCGCAGCACTGCTCTTGCTAGGACCAGTGTTAGCAACACTCCAGTTTGAGCCCCGTGAGCTCACCTACACGTTAGGGCGAAGCTGAAATAGCCTCTCAAGGCTATCAGCATAGGTAGGAAAAAAAAGCGTTCATAGGCTAACAAACAAAATGTTGAATTAACCCTAAACACGTTACTTATGATCCTCCCGATCAACTATGAGTACTTCTAGGAACCACAAGCACCAGTCCCCGTCCTCGTCGAAACCGTCGCTTGCGACGAAGGTTTCGGTGAGTAAATTAACCCACAGATACAGCCCACTGAGTTTCTCACCAGATCTTTTCAGTGGGTCGCGTTTCCGATCCGGTGGTAGATAGTGCAAAGAACGGCTCTTGCTAAGTCTAGTATTATCAACATCCTCAGGTTAGAGCCCGTGAGCTCACCTACTCGTCCGGTTACGCTGACGTAACCCCCTAGGTTGTCAGTTCAGGTAGAAAAAAAAAAGTTGAATTAACGTAAATCAGAATCTTCCATACGCAGATATCGCTTATACCAAAACAACAATTGCGTCTGTGCTACATTTTAGTTACATACACTAAGAAAAAAATCGTCATGAAATAACAACAAAATAAATACATACATAAACATAACAGGTTTCCACAAACAGAACATACACGACATTAACAAAGTAACGGAATTTCGCCCTCCTGAACAACGAACACAATTTTTCATAGAAATAAAACATATAAAAAAGAAAGAAAAACATAACTATTAAATGTGGTTTATGTCTATGTCTAAAGGGCAAATGCACATTAGTAAAGTACAGTTTTCCTTAATGTCTATCAACCGATATCACTTTTCTTTTTTATTCAGCAGCTATTGACGAATTTTAAATCAGTTTCCGAAAATAGTTTATCTAATCAAACTTGGACCTTTATTTATATATTTATATTACTATTATTATACTATTATTACATCATCATCATCAACAGCCCACAGTCGTCCATTGCTGGACATAGGCCTCTCCCAATCCACACCACTGAGCTTGGTCTATATATACCATATTTATTTTATTCTGTGTATTTTTTTATAATTAGTTTTTTCATTAACTAACTTAATAAAATAATCTAATTTTTCATTCAAGAAATCGGTAGATAAGTCTTATCAACTCATCGACGGTCTAAGCTACGATAACGGCTATTATGAATATACATACAACAAAACATCTTGAGGAAATTTCATTCGGATTGTAATTTAAAAAGGTATTTCTAATCAATATTACATTAACTGCCAATTTCCTATTAACGTGGTGCCCACGCATCCAATATCCGGCTCAAAGATCGGCCGTAGGGCGGACGGAGTATGAAACGATTTAAAACTAAAGACATGTAGCCTAATATTATATACTAGCGGCCCGCTCCAGCTTCGCTCGGGTCTTTAATAAAAAAATCCATATTAACAATCATACTACACACACATCAACCCTTCTATTTGCGTCAGCTTACTAAAAAATGAAAATTATAAAGATATTTTTGAATAACCTTGGGTGTACATTATTAGAGTCCCCCAAGGATCCCCATTTAAAAAAAAAAGAATATAGCCTATGTCACTCGGGCATAGTGTACCTTCCAAACAGTGATAGAACTTTTCAAATCGGTTCAGTAGTTTCGGAGCCTATTCAATACAAACAAATCTTTCCTCTTTATAATATTAGTATAGATATGTACTGTATTGTTGACATGGGTTTTGTATCAGGGCTCTTTAAGCTCTATAATACGAAATATTAGTTGAAAATAATATAACGTAGTGTGATAAAAATCAAAGCCGCAAAATTACAATTTCCGTAATTACTGGTGGTAGGACCTCTTGTGAGTCCGCACGGGCAGGTACCGCCTATTTCTGCCGTGAAGCAGTTATGCGTTTCGGTTTGAAGGGTGGGGCAGTCGTTGTAACTTATATCTCAAGCTGGGTGGCACATTTACGTTGTAGATGTCTATGGGCTCCAGTAACCAACCACAAAACTCCAAGTAGGCTTTAAGCTCGTCCACCCATCTAAGCAATAAAAAAAATTGTATTACGATACTTAAAAATACATTTATTTACACGCTTATTACATCCGACGTGACATTTCTAATAACTTAAAGTTTTTGCGGTCACACAACTATGTCGTAAAAGAACTTTTATTTATATACTCGTACGACTCGGGAAAACCGAATAAAACACTATTTAGATATCCGATTCAAACTCAGGGGGAGTTTTGTGTGAAAATGTGTTTTTTTTTATTGCCTAGATGGGTGGACGATAGCTCATCTGGTGTTAAGTGGTTACCACCGCCCATTGACATCTACAACGTAAATGCTGTCGCCCATCTCGAGGATTTTTTCCCTATGCTGATTAGCCTTGATAGGCTATTTCAGCTTCTCCTTGACGTGTGGGTGAGCTCACGGGGCTCCAACCGGGAGTGTTGGTAGCACTGGCCCTAGCAATAGCAGTGCTTCGCAGAATCTATCACCGAATCGGAAACGCGACCCACTGAGAAGATCCGGCGAGAAACTCAGTGAGTAGTCCGAGACAAGAGGTTTAAGGTCTCAGTTTTAGCAGTAGAACGGCTGCCCCGCCCTTTAAACCGAAACGCATTACTGCTTCACGGCAGAAATAGGCAGAGTTGTGATACCTACCCGAGTGGACTCACAAGACATCCTACCACCAGTAAAAAGTTAAAGTGCTGCTACCAGTGCTTTATTAAATTGTTAGAATTTTTTTTATGCACGCAATGAAATAAAAAACAAAAGTAAATATAGGTAAGCGTACGGGTTCCGTAGTACCGTGTCGCAAGGAGTGGCTTACGGGGCGCGGTAAAACATTTACTTACCATAACAACAAGCAGTTATATCAGATTAGCAATTTAATTTAGTTTCCGCTTTTATGAATGTAATCAAATCTTCTTTGGCAATGTTTAACCTTAATCCTATATAATTAAAAGTAGGCAGCAGCTTGGCTCTGCCCCTGGCATTGCTGATGTCCATGGGCGACGGTAACCACTCACCATTAAGTAGGACATATGCTCGTCTGCCTACCAGGTCAATTAATATATACAAAGGTATTTGAACAACATGATCGAATGACAGTATCACAGCTTATATTACCAAACCGAATGCCTTATTATGAGGGGAATATCAAAGCTGATAACGTTTGTAATATTTATCATTCTCGTCACGTACGAAGACTGAGAAAGCGGCAACACGGTAGGATTTCTGTTATTATTTCATTAATCTGAATCCATCGCTAATGAACAAAGTTGTGAAGGAAAACATGTGACACAGTTAAAATATATCACAGCTTTTTAACTTTGATTAGAAAAGATGAGCGATGTTGGATTGTGAAGTAGATATTTTATTCAAAAATTTTACGACACTCCTCTGTCCCTCATGAATAATACAACGAACCTCGTAAATCTATGGAAGGCCTACATTCAATGGCTCTCATTTAAAAAATCAAAATTTAAGAAGAAAGAATTCACTATTTTTCATTAAGAACCCAGATAATATGACTGCACTTTATTTTTCAATTTGTCGTCATCATAACTGAATATAACCCCTGGCTAGATGGTGCGATGACCTCCGCACGGTGGCCGGCAAGAAGTGGATGAGGAGAGCAGCAGACCGGGCTCAGTGGTGTAGATTGGGAGAGGCCTATGTCCAGCAGTGGACGACTGTGGGCTGTTGATGATGATGATGATGATAACTCAATATGAGACTTAATTTGAATAGCGAACATAATCGACTGATTTTGTCTATATATAACTTCAATAGAACTTCGACTTCGATTAGTTCCGATTACTAATTAGCTGCGCGCCATCTCTGCAACGCTTTTATAATCGATACGACACCCCTAGAATCGTCGAGAACATTCCTCACACGTCGAGTACCTTCTACGTGTGTTTCCGCTTTCTAATAATAGAAGGCGTTGTACTTCTCGAGCGTTCTTGATGTTATTAGATTTTCGTTCGACTATTCGGTGATAGATGGCAAAATCAAAAATCATTTTTTTTTTTAAAACGAATTCACCATTTTTCTTTAAGAACCCAGAAAATATGACTGCACTTTATTTTTCAATTTTAATTACCCAAATTATCGTCATCGTAACTGAATATGAGACTTAATTTGAATAGCGAACATGGTCGACTGATTTTGTCTATATATAACTTCAATAGAACTTCGACTTCGATTAGTTCCGACTACTAATTAGCTGCGTGCCATCTCTGCAACGCTTTTATAATCGCCACGACACCCCTAGAATCGTCGAGAACATTCCTCACAAGTCGAGTACCTTCTACGTGTGTTTCCGCTTTCTAATAATAGATGGCGTTGTACTTCTCGAGCGTTCTAGATGTTACTAAATCCTTCGATTTTCGTTCGACTATTCGGTGATAGATGGCAAATACAAAAATCATTTTTTTTTTAAAACGAATTCACCATTTTTCTTTAAGAACCCAGAAAATATGACTGCACTTTATTTTTCAATTTCAATTACCCAAATTATTGTCATCATAACTGAATATGAGACTTAATTTGAATAGCGAATATGGTCGACTGATTTTGTCTATATATGTATAACTAGTCTCGCAAATCGGTATTAATTTTTAAATTCTCTATACTCTATATTTCCCCTCGATCTAATTTATTTATTTATTTACTAACTGACCCGGCAGACTTCGTAGTGCCTCAATTGATAAATAAAAGACCTAAGCTTTTGTATAAAATAAACTTAAAACAAACAAAAGGAATCCGTCCGACGGGGGACACATCAAAGGAAAAGTAAAATTGTTATTTTTATTTAATTCCGAGCATTTTCATATTTATCTACCTTTTAAACCTTCTCTGGACTTCCACAAATAATTCAAGATGAAAATTAGCCAAATCGGTCCAGCCGTTCTCGAGTTTTAGCGAGACTAACGAACAGCAATTTATTTTTATATATATAGATTATACTTTATTTCAGTTTTTTTTTTAAATCTTAACATTTTGTTAGTAAGAATTGCTTATAATCTATGTTAGTAACATAAAAATTCTAACACATAAAAATCATTACATACATTTTATATCATTACATTTTTTTTTCCTTCCAAGTGCCTGCTGCAAATGCTATTAATCAGCAGTCCCTCGATCTTAATTTAATCGATGATAAATAATAAAATTCATTTCGCCGCATTGAATGACTGGTTTGTTTGAACTGCACACAAAATAAGATCAGATTGAAACTTCGTTATGATTGCTTATCCCGCGGTCTAATCTTTTATAAACAATTGTTCTGCAACTAATACTCGAAGATCGGATGTGTTACGCGTGTGCTTTCTTAAGTTCTGGTGAGATTTCTGGTAACACGAACCAGCTTGGTTGACAGTATTTATGACTTCAACCCTGTGACTTATTATGGGTGACGGAATTATCGTTATTTTGTCTATGGTTTCTGCTTAACTCAACTAGACATGCCGAGAGCTCGTGGTGGCTCGCCAAGGTGGGTGACGCATTTACCTTGTAGATGTCTATGGGCTCCAGTAACCACTTAACACCAGGTGGGCTGTGAGCTCGTTCGCCCATCTAAGCAATAAAAAAAAAGATATAAGTTCTAAGGTCTCAAGTATAGTTACAACGGCTGCCCCGCCCTTCAAACCGAAACGCATTACTGCTTCACGGCAGAAATAGGTAGGGCGGTGATACCTACCCGTAAACCTACCAGTAAAAATTCAAATCTACCTATCAAACGTACCTAGCAGTAAAAATTCAAATCTACTTATCAAACCTACCTACCAGTAAAAATTAAAATTATCACAACCCACATTTTAACTTTACGCAATAATTATCTTCATGCACGTAGTGAACACAGTCGAGAGCATGAAAACTTAAACAAGTACATTAGCTGTGTTAGCTTTTATGAGATCCACAGTTTTCAACTTCTTTAAGGCTTAAGGAATTGCCTCTGTCAAAGTTTTACTTACCCTAGCCGTATGGATATAGTGTGAAATTTGTTTTACACTATAATCCGCTTTGTGAAAGCTCGATGAGACACTTGCTTAAGGCAGCCACCGAGAATTAATTCATTTTTAGCAGTGAAACATCGGGGATTATTGTAGGTAGCTGTTTTTGTGATCTCGCGCGATAAATGGAGTAGTAGGTACTATAGAGTAGTAGAATAGAATACACGACACTGCTTATTGAAACATTGAAATCATTATTCAATATGCCTTTACTTTTTGACGTACGATGATTACTGGTGGTAAGACCTCTTGTGAGTCCGCACGGGTAAGTACCACCAATCCGTCTATTTCTGCCGTGAAGCAGTAATGCGTTTCGGTTTGAAGGGCGGGGCAGCCGTTGTAACTATACTGAGACATTATAACTTATATCTCAAGGTGGGCGGCGCATTTACGTCATAGATATCTATGGGCTCCAGTAACCACTGAACACCAGGTGAGTTGTGAGCTCGTCCACTCATCTAAGAAAAATAAATAAATAAAAGTAAAAAAAATTACAAAGTCGAACTAAACTAAGAAACATTAACAAAAATAGCCAGACAAAAATAGCGTCAAGATGAGGTTTATTTCGATGCATGAGCCCTCCGGGCTTTGTTTACGCACTATAAATGAGAGGCCGGTGTCCCTCCACAGCCCATTTAGTTGAGAAAGTAGACGACATCCATTTTTCGGTCCAGAGAATCCTTTCAATTAAGTTCCTTCAGAATTCCCAGTATTCATTTACAGCGAACATATTTTCATTTTATTGTAATAGATAAACTGTTGTGCGTAAATTAAATGACAAAAATCTGACGATGAAGAGAATATTTCTTTTGAATTGGTTGTCTTTTATTATTTTTTAGCTCACCAGATATCTGGACGACAGGCCATTTAATGCATCACCTTAAGCATCAAGATATGACCCACTTTTTGACATTGCAGACTTACAGTATGTTAAAGTTAAATAAATAATAGTTTAAACAAACTAAAAAAATAATCTTTTATAGAAAATCTAACTAAAAAATAGAAAATAAATTTTAATAAATTTGAATTAAAAATAGTGTAGACAAAAATGATTTTATTGTAAAAAAGCGTGGCGTACTTTTCAGGATATTATTAAAATAACTCTTCTACTTATATTTGTTCATAAAATATTTATAGCTACTGGTACCATGCACCCCATGCTTTTTTTACAATAAAATCATTTTTTCTTACATTATTTTTAATTCAAATTTATTTTCTATTTTTTAGTTGGATTTTCTATAAAAACGTATTTGTTTAAATTTTTTAAACTATTATTTATATTTCATTTTTTTGTTGAATTAAATTTTTTTTATTATTTTTTTTATATATGGAATGGTCATCGGTCCTTAATAAGTATGCCAGGTTTCGAATTAATCCGACGTTTGGAAGGGGACCAAAATCATGTTCAAAGATTCCGTTACATACAGACGTCTGAAGCTAATAAAAGCGTATTAAATAAAAAAAATAATAAAGTAAACAATTTTATTTAGTAATTTTTAATATTGCTTCATATTTTACAGACAGATAAAACTACCGATTCTCAGAACGACATTGTAGGTCTCGTAAGAATTCAATATTAGCGCGGAATTTAATAAAACCTGTCAACATACCAGCGACCTCGCATACTTACCTGTACATCGAGAATTATTCATTCGTTCCCGGGTATTTTCTTTGGGAAATGTCAATTTTAACATACTTTACTATTGACTAAAATATCCTGATGTATCCATAAGATTAAGACGACTGCAAAAAGAATAGATTCTACGGTCAGTTAATTATTATTATTATTTATCTTTATTTCAGTAAATAAACCAGAACATTTTGTTAGTAAGTATTACTTATAATCTATGTTAGCAACTTAAAAATCTAACACATAACTATTTGACTATTTATTACAAAAAAAATCCACGTGCTTTCTGCACAGGCTATTATTCATTAGAAGTCGCTCGATCTTGCTCGATATGATGTTCAGAGATATTGTTGCCACTGTCGGGCACTCGACCCAATAAAGTCGCATTTCTCTTCCGCATTTTTGCTATGAAGTGTGAGATGTCGCAAATATGTGGATGCACTACAATAGCGCGGCAGTGACATCATCCTAAACGCATTATCATGTATATTGAACGTATAGAGCATTGTAAGCTTATATTGTAAGGTTATATGTATTATACTTATATATAAGATTGCTCGTGAGGCACATAACATCTGCCCACAGCATTGATGCTGGATGACGACCACGACCGCTCTGACAAGAGTGATACGACATACATACAACAACAATATAAGTTCACCATTTTATTTATGTGAACCGTTTTTAAATATTATTTTTTGTTTGAAAGGATCTAATTTACGTTTATCAGTCTCGATTCTTTTTATATTACACTTAAATTTATTAATATGAAATGAACATTTGAAAAAATAGTGGTAAAACTAGTAGGTACCACTATTCAGCCTATATTACGTATAAGTCATGGGTTCCATTCTAAAGGTACGAATGGCGTTGTCACAATACAATTGAGCCTTTGACCTCTACCTTTGACCAGGTTTAAAAATGCGTGACGTTACCTCAAGACTACAGTATCCGATAAACCAAAGTCACTATACGTAGGTACATGTCGTCAGAAGAATAATAAGATCTTCAATGTGTATTTATTGTGTACGTGTATATAATAATATGTGTATTAAGCCCTAGTGATTCTCATTCGATTCAAAATTTACGGTACACCTATTTTAAAAGTTGAATTCATTAGTCTAATAGTAACAAATAATACCTACAAATACAAAACGATTTACCAATTGAATTTCATAGTAAACTCTACATACCTCATTTTAAAGATCACTTTCCTTTTGTCGTTTAAACAGACTATTGTGGACTACACACGGGCGATATTTCAATAAGTTTATGGTCGGTTTTATACTAGACGACACCACGATACAAAGCTCCGTAAATATCACGGAAGACTCCGTGTTTACTTATTACAAAAACCATCCTTGTTTCATTAACATCCGACATCTTACAAGTTAACTAATGTGTGGCCATATATATTCGTAAACGCAGCGGAAAATGTACAACTGACCGCCACTTTAGTCTGTTTATACGGAAACCGACCGGGTGAAATGTAGTAATTGACTTTCCCAGTGGGTTCCTGACGTCATCATGAAATATTTGTTCATTAGAGCTAGTTTGGCTTGAATAGAGATTCCATATTTGGAACTAGTTTCAGATCACGTGTCCTATCCACCTATCTTTCTTTAATCACTCTCCCAAGTATATTTACCACCACCATGCCTATTTCTGCCATTAAGCAATCATGCATTCCAACTTGAAGTGATCAGATAAAAACTAATAACTATTCAAAAAATTACTGGTCTTAATCTAAATCTATCATTGACACAATACGTTCAGTTAAATTTTCGATGTTAACATGATACCGCTAAACACCAAATTTATTACACAATGAATGAATCAAACAGGAAATGAACCAGACACTGGACACATGTCCAATGAACCAACCCACCGCATTTCGAACAATTGCGGTCTCGATCAGAAACGTTTCCGTTAATGCAAACACTAAGGCAATTTGACGTCAATTACCTAGCACTACACGCGAAATTGCTTAATGAACAAAATAATTAAACGCGTTTAGTGTTCTCGGTTTGTGTATACAATAGTTTGTTTAGTATGCAATAACCAATTCTATGCACTGTTAAAAATAAATTAAATAAGATGTGTTGAATATTTTGAAGCATTTTAAGATTGCGAAGTCCACGAATGACATAGTGAATCTCTCATTCGTTTTACCTAATTGCCTTTTAATTATCTAGTAATCGAAATTTCGGAAATAGTAACAAAAATACGTGCCAGATTAAACCGTTTAAATGGCTAAAGATCTCTGTTTCGGACCAGAGGAAATTATCACATGCCAAAATTCCAAAGATGGTGAGAAAGGAATGCGATCTAAGAGTTAAATCCAAATAACCCTCTTGACGCTCGTTATCTAAGGGTTCCATATACCCAAACACAGAAGCAAGCAAAATGGACGGGCTTCCAACTACATTCCTACTACATATTATTATAATAGATTTATCAATCGTTAATATGGGATGACGAGCGGTCCAATGCGCGTTTGATCGGCTCCAAATGTGCTCCTAAGGTAGGTACTTACGTGGGAAAATTCCGCCTTCTGTCTCTGTTCTTTCTTCTTGTGCTAAACAATAGTGCCCAGAAAGCCAAATAAGTGACTAAGTCCCACACCGATGCTAGGCCTTAATCTAAAATACTTAGAATTTACCATCGCAATTCACACAGAATCTTCGCTAAGTACTAAGCGAACTTTTACCTTACCCTCGCTTAATATTTCACGAATATCTGAAATTTCTCAATTACAAAGTTTTTAGAATGTTACACAAATTCCGCTCTTTCGCATAACAAAATTTTGTTTATGGAAATTTCGTTTCTGAGCATGATAAAAGTTCGTATAGTGTCCTTTTATTCTTATGCACCTTTTTGGTTGTTCATTTTTGGTATCCGACGAAAATGGATGCTAAAAACGCTATGCTAAATGGATGCTAATATATGCCATTAAAAACGGAGGAGTCTAGTTAAAAGTAATTATAAATGTAAATCTTTTGATGTGAAAACCTACCTTAGCCGTAAATTCGAACCGTATTCCGCGACGGCAGGTAGCAAGGGGCTTTCTCATGTCATCATGCCACATCGACGCCACCGCTTTCGATTCCCTTGTGAATGTGCGTGCGCTTTCTACATGCTTTGTTCCTTCCATGTCTTTTTTATTCGTTCACATTAAGTTCAGTTACATTGACGTGTTCACCGCTTGTATACGTTTTGTATTTAGTTTTAATATCATTTCCGAATCCAATTTACCTAGTATCAAACTAATTGTTTTCATTAATTATAAATTTTACCATCAAATTGATTTTTGCCATCTGTTGGGCGCGTTGTAATGGTCAATTTTAATTATTATTTGTACCAGAAGAGCCGTATGTATAGTCATAATATGGCTTATCTGGAATTCGAAATATTAATTGTATTGTACAATAGCTGTCATAGCCAAAGTCTGTCGGACCTCTTGACTGGTGAAAATATCCATGTGGTGTTACTACCCGCCCTAGAACCAGGCAGACGGAGCTCAAATACTACCCAGTACCAATGCCCCCAGAATCCACTATCCAAATATCATTCTTAATAATATTATCACATTCATGTCAACCAAAAATATGTATTTAAAAGCCCTGTTTATTTTTGTGTACCAAAAACAAAAATACAGAAATTGTTATTTCAAAATAACGTATTGTAATATCCAACACGAACTTTTAACATGCGGGTCGTTATATTGTCAGATTAAAATGTTAATTCAACCGAAAAGATACTGTATTCCGTGCTAAAACCTTTTATTAAAATAAATCTCACCAAGCCCGTACACGAACAAGGATTGTTTTATTTTTGGCTTAAAGCATTACCTTTAAAATTTACAATCACTTAACTGTCCCGTTTTAAAATAGGGGTGTCAAAACAAACCTCGTTACTAGATGAACAGGCAAGCTTAAGGTACCTGTGACAATTGGACTTCACTCTCCTCAACGTTTCAATGGAATATCAGCTATATTTCTCTTGAAATAGAGCGCATGTTAACTTCGTAACAGATACGGACGAAATGTATCAACAAAATGTAACAAAGGGCTTAAACAAGAGAAATATTCTACTACAGATGAACGTTAAGAAATTTGTTGGAGTAAATTAAGTTTTATTTGGATATTTTAATTTTATGTAGCGAAACGCAGTCAATCTCCGCTGTGACTATAACACATTGTATGAAAAACCAATATCTTCAAACTATTGACGTGCCACTTATCTTCTATATGCATAATGGTGTTTGTGCTTTTCTGACGGATCATCATCAGCCTCTGCCTCTCCACTGCTGGATATAGGCCTCTCCCATAGTCCGCCACAATGAATTCTGACGTATAAGCTATTCCATTGTGAAGTTTCAACAAAATCCTTTCAGTAGGTTTTGGGCGAAAGACTACCAAAAACCCTTTTATCCTCACAAATACGAATACAATATTGGTAAGACCCCTAAATTTCAATTTAATATTTTACATGACATGTCTTTTCCTCAGTTTTTTTGGCAGTAATAAAAGGGGCGACCTAATATAACTCGGCCCATAACATTAAAAAAATTATAATTTCGATAGAATAGGTAGAAAGTATATTTAAAAATGTGATCAAATGACCGAAAAAAAATGTACGTATTCGGTTTTTAAACACATTCCATCGCAAGGTACTCCGTTGATGGTATATAATTTAATGAATTAAATAATTTATAAAAATTAATTGGGCTTTTTTTTTATTGCTTAGATGGGTGGACGAGCTCACAGCCCACCTGGTGTTAAGTGGTTACTGGAGCCCATAGACATCCACAACGTAAATGCTCCACCCACCTTGAGATATAAGTTCTAAGGTCTCAAGTATAGTTACAACGGCTGCCCCACCCTTCAAACCGAAACGCATTACGGCTTCACGGCAGAAATAGGCAGGGTGGTGGTACCCACGCGCGCGGACTCACAAGAGGTCCTACCACCAGTAATTACGCAAATTATAATTTTGCAGGTTTCATTTTTATTACACGATGTTATTCCTTCACCGTGGAAGTCAATCGTGAATATTTTTTTGAGTACGTATTTCATTAGAAAAATTGGTACCCGCCTGAGATTCGAACACCGGTGCATCGCTCAACACAAATGCACCGGACGTCTTATCCGTTAGGACACGACGACTTCGACTTAAATTCCAAAACTACATCATTTGTACCAGTAAGGCTGGCGAAAATATTCATAAATTTCCAGAAACGGGAAACTTTTACGCGAACCCTCAAAAAATCGCAAATTATTTTCCACAAACGCACAACAGTAGGGAGCGGGATAATTAAGAATTTAATATAAAACGAAATGAAAACAAGTTTCCCGGGTCTAAGTCTTATAACGTGGATTATCTCAAAGAATCCATAAGGCGGCGTAATCTCTGCTTAATGAAGTTATCCAACACTTTTCTCTTTTGTATCTTATTTGATCTTGCAAATAATGATGGGTTTAATCTGATCTCACAAAAAAAAACTTCAGAGGTGTCAAGGGACACCCGGATGGAACGAAGTTCCTTTCGATTAATTAGTGAAGGAATTGTATTTTTTTTTTTTAAGTTATAATAATAAATTACGGCATTATTAAGAAGAAAAAAACAATACTATGAACTAAATTACTATTGTTGAAACGCTATCTCGAGAAACTGTACTCATTACGCGGACCAATGGGATACGAGCAATGTCACGCGATAAGCGCCTACACGTTGATTGGTCAGAATGACGGATCTAAAAAGTGTCGTGACAACTTTTCGTAAGAATTTTTTCCATCTAGCCGCCTTTCACAACGCGCGATAAGGAAGTTCGTTCCAAAAATTTGGGTTTGTCAGTATTAGTATAATCACCACTTCATATTTTGTTGGTCATAAACTTCCCTGCTAAATAAAAAATGACTTGTTTAAAGTCTATGAATTTCGGTTCTGTTCGTTTATAACTTTGAAACTATTTCTTTTTTTATTGATTTACGTGCGCAGTTTTTTTTTAATACTTTAATATTTCCTTCATTTCGTCTTGACCTTAGCTTACATATGTGGTACTTATATGGGGATACAATATTATTTGTTTATTATTTATATTATCATTAAGCATACTAGTTAATGTTCAAATTTTAATTTTTTATCAGGATAATTTCCAACAATAAACACAATAGAGTCACAATCCAATAAGAGACGAAATTTTTGAGAGTTTCTGAAGCGGAAACCAATGTTCTGAACTAACTTTTAGAATTGATGACGATTTCAAGTAAATTATTTGATTAATGAATGAGATAGTCTTCTAAATAGGTTTAAGTAGCAATCAATTGGTAACAATATGATAGAATCCGCTCGGTCAACTCTAATAGACTAAGTGTATAATTCAATAAACAATATAAACTAAATTACATACTTACAAAATCACAGTACAAAAAATCCATTCCGATAGAGGCACCCGTCACGTGCGGACGTGCTCATCGTCCACTCGATCGCCCGGTCTTTGTTCGCCCGGCTTTTGTTAGCCCGGCCATTGTTCGCGCGGCCTGTGTTTGTGGTACATCTGCCGACTAAGTGCTCTTTCTGGAAGTTTTTATTTGTTTTGTTTCCTTTTGTTGTTTCTGTGTTCGTGGTACATCTGCCGNCTGGTGGTAGGACCTCTTGTGAGTCCGCACGGGTAGGTACCACCGCCCCGCCTATTTCTGCCGTGAAGCAGTAATGCGTTTCGGTTTGAAGGGTGGGGCAGCCGTTGTGACTATACTGAGACCTTAGAACTATATCTCAAGGTGTGTGGCGCATTTACGTTGTAGATGTCTATGGGCTCCAGTAACCACTTAAAACCAGGTGGGCTGCGAGCTCGTCCATACACTAAGCAATAAAAAAAAAAAAAGCATGCTAATTAATGTTTAAATTCTAGTTTTTTATCAGGATAATTTCCAACAATAAACACAATTGAGTCACAGTCCAATAAGAGACGAAATTTTTTAGAGTTTCTGAAGCGGAAACCAATGTTCTGAACTAACTTTTAGAATTGATGACGATTTCAAGTAAATTATTTGATAAATGAATGAGATAGTCTTCCAAATAGGTTTAAATTGCAATCAATTTGTAACAATATGATAGAATTAGCTCGGTCGACTCTAATAGACTAAGTGTATAATTCAATAAAAAATATTAACTTACATATAACTTACATACTTACAAAATCACAGTAAAAAAAGAACCCAATTAAAACACAAATTCTCCAAATTAATGCTCTAATTTTCCATCTTTTCCAATTGTTCAATTAGGTTCAGTCTCTTCAAATAAAACTGCATTACATCCCTTGTTGCTGATGTTCTTAATGGAAACTTAACGTAATTTTTATGAATAATAATAATTATACTTCAAGATGTTACAAAATACCAACCTCTAAATACTACCATTTTTACGCTTATAATAATAATAATAATGTTTTTATTGCAAGTAACCATGACTCATATAAATTGTTAATAAGACTTAGACCTATGTTAGTAGTTATATTTACATCACAATGAATTACTGTCGTAACATCCCATGGGAGATGGCGCCACAGCGACCCATGTATACACAGTCCAGCCTGCTGGCGATCATGCTCAGGATACTGTTGTAGCTGGCCCTCACTCTGTTTACCAGAGATGCACACCTTTTACGCATAGTAGCGTAAAAACAATCTATGTGCGCGTCTGCAAACATCCCTGATGCGCTACAAAAGCGGGGCAGCACCACCAGCACCCTAAACGCGTTATTATATTGAACACGGAGAGCGTAGTACGATCTTTGAGTATATCCAGCCCACAAGCTTTTTTTTTTTCTTTCCAAAAATACACTCGACTGGTTTTATACCTTGAATGGGCAACGAGATATCTGCATCCTCTATGATCATATTTAAGAGAGGAACTACGTTTTAGGAATTAACTAGAAACTTATTTAGAAAATCAAATGAAGACACTGCTACTATCAGTACGGTTGGTCATCTGCGCTTTGCTGCTATTAACTAGAACATTAACAGCGTTAGAGCCAGTAGCCTCCAACACTACTGAGAATTGATTAAGTAGATTCATCAGGATGTGTCTGAGGCGTTGATGGTTTGTCACTGCCTGTGTTAGGCGACGAGGTGTTTTATCCTGTCGCATTCTTCTCATGAAACAACACTCTAACGCTGCCTTAATTTGGTAACCTACAGATATATACTATTTAGGCATGTATACCCACAGCTACTATCCGCAATTAAAATGTGCAAATTGAGGTTAAATATCTAACAATATATAGAGCATTATTACCAGATTCACCCACTAACATTATATGTACTTATTATAACTTTCCACTTATATTTTTTTTATTTTTTGTTTTTTTTTTTATTGCCCTTGTAGGCAGACGAGCATACGGCCCACCTAATGGTGAGTGGTTACCGTCGCCCATGGACTTCAGCAATGCCAGGGGCAGAGCCAAGCCGCTGCCTACCGTTAAATATACCGTTATATATTCTGTTAACGATGTTTGAATTAGATAAACAAGGATCTTAATACCATAAAACCATTTCTGATTGGTTCATTTATAAGGCAGCAATAAACGCGTCATCAAATTTTAGTATTGTTTTTAATAATTGAATAATATCATTCACGAAATAGATTAGGTTTCCGACCAACATTCCTTGGGCTTGTCATGAAGTAACCCTAATATTTTTGCTGCCCGAGTTCGTAGGCGAGATAAATGTAACGTGCCAATAGTCTTTCAAATAGGGCATCCTACGGATTTTCACGTAATCACACCTACGCCTTCCTGTTATTTATCTAATGTAATTTGTGTTACGTGTGAAGGACATTTTCACGACCACTCATGTTTTACTTTTGTAAAGTAGAGAACAAGGAAACGGTATAGATGTAACTCTGTTCACACCGGTAATTACCTATTTCTTGCCTTGCCTAGGCACTTGGCTATTTCTGCCACAAAGTAATCACTTTGAATAGAACTGTAGTTGTACTACTAAGAAAATAAAATAATCAAACTTGATTACAAATTTCTCGGGCTCTGACTTAATCTTCTTCTTTGTCTCCACCTTGTCCCACTATGTGGGGTCGGCACGGCGAATTATTCTATTCCATTCTCTTCTATCCGCCGTCATCTCAACACTCATATCTCTCTCTCATATCGTCATTCACACACTCCATCCATGTCTTCTTCGGTCTACCTCTCTATCATGCACTACCATTTCCATACATCTCCTAGTCACACGCATCTCTTCTCAACGCACCACGTATCTTCGCTAACCGTCCACTTGTTAGGCTCTGACTTAATGAATAATTGAAAATATCCATTTATCGGGAATTTTATTTTGTTTTCGGATATACCTATTTATTAAAGCGGAAAATATGTAATAACGTATATTAAGGTCATTCCCGAGGAACGATAAGACTAACTTAATTCAAATTCGTTCCGTCTTTCTTACACAACGTCTTTTTACTGGTGGTAGGACCTCTTGTGAGTCCGCGCGGGTGGGTACCACCGCCCTGCCTATTTCTGCCGTGAAGCAATAATGCGTTTCGGTTTGAAGGGTGGGGCAGCCGTTGTAACTATACTGAGACCTTAGAACTTATATCTCAAGGTGGGTGGCGCATTTACGATGTGGATGTCTATGGGCTCCAGTAACCACTTAACATCAGGTGGGCTGTGAGCTCGTCCACCCATCTAAGCAATAAAAAAAAAAAAGATTATACATATTAACTGCTATTTGCCGTTATATATACTTATATATCTTGATATATCCACAAGTATGTTTAGATCGTTCACACTTCTGTATTCGTATTAAGCTGATAACGTGAAACGTGTAAATGTTTGAAATTTATTTAGCAACGAAGGACACACAATTAATAAGGAACAGGACAATCTGATGTACTGTAGCGTTTTTTTTTTTTTTTTGTAATAAAATATTTATTTTAAAAACTAATAAGTTGGTATGCATATAAGTGATATTTAATTAAAATATTTTTTTTAAATTTAGGTGCACCACTTGCGAAATCTGAAAAAAAAATCGGTTGTCTGTAAAGTCGGTTTACTGACGATAGTTGAACGTCACAACGTCATAAGAAAATACGCCTCAGAGCGAGGTAACGCCGCATGAGTCATGTTTGTTCGTGCGTGCAGCCGGCTCCATCGAATTATAAGACGTTGTCACGTCAAAATGAATATTTATATTGAGGTTTGGCGTAAATTTGCAGCAGGTCAGGGGAAAGGTCAACTGAGATCAAGCAGTTATTGGAACAGCTTTCCGCGTCCTTAAGTTAGAGTTGATTTTGGTTTTGGAAATTGATTTATCAATTGCTCTATTCGGTTATATTTAGATTTTCAGTCGAAGTTTTTATCGATTTGTTTTTCCTTCGTATGTTATTCCTGGTGCGTATAAAATATAGCATACACTAGTCTGGGACAGTTTAATTTGAATAATTTCAGAAAGAGCTTAGTAGCCTTTAATCTATGCATTCAAAGAAAATGGATTCCATTCAGTTTCATAACCATTACGATATTAAAATTTATTAATGTGTTTATCCGCTTAACGCACCGCACAAAGCTACGTCCCTTAAATCTAAAGGCCGTAAGCACTTGGATGTACGGCATCCCTCCGACCCGATTACACAATTCATTCGTGTACAAAATACTAAAACGCGATCACGATAATAATACATTATCTTGACCCGAAAACGTTCCGAGAATGTTCCTAGTATAGTTCCGTACAATGAACTGCGTTATGTAATCGTAAATTAATAACTTGAATAGATTCTGACTTTACGTGTTCTGAGCTACTGAAGTTTTCTGAAGAAATAATTCAAATCAATACTGAAAATAATATTTCGTGAAAGAATAGAGACAGTGGCTTATAGATATCTATACATATAAATAATATTGGAGTGTCTATTTGTAATATTGAAATAACCACTTTTTACGACATGCATATGAATATATTATATACGGTACATACACCAAAATAGCATTTTTTACAATTTTTGTCTGTCTGTTTGTTCCGGCTAATCTCTGGAACGGCTGGACCGATTTTGACGGGACTTTCACCGATAGGTAGCTGATGATATGAGGAGTAAAGGTAAAGGAGTAAAAAGTATAAGGAGTATAAGCTTTACTTTTTTTAGACTAGCTTCGCCCCGCGGCGTCACCCGCTGTACGACGAGACATAACATCGCGGGACTCAGCTATCAATAATAAAATTTAATGTTTCCGAAGCGAAGCGAGGGCGGGTCACTAGTTTATAATGAGATGTAAAGAAGAAAAACAAAAATGTTCTGATAGGACGTAAGGAAGCTGGTATATTCGGGTCACTGGATGAACTATGACGGAGATCACACAAACTTTTTTTTTTTTTTATGATTGAAAGATTACTGGTGGCCCGGAGGCCTTTCCAGTTTCACCAGGACACGTGGGCGAGCAAAGGCTCAGCCAGGAGGGGTTGGATTTGCTAACAGCTATCCGAGCGCCTCCGAAGGAGACCTAACAGCTCAAGAGTAGCTGCTTCGCGAATGAATCTACTACCGGATCGGAATCGCGACCCGCTGAGAAGATCCGGCGAGAAACTCAGCGAGCTGATTCATGGGTTAGGTTGCACGGCGAACTCTTTGTCGAGTTCGACGAGTACGGTTACCGAGGTCCCTAAGCCTGCTCCTAGTGTTAGAGCTGAAGGCGTCTAATGCAAAGGTTATTGGATCTGATGGATCCGTAAGGACGTGTCTAGGGCATCACACAAACTATTAAATCTCGGAATCAAGTATCACCATCTATATCTACTACATATGTACCAATTACCTATTTCCATTTTACCAATTGCGACCTATAGTTATATATGGTAAACAGTCGACATCGCCCAAAACATGAGTGCTTTTAGGTACCTCAAGCACCGTTCATCGTTCTCGTCGAACCCGTCGCTTGCGACGAAAAACTCGCCGTGTAAACAAACCCACAGTCACAGCCCACTGAGTTTCTCGCCGGATCTTCTCAGTGGGTCACGTTACCGATCCGGTGGTAGAGTCAGTGTTAGCAACTTCGTCAGGTTTGAGCCCCGTGAGCTCACCTACTAGTTCGGTAACGCTGATATAGCCTCTCAAGGCTATCAACTTGGGTGAGAAAAAAAAAAGTTGTATTTCAAAATGGGTGGTAGTTTTTGTGTTAGAAGGTTTCATTTACGCTCAGATATAGCCACTATCAGCTAGTCGAAGATCTGCGTGTACTCAAATGACTTTTCTTGACCTTTTATTTTGAAGTGGACAGTTAATTCGTCCACGCTTTTGTGGCACAGAAGTTACAACGCCACAACCGTGTACAGCTCGACCCTGGATATATTGTGTCGTCCACGTCTTATCTGAAACTGCCTTAGCTATTTGGTATAAGTGATAGAAGATGTTCCGCGTTTCTATGATGAAAACGTATTTCCCTTAAGAACCTCTTTATGTTTTACTTTTTTTTTATTGCTTAGATGGGTGGACGAGCTCACAGCCCACCTGGTGTTAAGTGGTTACTGGAGCCCATAGTCATTTACAACGTAAATGTACCACCCACATTGAGATATAAGTTCTAAGGTCTCAGTATAATTACAACGGCTGCCCCACCCTTCAACCCGAAACTGATTACTACTTCACGGCAGAAACAGGCAGAGCGGTGGTACCTACCCGGGCGGACTCACAAGAGGTCCTACCACCAGTACTTAAATGAACATATTAAAAAAATAGCAATTGAAAACAGATATCGAAGGTGTTATACGTCTATTAAACTTAACAATATAACCACGTTAAGAGTATACGGTTTGAAACAACAAAAAACTCAAAATAATTCCATTAACGAGGCAGAAATCGTGAACATACAAAAAATATAGTCGTACATTCCACCAGCCTTTTTAATATCTGTTAATAAAAATTAAGCAGTAGTGAAAGTTTAGATGTACGAGGGCTGCACTAAAAGTATCGGGAATGGAATATTTCCACTGTTCCTGTCATATTAAAATCTTTTTAATTGAAAACTCCTTGGTTTTAAAAATCGAATACCATTTATTTATTTAAAAAAAGATTCTCGGTCTTGTCACGAGGTTTTGTCAAACTTGTTTAGTCGTTGAGAAAATGGAATTGACTCGAGAAAATTCAAGAGCGATGATTTATTATGACTTTCGAAGTGGTTTAACACAAAAACAGTGTGTTGACCGGATGATTTCTGCATTTGGTGATGAAGCCCCATCCAAAACCACAATTTATCGCTGGTTTGCTGAGTTTCAACGTGGACGTGTCAAGCTCAGTGATGATCCCCGTCAAGGTCGTCCAAAAACTGCAGTCACCCAAGAAAACGTTGATGCTGTGCGTAAGCTGATTGAGGAAGATCGACATGTGACATACCGCGAAATTCAGGCAACTTTAGACATTGGCATGAGTCAAATACAAATAATCTTGCATGAACAATTAGGTGTAAAAAAGTTGTTTTCCCGATGGATACCGCATTCGCTCTGTGAAGAGCAAAAAGCGGCTCGCGTTACTTGGTGCGTCAGAACTCTCGAAAGATTCCACGCAGGATCCTCAAATGCTGTATACAACATTGTATCAGGTGACGAATCCTGGATATACGCGTACGAACCCGAAACAAAAAACCAGTCACGAGTTTGGGTGTTCGAAAATGAGTTAAAGCCAACAAAAATTGTTCGTTCACGGAGTGTTGCAAAAAAAATGGTGGCCACGTTTGTCTCCAAAACCGGCCATGTTACGACTATTCCTCTTGAGGGACAAAGAACGGTTAATGCAGAATGGTATGCTAGCATTTGTTTGCCACAGGTCGTTTCTGAACTCCGTAAAGAGAACTGCAACCGCCGCATCATCCTCCATCACGACAATGCGAGTTCTCACACCGCGCACAGAACAAAAGAGTTTTTAGAGCAAGAAAACATAGAATTATTAGACCATCCGCCGTACAGCCCCGACCTAAGCCCTAATGATTTCTATACTTTCCCTAAAATAAAGAATAAATTGCGTGGACAGAGATTTTCATCACCTGAAGAAGCTGTGGACGCCTACAAAACGGCCATTTTGGAGACCCCAACTTCCGAATGGAATGATTGCTTCAATGATTGGTTCCATCGTATGGAAAAATGTGTCAAATTTCGCGGAGAATACTTCGAAAAGCAATAAATACATTTTTAAATAGTAACGTTGTGTCACTTCGTTAATTCCCGAAATTTTCAGTGCCACCTAGGTACCTACCAAATTGAATTCACCCAAATCGCCTAATTCTATATTTTGTATCGTAGCTATAAAATGTTAACATCTGTTTTCAACGTAACCTTCTGTGACTAAGTATTTCGTACAAGCCCTTACTCCGCCCAATGCCTCTAAATCTAGTTAACAGTTATCTTAAAGATAATGCGGTGCCATTAGTAGCTTCGAATAGATTTTTTTAGAATTAGTTGTCAAATAAACACTGGATAATCGGAAAATGGAAGGTCCATTTCAAATGTCATTACTTCATTACAAGTTTACTATTAGTAATCTCTACAGATTACGATATTGGTAGACGATACTAGTAATCTCTACAGATAACTAATATCAAACCCGTTTTTCTTTCGAATTAAAACGCTTTTTATAACGCTATCTTATTATTAAATGCTTTTATTCTTGTAAGACGTAAGGCGAGTCTGTAACTAATGCTTTGAAAAAGTGAATAGCTAATTGAATATTTACGAATATAATAATATATAATGCATCTTATATCAGATCTGTTTTTAATTAATTAAATTTAAGAAAATAGATTTTGTATATTTAGTTGTGTGGTGGAATTTTTTGGATGGAGTTTTTATTGTTATAGGACCGTGATCTAAGTGACATTGATTTTTTACTTTTCCTCTATGAATTGGTAAAGTTTTAAATCGCAATATATGTTTTACACGCACCAAATTTTAATTATACTTCGTATAGAACATCGAGCCCGTTCTGGCTAATTTAAAATTGCATAAACGAAAATTTACGCAATATCCATAATATAAAACATATATTGTTAAAAGATATGCCACTGAAGGAACTCCATTGCTATCAACTCTATAGTTAACGTTAAGAGCGACTTGATACATTGCATATTGAACAAAGGAAATAAAAAATAAAATTTCATTACATTACATTCAATAACATTATTATGCGAGCTATGGAGAGGGCTATGCTTGGTATTACTCTACGAGATTGAATCCAAAATGAGGAGATCCGTAGAAGAACCAAAGTTGCTGACATAGGATTAGCAAGCTGAAGTGGCAGTGGGCAGGTCACATAACGCGAAGATAGGACGGTCGATGGGGCAGAAATATCCTCGAGTGGAGACCACGTATTGGCAAACGCAGTGTGGGACTGCCACCTACCAGCTGGACCGACGACCTGGTGAAAATTGCTGGGTCACGTTGGATGCAGGTGGCAGCGGTCCGGCCGAACTGGACATCAGTTGGAGAGGCCTATGTTCAGCAGTGGACAGTAGACAGGCTGAAATGATGATGATGAATTACGTAATTACATTTAATTACATTAATTTGAATTGGCCATACATATTGACCATACAAAGCTATACTAAACCACTAAACATTTTATTTTTTTGTAAGCAATGTACATGCTTGCACGCTTAAAGGAGACTCCAATCATTGTATCGTTTTGACTCGCTTTTAAAAAATAAAGTATTTTGTATTTTTGTAAATAATGATGACGTCACTTAACCACACTATATTTTGTAACGTCAAAAAGTGAGTTTATAACATTGTCTTTCACGTCATTCCACAGAGAGCCTACATCATAAATTATAAAAAACAAGTCGAGACCGTGAACTTTCGGTTTTTTCCTCAAAATTCACTGTTAATCACTTACAGTATCGGGTCCCATGTCGGTATCAAACTAACGGTCATCAATCATAGCTTTAGAAAGCATGATTCATCCCGCCCTACTCGGGGTAGAGCGCCCGGAACGACTACAAGCAAATATGAGCTTAGTCTTTTCGTAGATAAGTACTAAAATCGTGTGTTGTGTAAGGCAATTATGTTTATGATCTTTCAGTTTTATTATACGGGCCCTTAGCGAAATGATGGCATGTTTCCCTTGATATATTATAAACAAACGCTTGAGCTGTAGTTATTCGAATTAGATGTAGATGCTTATGAAATACGTTCATCAAATTTCGCTTAGGAAGGGTTATTTTCTTAACAATTTTCCACAATATAAGAAGGTTCTTTCCACTATAATTTACTTAACTCAAACTATACTGTACCAAGGGTCATTTTAAGAATCGATTCTGAAGTTATAGAGTTTCTATTCGTACATTGTTCAAATCAACAATTGCATATCTGGATACCTGCAGGAAATAAACTGTGGTGTCGTGCTCATAACATCTAATAAATTCAGTGAGTGATTACGATTATGTGTAAGTAAATATGTCAAATTTTTAATGGGAATTGTAAGGAAATCTATCTATCTATTCTATCTATATATATAAGAATGAATTGCTGTTCGTTAGGCTCGCTAAAACTCGGAAACGGCTGGACCGATTTGGCTAATTTTGGTCTTGAATTATTTGTGGAAGTGCAGAGAAGGTTTAAAAGGTAGATAAATATAAAAAAACTCGGAATTATGTATATAAAAACAAACAATTTTGTTTTTCCTTTGATGTGTCCCCCGTCGGAAGGATTCCTTTTGTTTGCTTTAAGTTTATTTTATACAAAACGTACGTTTTATACAAAACGTAAATAAAAGACCTTTATTTATCGATTGAGGCACTACGAAGTCTGCCGGGTCAGTTAGTTATAAATATAACGATGATACATCACAAAGAAGCGTGGATGAAACTTTTTGCTATCTCTATTTCTGCCGTGAAGCAGTAATGCGTTTCGGTTTGAAGGGTGGGGCAGCCGTTGTAACTATACCGAGATCTTAGAACTTATATCTCAAGCCGGATGGCGCATTTACGTTGTAGATGTCTATGGGCTCCAGTAATCATTTAACATCAGGTGGGCTGTGAGCTCGTCCACCCATCTAAGCAATAAAAAAAAATTGTATAATAAATACTTCGTGTATTTATTACCAAATAAACGATATTTTTTTTCAGTTTCGCTATTGTCAACCTGTAAGTGTCAAACTGTGATATTTCGTTGTCAAATTTTTCGATAGAACAACATCAATTTTTAAAGATTGTTTCAATATTTTACTAGTTTTAAACGAACAGCCTGTAATATAAAAACATCGAACCGGACATGCCCAAACTAAGTGAACAATTTTACAAAATCATCAGATTCTCTTTCAGGAACTATAGTTCGAAAACAGAAACGAAACCAAAGAAAGACGTGGACCCTTGCAGGACGTTCAAAATATATCGCTTCGGAGGTATTCTTTCAAAGGAACAACCCAAAATACAGAGCTATGAACTAGACGTTTCAACATGCGGCAAAATGGTTCTAGACGCTTTAATTAAAATAAAAGATAAAGACCCAACTCTGACGTTTCGGAGATCCTGTCGTGAAGGTATCTGCGGCTCTTGCGCGATCAACTTACAAGGAATGAACTGCTTGTCCTGCATCACTGAGATACCTCCAGCCAAGACCATCACCATACTCCCATTACCCCATATGTATGTCATCAGAGACCTGGTAGTTGACATGACACATTTTTTCAATGGCTACGATAGTATTCGACCGTATCTTGTGAGGAAAAACGATGGAGCCATTGGAAAAACTCAATTAGCCCAAAGCATTAAAGACAATGAGAAAATGGTCGGATTATATGAGTGCGTTTTGTGCTCATGCTGTTCTACATCATGTCCTAGTTACTGGTGGAACGGTAGGAGGTTCTTAGGCCCTGCCACGTTACTCCATGCGTATAGATGGGTCATAGATTCAAGAGACGACGACACGGAACAAAGACTGTATGAATTACGGGACAGTTTCAAAGCATTCAAATGTCACACCATCATGAACTGCTCGTTGGCTTGTCCCAAAGGCTTACATCCAGCAAAGGCTATTATGAACCTAAAAAGACTAATTTCAGGCCTAGACAAAAAACCTGTTCCAGAAATAGATCCTGGCAAGTTCAAGTCTGGCGGAGACAGTGGCAGTGGCAAAAACAAGAAATGTTGCCCCTGAAGCTTTTGATATGTTTACATGGATTTAATTATGGTTTAATAAATTAACATTGTAACTATTTTAATTTCAATTTGAAGAACCCGTGAAAGGTATTGTTGTATAAACAACGTTTGTTAAAATCAATTTAAATCCCAGAAAACTAAGCCGACTAAAGGAAGGTGAAGGTACCTACTCAGAAAAATGCATGTTATCTCGATATTGTGGTATTCTGTCCCCAGGGCACCGTTCTGGATTGCTGTAGTCGAGTTTAAAGACACACGGACACAACGCACAAGTTTGATAAGCAAAGTTCTTGCGAAAACAATATTTTTGAATTACTAATTTTTTTTATTGCTTGGATGGGTGGACGAGCTCACAGCCTACCTGGTGTTAAGTGGTTACTAGAGCCCATAGACATCTACAACGTAAATGCGCCACCCACCTTGAGATATAAAGCTTTAAGCAACAACGGCTGCCCCACCCTTCAAACCGAAACGCTTTACTGCTTTACGGCAGAAATAGGCAGGGCGGTGGTACCCACCTGCGCGGACTCACAAGAGGTCCTACCACCAGTTAATTTTTTTGCTGTTGCGCGCGCGGTGTTTAGCATCGACTCAGTTTGTCTTCTTCGCCGGCTAGGAGCCGCGTTGTAGATTTTCACAGAGCCAATAGATGGCGTAGATAAGGAAAAGGGATATTTAGTCGGTTCCCTGACGGGTATATTTTATCAAAAGTTTTTGTTTTCACAAGGTTGTGAAAGGCAAGGTGCCTTTTCGGGAGTTGCATAGTGTGAACGCTTCGTCTCAATCTGTGACAAAAAGCCATTTTTTTTGCTTTTTTGTGACAGATATACTTAGTATTTCTTTTCTTGCGGTAAACGATCTCTCAGGGCGAACAAGACTTCGGGATAATGTATTAGATCGTCTTTAGAGTCCTATTTTAACTTAACACTAGTTTGACTCTGAATTGTTCCGCTCGCCCAGTTCAGTGAAAAAAAATTACTATATAGCTTGACTTAAGTCTATAGAAGCTAATGAACGGGAAGCATAGATGCAACAGAGACCCGTTACATCATTAATTTACGAACATTATCAAATTTTATATCTGTATAGATTTTTTTTTATTGCTTAGATGTGTGGACGAGCTCACAGTCCACCTGGTGTTAAGTGGTTACTGGAGCCCATAGACATCCACAACGTAAATGCGCCACCCACCTTGAGATATAGTTCTAAGGTCTCAATATAGTCACAACGGCTGCCCCACCCTTCAAACCGAAACGCATTACTGCTTCACGGCAGAAATAGGCGGAGCGGTGGTACCTACCCGTGCGGACTCACAAGAGGTCCTACCACGAGTAAAAAGATAGATATTACCTTCGCTATCTATATAACTTTTGATCATATTTTTGTTTTTAAAATGTCGAAAATTACTATCTACTATCTGATGTCGCTATACGTCGACCGTAGCAATTAACATTGTCGAAACTAAATGTTATTTTATTGCAATAAAGGTCTTTTGAATAAGTTGATATATTCCCCCGCAAATTATACCTAAAATTAACCATCTATGCAGGGACGTCATAAACTAGTCTGGGGCCCTTGGGCATACAAGAATTTGAGGCCCTTTTGGAAAGAAAAAAAACGAGTTATAATAATATTTTTTACTGAGTATGACCATTTATTATAGGTAATCAAATACAGTATGATATAATATGTAATTAATGATATTAGAATGCTGCTGGTTTTTTGGTTACGATTACGATAACGGTTTCTTTCGGGACTTCTGTTGAGCAAAATCTTCTATTATATAATAGAAGCTTAAGAGAATAAAAAATGAATTGCGAACAACAATGTTACAAGAACGGCTGAGTAATTTGTCAATTATGTGCATAGAAAGTGATATCCTTCAAAAAATTGACTTTAAAGATATATTTGATTGCGTGAGTGATCGCTAGATGGTGTACTTAGTAAATTAGGTAGGATGCGTTCGGAAATATTATTAATTAGTACAGTAGGAATAGGCGCAGTCATCGATATAATGGCGTAGTATATGCCTTGTGATAAGATTACTGATTTGTGAAAAAAGTGTTATGTGCCTGACAAAAATGTTTTGAGAATAAATGTCTGAGAGAAATTGTCAGTCCTTCAGGGCCCCCTGAGAATGGGGGCCCTGGGCACAGGCCCCGTGTGCCCTTATGGTAAAGACGGTATTGCATCTATGTTTCTCCAAGTGGAAAACGTAGTGTGTTCAATGCTTAGGATTAATAATGTTGCATAGCAGTACATAAAGTTAGAGGAAGTCTAAAAGTGGCACCTGTGATAGAGAAGTTGAGAAGTGCGCGTTTGGGATGGTACGGCCATATGATGAAAGGGAATGACAATGAGGTTGTTAAGAGAGTTTGAACTATGATATGTTTATAAATGCAAAAGGATATAAATCGCTAAAGAGCCAAGCCAAGCCAAGCCAAGCCCAGCTACAGTTAAGAATTGAAGTATGACCTCGAAAATATTATTATACATACATATTTAAAAAATTGGTTGTCTGTCGGTATAAGTCGGTTTACGTCTGATAGTTTTACGTGATAACGTCATAAACATTGATGAAAAACTGACTACTTTTATGAATCGGTTTGAATTATTATCATTGAATTATCATTATATAAGTATATATAAACATGAATTGCTGTTCGTTAGTCTCGCTAAAACTCGAGAACGGCTAGGCGGCTGGACCGATTTGGCTAATTTTGGTCTTGAATTATTTATGGAAGTCCAGCGAAGGTTTAAAAAGTAGATAGATATGAAAATGCTCGGAATTAAATAAAAATAACAATTTTGTTTTTCCTTTGATGTGTCCCCCGTCGAACGGATTCCCTTTGTTTGTTTTAAATTTATTTTCTACAAAAGTTTAGGTCTTTTCTTTATTGACGAAGGCACTACGAAGTCTGCCGGGTCAGCTAGTATTGTATAAAACAAAGTAGTTAATTCAATAAATTAACGCTTGGACCGATCGTGCCTCTCTATCGCTTGTTTTGCGCTCTCGCTTGCACGTTCAGGCTCAGGCGGAACGTGACACTTTTTCGTGCATGCAGCTTGTGTTCATTGATTTATAAGACGTCAGAAATTGTAGTTACAGCTCTAATAGATTTTTGCATTCGTATCAACTAACTACTACCATACAGCTATATGAGGTTTCACAAAACTAAGACGACAATGATGCTGTCAAAATGACAGCAATGACAGTGACAAAATGAGCTCCCCTCCACGGTGTTTCCCGAGCGCTATGACATGTCCTTCTTCAAACCAGGCTTGTGGAGAGTATTAAGCAGTAGGCAGCGGCTTGGCTCTGCTCCTGGCATTGCTGAGGTCCATGGGCGACGGTAACCACTTACCATCAGGTGGGCCGTACGCTCGTCTGCCTACAAAGGCAATAAAAAAAAAACAATAATCATTGTTCAGTAAGCGAACAATGATTTATGTCGAACCAATGATAAACGACAATGACAAACATCATTGCTCGTTTCCTGAACAATGATGTTTTTCCTTTTAGTTTTCATTATTTTCGTCAATGAATGGTCTAGTCACACCCTGTATGTTTCCTTGGAATACGTAATTACGAACTAACGAGTCATAGGTCGTTGACACTCTCCGAAATATTTTTTTGTACGTACGTTATTCGGGTTATCGTAGAGTCGAGATCAAACATGAATCGAAGGGTCTTGACCCTGAAGGCCTATCAAGGACGAATTGAACACCCCACGGTAAATGCGAACTCATCAATCTATCTCCGTAACACGATCGATCATTATTAGCTGATGAATTGATCCGGTATGACGGTACAGATCTAATTGAACTATCTTATGAATATTGAACCGTAAACTCAAAAGCGAAGAGCCCTATGTTGCACTTAGCTATCGGTAGAGATATTTCTTTTCGGACGCATGGCACTTTTTTTTTATTGCTTAGGTGGGTGAACGAGCTCACAGCCCACCTGGTGTTAAGTGTTTACTAAAGCCCATAGACATCTACAACGTAAATGCGCCACCCACCTTCAGATATAAGTTCTAAGGTCTCAGTATAGTTACAACGGCTGCCCTGCCGTTCAAATCGAAACGCATTACTGCTTCACGGCAGAAATAGGCAGGGTGGTGGTACCTACCCGCGCGGGACTCACACGGGGTCCTAACACCAGTAAAAAAGGCAATTGGCATATCAAATTGTGCTATGTTATAAATCTATCTATCTATCTATATATATAAAAATGAATTGCTGTTCGTTAGTCTCGCTAAAACTCGAGAATGGCTGGACCGATTTGGCTAATTTTAGTCTTGAATTATTTGTGAAAGTCCAGAGAAGGTTTAAAAGGTAGATAAATATGAAATTGCTCGGAATTAAATAAAAATAACAATATTGTTTTTCCTTTTTTTTTAGTTTATTTTATAGAAAAGTTTAGGTATTTTATTTATCGATTGACGCACTACAAAGTCTGCCGGGTCAGCTAGTGAGAAATAAAATTCAAATCTCCACATTAAATTTCTTTCAGTCTGAAATTCGACACGAAAAACGCTCAAAGTCTGTAAGTAGAACGCGGAATTAATGCATAATAACTTCGTTACGTCACCGGAATCCATTCGACTCTCGTTAAATTAATTAAGGACAGTAACTGTTTCACTGTTTCATGCTGGCGACAGAGCACGTTGCGACGCAAATTTACATATATTTCACTTTTTGACATTGACGTCCGCACAAAACGGTAGGCGCGATCGGAACAGATAAAAAAATGTCCGCGCGCCAATTTTCAGTGAATTTATCGATGAATGAATTAAGCTTGTGCGCATTTAAAAAAAAATCTCATTTAAAATAAGTTGTGGTACATACAAATCTGAATATATTTTTTTTAGCTTAGATGTGTGGACGAGCTCACAGCCCACCTGGTGTTAAGTGGTTACTGGAGCCCATAGACATCTACAACGTAAATACGCCACCCACCTTGAGATATAAGTTCTAAGGCATCAGTATAGTTACAACGCCTTCCCCAATCTTCAAACCGAAACGCGTTACTGCTTCACGGCCAAAATAGGCAGGGCGGTAGTGCTTACCCGTGCGGACTCACAAGAGGTCCTACCACCAGTAATTACGCAAATTATAATTTTGCGAGTTTGATTTTTATTAGACGATGCTATTCCTTCACCGCGGAAGTCAATCGTGAACATTTATGAAGTACGTATTTCATTAGAAAAATTAGTACCCGCCTGCGGGATTCGAACACCGTTGCATCACTAGATACGAATGCACCGCACGTCTTATCCTTTAGGCCACGACGACTTCCATAACATACATTTAAAAGATACAAAGCGAATAAAATCTTATTAAAAAGCATCCCAACTTATTATTTGCCACGTACCATCCGGCTATGGAATGAGCTCCCCTCCACGGTGTTTCCCGAGCGCTATGACATGTCCTTCTTCAAACGAGGTTTGTGGAGAGTATTAAGCGGTAGGCAGCGGCTTGGCTCTGCCCCTGGCATTGCTGAAGTCCATGGGCGACGGTAACCACTCACCATCAGGTGGGCCGTATGCTCGTCTGCCTACAAGGGCATTAAAAAAATCAAAATAAAACTGATATCATTATTTGTGTGTTAAAAGCTATATACAACATTTAGTCTTTGCACACATGTTGAAAATTTTAGAATGCTTTCTCCCCGGAACACAATGTATTTTGGATGCGGAATGAAAATAAAATTGTATTTTGGAAGTATTTCTTCCCTTTACGTTCCGTGGCCGGCAGACCAAAGGTTAATCTGGGATTTCCGGGATCCGCACGTCTTCCTAATTTAATGAATGTTGCCTGATAAAACGAAATCAAAAATTCAATTCAGACTTCAATTACTGAGATACTCTAACATAATAAATAACAATAGATAAAGTGAACGTTAATTATGTACTTCCACTATTAAAATATCACGAATATTCCAAATTAGTTCAGAGATTAATGAGTTGAAAAAAGATTTTAAATCTGAGACCTGTACTGATGCCCAAAAATTAAGGGTACTATGACGTCACACCATTATTAGCAAGCGTCCAAGAGAGATAATGAAGTATTCCCACTATTCACCACACCCGTCTTTAAAACACTACGTCATTTTACAAGTTAGTATGTAGTAATAAATCATATTATATATTTTTTTTACATCATATTCTATTATCGGTTTTGGATTTTAGCTTAAAGACGAATAAGAGAAAATATTCCGTGACCAGAATAATGAAAATGTCGTGAAACTCGAATCACACCAATCAGTTTCTAGAGCAACAATATATTACTTATTCCATCTTATGTTCAAATGAAAAGATTTTTTTCATTGCTTAGATGGGTGGACGAGCTCACAGCCCACCTGGTGTTAAGTGGTTACTGGAGCCCATAGACATCTACGACGTAAATGCGCCACCTACCTTAAGATATAAGTTCTAAGGTCTCAAGTATATAAGTAGTTACAGCGACTGCCCCACTCTTCAAACCGAAATGCATTACTGCTTCACGGCAGAAATAGGCAGAGCGGTGGTACCTACCCGCGCGGACTCACAAGAGGTCCTGCCACCAGTATATAATGAAAAGATCGACTGTGTCTGTTATGTCTGTGTGTACCCTGATTACGCTACGTTCTGACAATAAGTAGCATAAGAAGTTCTTTTTTTTTTGGTAGCTTCCTGAGTTCTAACATTACCTTCTATCAGATAAAGATGAAAAACGCTCCATCTGCGTAAGCCCCTAATATTTTTAGAAGCTCATTTAAAATAATAGGGGCTGCAGCCAGCTACGCATTACCTAAATAAAAATGATGGCCCATTTCACGATACGCACGACACGAGCGACAAAAATATTTACTCAACGCTCATGAGAAGATTCCATCGACTCGGAACAGATACGTGACTAAATTGAAATATGGCTGAAATGTCTATAGACGAATATTAACCCAGATGTAAAAAACGTGACCTGTTAGCAATATATTTTCCTTGTACACTTTGTAGATTCTATAGGGATAAAGGTATATGTAACGACGTTGTCAAACCAAAATCTGCTATGTGCACTTTTTGAGATTTTTACTCATTGACCTTTTCGTATAGTTCACAACCCTATCTGCCGTATAAAAAAAACTGTTATGTGTCTATATCTTTAATATTTATCTATAGCTTTCATTTGATATAGTTCTTAAAAATTCACCTTCATATAAAATTTTATACGAAAATGTTTTTACTCGTTAATTCAAAATAGAGTTTTTGTGCATAGCAGATTTGGTTTGACAGCGAAGATTTGATAATTGCTGGCAGTCTAGGGGCAACGGTAGATGAGCTCACGGGCTCAATCTGAGAGGATTTGCTAACACTGACCCTAACAAGAGCTGTGCTTTGCAGAACCTATCACCAGAGTCGCGACCCACTGTGAAGATCCGACGAGAAACTCAGTGGATTGTGTTTACGGGGCTGGTCCTGATTGATTTACAATTTAAAAAAACGTAAAAACTAATACATAAAAAACATGACATTCTCCGTCATATAGCTCCCAGGTATCGAAGCTACGTAGCGAGCCATACCTAAGCAAAAGAAAATATATTTTACATCCTTAAATATGTATATATTTCTTCTGTGCGTGTGTTTGTCACTGAACTCCTCCTAAGCGGCTGGACCGATTTGAATGATTTTTTTTGTATGTGTTTGGGTGGCAACCTGGATGGTTTAGATTCACAAATCAGCCCGGCAGAGGGCACTGCAGCTGGTGTCTAGGTTATTTATCTTTCCTATAAATAATTTATGTGGCAAAACAACGTTTGCCGGCTAGTCTAACTATAAACTTAATAAGAAGACAATAGCCGTAGGAATATGACAGATATTAAATAATTCGGCTATAATTAGTTAACTGCTTATAAAGACTAAGTTGAGTTTCTTTCAAAAATAAATGTTTCATGAATCCGCTGCACGGGTATCCTAAGCTTATTTTCTTTATTTTTTTATTTAAACTCCACTCTTACTTGAAAATTTGAATACTGAACAGTGGCCGTTTTGTGAGTAAGCTAAGTTAGATTTGCCATCAAGCCTATTTCTAATAGCATAACCGTGACTCCAATAAAACTGAGATTTCCTTGTCACGAAGTGAGTAGTGGTAGCATTGAAACGTATTTTGCTAAAATCATCATATTTAACGGTAGGCAGCGGCTAAGCTCTGCCCCTGGCATTGCTGAAGTCCATGGGCGACGGTAACCACTCACCATCAGGTGGACCGTATACTCGTCTGCCTACAATGGGCAAAAAAAAAAAAAAATAGAACATAATAGGATATCGGCTGCGAGCCCGCCAGTTCATACACAATAATCATAAAATAACGTGCTAACGTTTATTTGTATAATACGTAAACTATTTTGTAATATTAATGGGTCAAACATTTCTCGTTGCTAAATGTAATATTCAGTAAACTAGGTCGTGACGTGAAAACTGCAATTGTCATATGACACTTGTATGCAAATGACATTCGGCGGTGGACGAAAATCGAGTTTCCCTTTTTTTTTGTTTTCCCGTGCCATTGGATTACGTATCCACATTAATTTTGAATTCATCTTTATAAATCAAACGATCAAGGTTTATCGTTGTGAACACCATTACCTGTAGCCACCGTCAAGTAATGCGTATCGGCTTGAAGGGCGGGCCATCCGCTGTACTGTACAAACTGAGAATTAGAAGTCATGTCTCAAGGTGGTGGGTGGTGGCGTTTTCATTGTTAATGTCTATGGGCTCCACGGTGAGTTTCTGACCGGATCTTCTCAGTGGGTCGCGATTTCGATCCGGTGGTAGATTCTGCGAAGTTAGAGTCCCGTGAGCTCACCTACTCGCCCGGAGAATTTAGTATAACCCCTCGAAGCTACTAGAATAGGTAGGAAAAAAGGTACCTACCCATGCGGGCTCCAAAGACCTGTGAATAGCATTCGTAAAATAAATATGAGACTATGAACTCTCTAAAGTTTGATACCGTACGCCTCATTAACTCGTTTACCAATTTCCAAAATGTCTACAAACAAAAAAAAAACTGCACTTTTTCTTACTTTAGAATCTATATATTAATACGTGAAGCAAAAACTTTGTATCCCTTTTTACGAAAATTGCGCGGACGGAGGAGTATGAAATTTTCCACCCTTATAGAGAATATAGAGAAGAAGTGTACAATGCTAATATTTTTTTAAAACAATGCACAAAAGATACATTAAATCAATAAAGAAAACATTACACACACTACGTACCATGTGTTTGACGCACACACGCATGCATACTGTTTATTGTCAAACTTTTGTTCTTGACGTCTGTGGTCAATTTGAGAATAGAGTAACTATTATTTGTCTATGTTAATATTTTTAATAATGTAGTCTTGGCGAAATTTGTGATTATAGAAGTATAAAATACAATCATAACAGTGTACAAACTTACAATTCCAATTAATTATAGTCGAATTTCGACTACTGCGGGACCTCTAGTACTATGAAAATGTCCTCGGCTAAATGCAATCAATCCAAATTTTACCCGTCGTGAAGTTTAATGTATGATAGAGCGATTCCGGTGCTCGTTTTACGTTGAAATATTAACTTCACGCGACCTAACTATAGGTATCTTTCGTTTCAAAACAGCAAAAGTGTAGATTTTAAAACGCTTTCCATCATTCTTGAATAATTTAACATCCCGCTACGGAGTGTTTTCGCTAAAAAATTTAAAGTGCTATTTACAGTTAGTTCGTTTTGTACCAGAATAATTCGATATTTTAATTTTGAAAATTTAACAGTAGTAATCTTTTGTTTAATATTTCACTAGCTGCACCCGTGGCCTCGCCCTCAATCAAATACAATTTTATATTAAAACAAATTACTTACTATGTACTACGTAATATAATTTTAGGTGACCGTACGTACATACATACATATATTAATACGTGAAGCAAAAGCTTTGTATACCTTTTTACGAAAATTGCGCGGACGGAGGAGTATGAAATTTCCCGCACTTATAAAGAATACCTATATAGGGAAGTGCAGAATGCTAATATATTTTTTAAATATGCATAAAAAATACATTAAATCAATAAAAAAAACATTACACACACTCCCGCGTATTTGACACACCACATCATCACCACATAAATATACACTCTTTTTTTAATGTCAAACTTTTGTTATTGCTTAAAGTCTGTGGTCAAATTCAGAATATATTAAAATTGTTTGTCTATAATACTATCTGTCTATAATGTAGTCTTGACTTAATCTGTGATTATAGAAGTATAATAGTCTTTGACAATGGAACTATGAAGATGTTCAAACTTATAATTTCAATTAATTATAGTCGAATTTCGACTACTGGGGCCACTAGTTCTCTTTGATATATGTATTTAGATTACATATCAATTCGACTTATACTTCAAGAGATCAAAATTACTGCTACTACCTTGCCACCTATCTTGTACTAACGCAATTATGGTCGTCAGAGTGGTTACGTTGGCCCTTTATCTGTTATCTGCAAAGTTCCGTATCAATTGGCCTAACGATTCTCAAGTTTTAGGTGAACATACACACATACATACATTCTCTTATATACCTATACATAGATAGGCCAACGATCTCACTGCCCACCTGGTGTTTAACAGCTATTGAAGTCCATAGACATCACAACGCGACCACATTCACCTATGTGAACATGTTTGAGTTTCAATTGTTTGGTATAATTACCGTTCCACGCATCAAACCTGAAAGCATCAGCCGTAACGCCACAGTATAAAATGGCGGTACGTGGACAGAGTCGTGGCACCCAAAGGTCTTACTACCGCTTAGCTCGTACTCTCAAATCGGATACGGTAGTAACTATGCCCCCCCCCCTCGTAGGCCCCTCAGGCCGACCCGCGGCGTTCGATGATGACGAAAAAGCAGAGCTGCTGGCCGATACATTGCAAACCCAGTGCACGCCCAGCACTCAATCCGTGGACCCTGTTCATATAGAATTAGTAGACAGTGAGGTAGAACGCAGAGTCTCCTTGCCACCCTCGGATGCGTTACCACCCGTCAACCCGATGGAAGTTAAAGACTTGATCAAAGACCTACGTCCCCGCAAGGCTCCCGGTTCCGACGGTATATCCAACCGCGTTATTAAACTTCTACCCGTCCAACTCATCGTGATGTTGGCATCTATTTTCAATGCCGCTATGGCGAACTGTATCTTTCCCGCGGTGTGGAAAGAAGCGGACGTTATCGGCATACATAAACCCGGNAGAGTAAAGATTTGGTCGACTGTACTACGATTACGTCTGAAGCCGCACTGATAATCCCCAATGATTTTGTCTGAATACGGCTCTAACCTGCTTAGTAAAACGTATGACAGTATTTTGTACGCTGTAGGTAGTAAAGCAATTCCTCTGTAGTTACTGCATTTCTTCCGGCTGCCTTTTTTGTGTATGGGGCAGATGACCCCCGAATACGACTGGACAGGTTGTTGTTCAGATTCCCATATCATTTTAATAAGATTGTACAATCTGGACTATCTGCCGTATAAAAAAAACTGTTATGTGTCTATATCTTTAATATTTATCTATAGCTTTCATTTGATATAGTTCTTAAAAATTCACCTTCATATAAAATTTTATACAAAAATGTTTTTACTCGTTAATTCAAAATAGAGTTTTTGTGCATAGCAGATTTTGGTTTGACAGCGACGATATGATAATCGCTGGTACTCTAGGGACCCAGTTTAGCTACTCACGGAACGGTAGATGAGCTCACGGGCTCAATCTGAGAGGATTTGTTAACACTGACCCTAGCAAGAGCTGTGCTTTGAAGAATCTACCACCAGACTCGCGACCCACTTTGAAGATCCGAAGAGAAACTCAGTGGATTGTGTTTACGGGGCTGGTCCTGATTGATTTACAATTTAAAAAAACGTAAAAACTAATACATAAAAAACATGACGATTCTCCGTCATATAGCTCCCAGGTATCGAAGCTACGTAGCGAGCCATACCTAAGCAAAAGAAAAATATATCTTACATCTTTATATAGGTATACATATTTCTTCTGTGCGTGTGTTTGTCACTGAACTCCTCCTAAACGACTGGACCGATTTGAATGATTTTTTTGTATGCGTTTGGGTGGCACTCTGGATGGTTTAGATTCACAAATCAGCCTGGCAGAGGGCGCTGCAGTCGGTATCTAGGTTATTTATCTTTCCTAGAAATAATTTATATGTCAAAATAACGTTTGCCGGGTCAGCTAGTCTAACTATAAACTTATTCAGACAATAGATTTGCCATCAAGCCTATTTCTGATAGCATAACCGTGACTCCAATAAAACTGAGATTTCCTTGTCACGAAGTGAGTAGTGGTAGCATTGAAACGTATTTTGCTAAAATCATCATATTTAATGGTAGGCAGCGGCTAAGCTCTGCCCCTGGCATTGCTGAAGTCCATGGGCGACGGTTACCACTCACCATCAGGTGGGCCGTATGCTCGTCTGCTTACAATGGGCAATAAAAAAAAAATAGAACATAATAGGATATCGGCTGCGAGCCCGCCAGTTCATACACAAAAATCATAAAATAACGTGCTTACATTTGTATAATACGTAAACTATTTTGTAATATTAATAGGTCAAACATTTCTCGTTGCTAAATGTAATATTCAGTAAACCAGGTCGTGACGTGGAAACTGCAATTGTCATGTGACACTTGTATGCAAATGACATTTGGCGGTGGATGAAATTCGAGTTTCCCTTTTTTTTAGTTTTTCCGGGCCATCGGATTACGTATCCACATTAATTTTGAATTCATCTTTATAAATCAAACGATCAAGGTTTATCGTTGTGAACGCCATTACCGGTAGCCACCGTCAAGTAATGCGTATCGGCTTGAAGGGCGGGCCATCCGCTGTACTGTACAAACTGAGAATTAGAAGTCATGTCTCAAGGCGGGTGGGTGGTGGCGTTTTCATTATTGATGTCTATGGGCTTCGGTGACCACGGTGAGTTTCTGACCGGATCTTCTCAGTGGGTCGCGATTTCGATCCGGTGGTAGATTCTGCGAAGTTAGAGTCCCGTGAGCTCACCTACTCGCCCGGAGAATTTAGTATAACCCCTCGAAGCTACTAGAATAGGTAGGAAAAAAGGTACTTACCCATGCGGGCTCCCAAAATCTGTGAATAGCATTCGTAAAATAAATATGAGACTTTGAACTCTCTAAAGTTTGATACCGTACGCCTCATTAACTCGTTTACCAATTTCCAAAATGTCTACAAACAAAAAAAACTGCATTTTTTTTTACTTTAGAATCTAAATACGTGAAGCAAAAACTTTGTATCCCTTTTTACGAAAATTGCGCGGACGGAGGAGTATGAAATTTTCCACACTTATAGAGAATATAGAGAAGAAGTGCACAATGCTAATATTTTTTTAAAACAATGCACAAAAGATACATTAAATCAATAAAGAAAACATTACACACACTACGTACCATGTGTTTGACGCACACACGCATGCATACTGTTTATTGTCAAACTTTTGTTCTTGACATCTGTTGTCAAATTGAGAATAGATTAACTATTATTTGTCTTTGTTAATATTTTTAATAATGTAGTCTTGGCGAAATTTGTGATTATAGAAGTATAAAATACAATCATAACAGTGTACAAACTTACAATTCCAATTAATTATAGTCGAATTTCGACTACTGCGGGACCTCTAGTACTATGAAAATGTCCTCGGCTAAATGCAATCAATCCAAATTTTACCCGTCGTGAAGTTTAATGTATGATAGAGCGATTCCGGTGCTCGTTTTGCGTTGAAATATTAACTTCACGCGACCTAACTATAGGTATCTTTCGTTTCAAAACAGCAAAAGTGTAGATTTTAAAACGCTTTCCATCATTCTTGAATATTTTAGCATCCCGCTACGGAGTGTTTTCGCTAAAAAATTTAAAGCGCTATTTACAGTTATTTCGTTTTGTACCAGAATAATTTGATATTTTAATTTTGAAATTTAACAGTAGTAATCTTTTGTTCAATATTTTACTAGCTGCACCCGTGGCCTCGCCCTCAATCAAATACAATTTTATATTAAAACAAATTACTTACTATGTACTACGTAAGATAATTTTAGGTGACCATACGTACATACATACATATATTAATACGTGAAGCAAAAGCTTTGTATACCTTTTTACGAAAATTGCGCGGACGGAGGAGTATGAAATTTCCCGCACTTATAAAGAATACCTATATAGGGAAGTGCAGAATGCTAATATATTTTTTAAATATGCATAAAAAATACATTAAATCTATAAAAACACATTACACACACTACCGTGTATTTGACACACCACATGATCACCACATAAATATATACTCTTTTTTTAATGTCAAACTTTTGTTATTGCTTAAAGTATGTGGTTAAATTGAGAATAGATTAATATTGTTTGTCTTAATACTATAATATGTCTACAGTGTAGTCTTGACGAAATCTGTGATTATAGAAGTATAATAGTCTTTGACAATGGAACTAGGAAGATGTTCAAACTTATAATTTCAATTAATTATAGTCGAATTTCGACTACTGGGGGCCACTAGTTCTCTTTGATATATGTATTTATATTACATATCAATTCGACTTATGGTTCAAAAGATAAAAATTACTGCCACTAGTGCCACCTATCATGTACTAACGCAACTATGGTCATCAGAGTCGCCCTTTATATGTGTACAAAGTAACGTATCAATTGGGCTAACGATTTCCGAGTTTCATGTGAACATACATACATACTGTTATATACCTATACATTGTATACATAGATAGGCCAACGAGCTCACTGCTCACCGGCAGACTTCGTAATGCCTCAATCGATAAATAAAAGACCTAAACTTTTGTATAAAATAAACTTTAAAAAAACAAAAAGAATCCGTCCGACGGGGGACAAACAAAATTGTTATTTTAATTTAATTCCGAACATTTTCATTCATTTATCTACCTTTTAAACCTTCTCTGGACTTACACAAATAATTCAAGACCAAAATTAGCCAAATCGGTCCAGCCGTTCTCGAGTTTTAGCGAGACTAACGAACAGCAATTCATTTTTATATATAGAGATTATTATAGATTATTACAAGTTCTCTTTCATAGTGTAAGCTGCTTATTAATACAATCCAAGTCGAAAACAAGATAAACAACCACAAAATAATTCCAACTTAACTATTGCGTGTAATACTCATAAGCGTCAGAATCGAAAGTTTAAAACAATGAAAGTGACCGCAGTAAAGCTTATATCAGCACAGTGGATAAGTTACCGCGGCAGTTTACATTTGATAAGGGTCGGTGTTTAACGGTCCGCCCGTTTGATCCGGATTTATTGATAGTCCCACGTCAAGCCGGATAAAATACTCGCGTACACTTCACAATATATTTGTGAAATAAAGACGGCAATATATATTGCTGGTTTTACACCTAATTAATGGTGTGTATTCATTTGAAAATGAGTTATGTGATTTTCGGACACCCTGTATTGGCCTTATACTAATTAAACCAGCATATCACTTCGCAAAACTTTGACAGTGATCTGTCTAACGAAATACCATAACTGTTGGCAATTTTGTCGCAACATGATTAATAATGGAAAAGTTATATTATTTATATAATAATGGTATTGTTATATAATATTGATTTTTTTTTTATATATCATTATAATAAAATAAATGTAATAAATGATTAATGATATTATTATATAATAATAAAAAAACTTCAGAGGTGTAAGAATTTCGTCTAGCCTAGCCCCCTTTCACAACGCGCGATAAGGAACTTCGTTCCAAAAGTATCGAATGTAAAAAAGTTATATAGTTATAGTATTTAATAGTTTTTTTTAGTTTAGGTAGTCATAGTACACGAAAAGTCGTATATTAAATCAAAAGTATAAAAACACGTCATTAAAAGTAGATTTAAGATTTAAAAGTAAATTTGTAATTTTAGAGTATTTAGAGTTCATGATGGTTATTATTGGATAGAATTGAAGCAACAAAAAGTAATTTAAAAAAAATACAATTAAAATTTAATTTTGTAATCGTTATCTAATATATAAAATTCTCGTGTCACAATGTTCGTTCCCATACTCCTCCGAAACCGCTTGACCGCCGCTTATGCATATTCAGTAAGCCTGAGAATCGGCTACTATCTATTTTTCTAACCTTTAAGTGATAAGGGGTGTTCACACCAAAAAATTTTTTTTATTTTTTTGATAATTTTTTTTCTTAATGTTTGACGTTTTGTTATTTTTAAACAACATTGCCTCATCGTTCACAGCGCTCCAGGCCTTTTTCACTCATATTCCACATCCTTATACACTTCCAATAAGTTAGTAATTTTTTTTCTACACTAGAAATTCTCTAAAAATCTTATATATGGCAAGACAACGTTTGCCGGGTCAGCTAGTATTCACTAAAATGCTCACCTTCTCTCAACGCCATTAGACAGAATAATTAGATCGAGAAATAAACTTAAACGACCGACGCGACCCCGTTTGCGAATTCTTAAGCTAAGCTATTCAATAATTATATTAACTAAATACGTATTTACTTAATCTCCCCCCTCGGTTGTAAAATAGATGTCAAATCTGAAGTAAAAAAAAACACAATTAAATTACTTTTATTGAAACGATTATTATTTTACGTTGCATTCTATAATTATTGCATTTATATATCATTAATTTATAAAAGTACTCGGCTTGTTTTTGAATCTAAATCATCGATTACCTTTTCCCCACCTAATAATTTAAACATATTTGTTTTAGATAGAATACATTGTACTGATACATTATTAGATAAGACGTAAAAGATTCTCGAACCTAATCAAGTAAAAGCATCGCTTTGTGTGTGCCGTAAATGTTGCGGACAGAATATAAGAACGCTTCGAGATATGCTATTTTAGTAAAAAAAAAAAGACGTGTGGCACTCAGGGACTGCCGCGGTAAAGCTATTGAAAGCATTTTTTATCAACTTATGCAATTACAATTAGACAATAATAATTTAATATTAAAACAATAATAAAACAAGACCACGCTATATTAAACATTAATAAAAGCAAAACCTTAACTGTCCCTTTCACACTCGTAAGCTAGACCGCGCGAGAGAGAGATGGGCAGACTTTTCATGATGTGCATACAGTGTGATGTAACGCCACGCACTTATTCACAAGTGCAACGTGTGAACGTGTTGAACGCGAGCTACATGGTAGGCGGAGTGAGGGGTGTTAGGTTTTTTCCGTTACGGAATTTCATGATTCGGTCGCCGCGCTCAAGGCCCGCGATAAAAGCTATGCAAGAGCTTAAAATGTCGCCTTGTTGTTTTAATCGTTAATCTGACTTGCCGAAAAACGGGCACAATTTTCGGATGTTTGCGCTCCTCATTCGATTTCGGGATTTATTTTTTTGTGTCTTATACGTTTTTTTAATTCCACTAATTTAGATTTTAATGAAATATGGTATTGTTGCATTGCAACATGCATTAAATGTGGTATTGTTGAAGTTCATGAGCGACGGTAACCACTCACCATCAGGTGGGCCGTATGCACGTCTGCCTACAAGGGCAATAAATATTATAAAAAAAAAACCAATGACTTGTCAGTTTAAAATTTAATGATAATGATAGAACGCAAATAACCTATAAGATGTTGACATGGGACATTGCTGTTAGACTGTAATCATGAGCACTTAAAACACAAAAATGTTACTGGTGCTAGGACCTCTTGTGAGTCCGCGCAGGTAGGTACCACCACCCCGCCTATTTCTGCCGTCAAGCAGTAATGCGTTTCGGTTTGAAACGTTGGGCAGCCGTTGTAACTATACTGAGACCTTAGAAATTATATCTCAAGATGGGTGGCGCATTTACGTTGTAGATGTCTATGGGATCCAGTAACCGCTTAACACCAGGTGGGCTGTGAGCTCGTCCTATCACCATCTAGGCAATAAAAAAAAATACACTAAGGCCTCACACGAGCCCCTCCTCCGCAAACCAGATCCGAATTTATTTCTGAAAATAACATTTCACAGTTTAAAAAATACCACATCCAACAATCAGTAAATCCCGGTCTTGTCTGGTCGACAAATTACCTACATACGTAGACGGAATGCGAATGGTTTCAAAGAACTTACTACCTGACAGGGTATAAAGTATCGGTCTGATGTTCAAGATAGGTTTACTTCCAAACATATTTTAAGACGAAGTATCAACATCTGAGTCAATTCAAAGAGCTAGTGTTTTAAATATTTGAATAAAATTTCGAGGTATGTATTTTGACAGTTAATCGAGTATCTAGTAGTTCCATTTTTCCAAACAGGAAACGCGAAGGTATCACACTAAACAGCCTAATTTTTTGTATATTGAATTCTCTTTCATGAAAAGTGATATGGAGGGGACTTTTTGGCGGGAATCCGAGGAATGAAGTTGTGTGATTTGTTTTATTTTGTCTATGTAGGATTTCATCAGGCTTAAATGTTTTTTTTTTATTGCTTAGATAGGAGAACGAACTCACAGCCCACCTGTGGTTACTGGAGCCCATAGACATCTACAACGTAAATGCACCACCCACCTTGAGATATAAGTTCTAAGATCTCAGTAGTATAGTTACAACGACTGCTCTACCCTTTAGACCGAAACGTATTACTGCTTCACGGCAGAAATAGGTAAGGCGGTGGTACCTACCCGCGCCGACTCACAAGAGGTTCTACCACCAGTAATTACGCAAATTATAATTTTGCGGGTTTGATTTTTATTACACGATGCTATTCCTTCACCGTGGAAATCAATCGTGAACATTTGTTGAGTACGTATTTCATTAAAAAAATTGGTACCCGCCTGGGATTCAAACATCGGTCGTTAGGCCACGACGACTATTGTAATGTGTAATAATAGTGGTTTATTAACTGTTTAGTATCTGTGAAAGTGCACAAATGTGGGAAAATGAAACAAAGCCGCTGGACGTAGCTTCTCGGGATCCTCCAAAAAGTCCACTGAACGAGTCTCAGTTAATGACCACCATTTTACTGAGATTATATTTAATCCCATATCATCTCATCTCATTTCATTTCATGCCATTTTTCATATTAATCAACTTCATTTCATAATATCATTTTTCATACAAAAAAGTTTTCAATAAAATTAAAATAAGACTTGACCTAAAGGTCTTAGATACCAACCAGGTCATTAAATCCCTTAAAAAAAAGGGATATGGAGCGAAACGAAATGAAGTTGATTAATTTGAGACATTAATCAATTGAGATGAAATAAAATGAAATAGGCCCGTGCAGACTCACAAGACGCCTACCTAACAGTAATTACGAAAATTATAATTTTAGCGGGTATGATTTTTAATACGCGATGTTATTCTTTCATCGTTGAAGCTGTTCGTGACAGTTAAATTATTATTTAATTAGAAAAATTTACAACACCCTGTGGAATTCGAACACCGGCACGATCGCATCACTAAATACAAATTCCCTGGACATTTTAGCCTTTAGGCCAGAATGACTTCATTTAATTTAAACGAACGCTGTTTGTTTTGTTGTCGCATTAAATATATAAATTATTAATACGGTGACAATTTTATTATATACTAGCTGACCCGGCAGACTTCGTAGTGCCTCAATCGATAAATAAAATACCGACGGGGGACACAATATCAAAGGAAAAACAAAATTGTTATTTTGATTTCATTCCGAGCATTTTCATATTTATCTACCTTTTAATCCTTCTCTGGACTTCCATAAATAATTCAAGACCAAAATTAGCCAAATCGGTTCAGCCGTTCTCGAGTTTTAGCGAGACTAACGAACAACAATTTATTTTTACTAGAGGTCCCGCAGTAGTCGAAATTCGACTATAATTAATTGGAATTGTAAGTTTGTACACTATTATGATTGTATTTTATACTTCTATAATCACAAATTTCGCTAAGACTACATTATAAAAAATATTAACAAAGACAAACAATATTTAATCTATTCTCAATTTGACAACAGACGTCAAGAACAAAAGTTTGACAATAAATAGTATGCATGCGTGTGTGCGTCAAATACATGGTATGTAGTGTGTGTAATGTTTTCTTTATTAATTTAATGTATCTTTTATGCATTATCTTAAAAAAATATTATTAATCTTAAAAATATTAGCATTGTGCACTTCTTCTCTATATTCTCTATAAGTGTGGAAAATTTCATACTCCTCTGTCCGCGCAATTTTCGTAAAAAGGGATACAACGTTTTTGCTTCACGTATTAATATATAGATACAAAGAGATAATATATAAATGTATTTTATTATATTTATAGTATTTTCTTATAAATGCAACCATGTAATACATAACCAAATTTAAGAATAAAGTATTATACCTACAACCGTACTGTTTATTTTTAAATATTAATAATGGGATCAACCATAGATAATACACATAAATTCGTATCAACCCTACGCAAGTTTGTATCGTGTATGCGTTTCATATATCTATATAATTTATAGTCACAGAGCAAGGCAACAAAATTAAACAATTTTATAAAAGTTCGAAACTTTGAAGGGTCCTTGGCCTATGGGGTTGGCCCCATGTGGTTTTCAAAGTAAATACGAATAATAATACGAAAAATAAATAAATAAGAGGTATTCATGATGGAATAACATCGTGTAATAAAAATGATATTTTTTTTATTGCTTAGATGGGTAGACGAGCTCACAGCCCACCTGGTGTTAAGTGGTTACTTGAGCCCATAGACATCTACAACGTAGATGCGCCACCCCCCTTGAGATATAAGTTCTAAAGTCTCAGTATAGTTACAACGGCTGCCCCACCCTTCAAACCGAAACGCATTACTGCTTCACGGCAGAAATAGGCAGGGCGGTGGTAACTACCCGCGCGGACTCACACAAGTGGTCCTACCACCAGTAATTACGCAAATTATAATTTTGCGGGTTTGATTTTTACCACACGATGTTATTCCTTCACCGTGGAAGTCACTCGTGAACATTTGTTGAGTACGTATTTCATTAGAAAAATTGGTACCCGCCTGCGGGATTCGAACACCGTTGCATCGCTTCAACACGAATGCACCGGACGTCTTATCCTTTAGGCCACGACGACTTCAAACACGCAAATTTTTATTTTTTTATTTTTACGTAATTGCTTTAATTTTCTGCTAGTATTTTTATTATTATTGCTTAGTCCTTTGAACGAGCTCACAACTCACGTGCAGTTAAATGGTTACTCGAGTCCAAAGAAATCATAACTTTAACGCCGCCGCCTACCTTAAAATCTGAGGACTATATCTCAATTCAATTTACAATTACACAATGTTATTCCTTCGTCGCGTAAATCATTTGTAATTAAGCGCGTATTTCAAAAAATCGGTACCTACCTACGGGATTTGAACATCGGCATTACTCGGTATGAGTATATCGGACGTCTTATCTCTTAGGCCACGATTACTTAGGGTCCGTTCACACAGAACAGCTCGGAGAGGAGAGCACATTTTGATCACGTTGGAAACTGAGTTTTGAGTAATGGTAGTAAAGTTTATTATTGCACGTTCACTTTTTTGTCATTAAGAATGCTTGAACGCGCTGCGTTTGAAATAATAAGAGGAGCCGATCGGCCCCGATTGCGTGAGCTAATTCGCTTTCAGATCTCTTCCAGCCGGTATGTGAAATAGTTGGCGGCACTAGGTGGGATCGGCACAGCTAATTTTTCTCTTCCATTCTCTTCTATCAGTTGTCAGCTCAACACTTACTCCTCTCTCTTTCATATCGTCATTCACACATTCCATCCATGTCTTCTTCGGTCGACCTCTTCCCCTCTTATATGCCATATCGACTATAAAAGCGTTGCAGAGATGGCACGAAAGCACCATATCCGATGCTGTAGACAGAATGGTAAATAGTCGATGTCGCCCAATACACGTCATTACGAATCCTCCCGATCCATTAACGGTGCTTTTAGGTACCACAAGCACCGGTCACCGTCCTCGTCGAACCCGTCGCTTGCGACGAAGGGCTCGACGAGCCAATTAACCCATAGACACAGCCCACTAAGTTTCTCGCCGGATCTTCTCAGTGGGTCGCGTTTCCGATCCGGTGGTAGATTCTACGAAGCACTGCTCTTGCTAGGGCCAATGTTAGCATCACTCCGGTTCGAGCCCCGTGAGCTCACCTACATGTTATGGTGAAGCTAAAATAGCCTCTCAAGGCTATCAGCATAGGTAGAAAAAAAAACGAAGGCAGTGTGTAATCGGAATTACTCAAAGCGAAACAGCGAACAGAGCAACTGAACCGAAGTCAAGCGGAAAAAGTGAATTAAGAATTTTAAAGTGTTCTGTGAGTGTTCTAAGTGTTAATACAGTGTTAATTTGTAATATACTTCGGTAGACATTTGATTTATCCCGAACCCCAGCGCGTAACAATATTTATCCCCAAATTAGCAATTTATCATTAGTTTAAGTTGAACCTTTTACAGCTGTTGTTCACACTGCAGAGATGTTTTCTTTCATAGTACAATTCACGGAGAATACGAGCTTAAACAAATGCGTTATAATTACAATAGCAAAGCACAGAAGTTCGCGGTCCGTGAAAACAAAAAATAAACCTTACCCGTGAATCTAAATAACTTTTAAATTAAATAAGCCACTATCGTCACGCAACTAGTATGCACAAAAATAATTAAATCGACCGAATTTAATTACGTTTGGAAAGTAAAATAGCTTTTGTAAAATTACACTTGTTATCATAATGAGGACTATGAATATAACCGCGGTTTCGTGACGTCGAATAATTTTGTTGGCTTTATCAAGATCGAATTATGAGCGTGCTCGTTTTTTTTTTTTTTTGGAAAACTCTTCTGTATTACTTTAATAACAGACCTTCGTATTAGAACGAACTTTGACTTCTTTGTCTACAAATACTATCTAACTTTTATAATAATCTAGTCAGAAAAGCTGAAAACCTTGACATATTTGGCGATTTCCTTCCAATATTCAGGAACAAAATTATAAAAAGTTGTTGTTGAACCTCAGCCTCAGCCTTGGTTTGAGTACTCGGGTATTACTGTTCTTATTGTCTTTCTTTTGTTTTTAATTTTTAATTATTATTAATAGTATTGTTAAATCTCTATTGATATATTAATGTAATGCATGCTGTGATTACCTCTAATTAGAGTTGCAGTTATCAATTGCTCTATACATGTCAATGTTATTTTATGTCTTACTGTAAACCCTGTCGGTAATCCTTAAATAAATAAATAAATACAAAACGCAGCTCTAGTAATTCTAGTAGTATATTTTTTTTTGTTATTGCTTAGATTGGTGGACGAGCTCACAGCCCACCTGGTGTTAAGTGGTTACTGGAGCCCATAGACATTTACAACATAAATGCGCCACCCACCTTGAGATATCAGTTCTAAGGTCTCAGTACAGTTACAACGGCTGCCCCGCCCTTCAAACCGAAACGCATTACTGCTTCACAACAGAAACAGGCGGGGTGTTGGTACCTACCCGCGCGGACTCACAAGAGGTCCTACCACCAGTAATGTACTAGTAAATATCTACTATATAGTTGTCTGGTCATTTTTCTCCGTGGCATAATAAGTAGTACTGTGTGGATGCTTCAACCGAGTCATGAGAAAAATGCGCACACCAATTTTACTTCTTAATAGAAATGCATGCCTAACAAGAAAAAAGAAGCATCAAAAATGAAATCAAGAAAATGCGTATTAATGATGGACCTATTATGTTCACGGGTTGAAACAGTAAAGTGTTTCTTGTGTCGCGATCTATTAACAATTATTATATTTATTTCATTAATAATAATGTACAGTTTTTTGTGTGACGGAAGACGGAAACAAATTGATCGTAAATAATAAAATGACAATACAAAACGCGTTATTAAACAGCATATTTTTTAATCGTCGAAGTTGATTTCTTCGAGATCGTAATCCATTAGGATGAAATTTCTAAGCCGCGAATAACTTTATTAACTCACTAGCGACCCGCCCTCGCTTCGCTTCGGAAACATAAAAACAAACATGAAAAAGAAAAAAAAAAAAAAAAAAAAAAAAAAAAAAAAAAAAAAAAAAAAAAAAAAAAAAAAAAAAAAAAAAAAAAAAAAAAAAAAAAAAAAAAAAAAAAAAAAAAAAAAAAAAAAAAAAAAAAAAAAAAAAAAAAAAAAAAAAAAAAAAAAAAAACCTTCTAATGGAAAAAGAATTTTTCAAATCGGTCCAGTAGTTTCGGAGCCTATTCGAAACAAACAAACAAACAAATCTTTCCTCTTTATAATATTAAGTATAGATACGTGCAAAATTGTGAACGCTACGAAATTAGCAAAGGCCACCACATTATAATTCCCGTCACAAGGTCACTGTACCTTAGCTCCACCGAGCAGGTTAACTGTAGATTAATTAGGGTCTTCACAAGATTTCATAAATCATTCTCGGTTTGGACTCTTTAAGGATTAGCTCGGAGGAAGCTTTGTGCTTAATGAACTTAGGTCGCATGATTAATTTTCTATTTTGATTAGATAATTTTGTGCCTTTGCCGTGTGAAGGCTTTGGAAAGGGCTTCGCGATTATTAGCGTGTTTCTATGGTCAGAGATTAGCTTCTGCGAGAGCACACAACAGGATTTAAATTGTTGTAAACGAAATTAAGTTAGAAAACTCGTCATTAGGACAGGAGACTAACAGACCAGACCTTTGATAATTTATTATATATTTCCTTTATTGCTAATATATTTCCTTTCATATATTTCCTCTATTAATATATTTCCTTTATTGCTTAGTTGGTGGGACGAGCTCACGACCCACTTGATGTTAAGTGGTAACCGGAGTCTATAGATATTTACAACATAAACGCCGCCACCTGCCTTGAGATATGCGTTCTAAGGTCTCAATTATAACTTGTAATTATTTTTTTATTCCAGAGTTAGAGATAAAAGATAATAAAAACATATTGCCAATGTAGACAGACGAGCAGATCCATCTGTTGGTGGCCATCGCCGATCATGGACATCAGCAATATACCAGGAGCCCTACCAAGTAGCTATCTTCTGGTACATATTTTACCTTACCTCATGTGTATAATTACGGTACTCGTGACAAAAAAGAAAAAGTTAGTTAGATGTTGGTGAATGCTGCGTATTCAGTATATGAACAGATTCCAATTTTTTTTTTATTGCTTAGATGGGTGGACGAGCTCATAACCCACCTGATGTTAAGTGGTTACTGGAGCCCATAGACATGTGCGACGTAAATGCGCCACCCACCTTGAGATATAAGTTCTAAGGTCGCAAGCATAGTTACAACGGCTGCCCCGCCCTTCAAACCGAAACGCATTACTGCTTCACAGCAGAAATAGGCAGGGCGGTGTCAAATTAGAAATTCGGTTGTCAAATTAGAAAATGACAAAGTGCCCTTTATGTTTTCGTTAATGGCAACATTGCCGGAAGCATGTTTTCTATTTAGCATATTTACCGTAGCAACACTTACAACGTACAATCGTAATGACAATTGTTTGATTACGATTATATGTAATTACCATCTCTAATAATTTTGTAAAAAATTATAATAAAATCCGAAGTTTATTAAACCTACACGGCTTATTACAAACAGTAAAACAATGTATACCTACACTACATTCTTGCATAAAGTGACAATTGCTTAAAAACGTAATTTAAAATATTAATAAGACAAACAAATTAGTTGCGTAAGAATACAAACTTCAATGTCTGTCTCTATAGACCCAAACTAATCTGCAAAAAAAAAACATACAGTCGAATTAAGAACCTCCTCCTTTTTTGAAGTCGGTTAAAAATATTTTTATCCGTGTAACAAAAGTAATAAAGTTTACTCGAAGTAAGTAATTTAAAAGTTATCCATCATTCACATACATAATCAACTTCAAAACGAAGTCAATAAAGTATGAAAACTCGCAACGCCTCGCGTCGGAATAACATTAAAAAAAAATACCAGTCTTCTTCGTCATAATTCGACTACTGAAAGAAATTCAATAATGTATTAACAATTTCTTTTAGGATCAGCGTCTGGGATGGGCGAAAAAAACAAAGGTTCTGGTAAAGTTAAAAATTACTTTCAGTGGGAAAGTCCTTCCTTGAAACATTGACGCGTAAAATGAATATTGTATATTATTAAATGTATCTTTAAACTAGTTTTTGCCCGCGATTTCGTCTGCGTGGAAGTTACTTTGGGATAACGCTAAATTTTACCCAGCACTTCATTTACGTAGGAGATGAAAATATTTTTGAATAATAAATTTTTAAGGAGCTATTTAAGGTACCAATACGCTTTTTAACCGACTTGAAAATAGGAGGCTATTAATTCGACCACCATTTTTTTATCTATGTATATTCACCGATTTCACGAGAATACTTGAACCGATTCTGATAATTCATTATTAATTAATTTCCCCTTTTTTGTTCGAAAGGGTAGATTTCCCGAATGGTCCTACAATCTTCCTTCCTTCCTAATCCACGTCAACTTACTGGTACTAGTTCGTACTTTGATCAGCATTGACGCCATTCAGCTTATTTTTAAAGTAAAACGGACATACGTAGTGATTGGGGTGCAACTCTTGTACAGCACAATTAAAATGCGACTTTAATCTTTTATCTCAATGTGGGTATTCATATACACGATGTCAATAATTTGACTTTTTTTTTATTGCTTAGATGAGTGGACGAGATCACAGCCCACCTGGTGTGAAGTGGTTACTGGAGCTCATAGACATCTACGACGTAAATGCGCCACCCTCCTTGAGATATAAGTTCTAAGATCTCAAGTATAGTTACGACGGCTGCCCCTTCCTTCAAACCGAAACGCATTACTGCTTCACGGCAAAAATAGGCAGGGCGGTGGTACCTACCCGCGCGGACTAACAAGAGGTCCTACCACCAGTAATCTCTATATATAAAAATGAATTGCTGTTCGTTAGTCTGGCTAAATCTCGAAAACGGCTGAACCGATTTGGCTAATTTTGGTCTTGAATTATTTGTGAAAGTCCAGAGAAGGCTTAAAATCTAGATAAATATGAAAATGCTCGGAATTACATAAAAATTACAATTTTATTTTTCCTTTGATGTGTCCCCCGTCGGACGGATTCCTTTTGTTTGTTTAAGGCTTAGGTCTTTTATTTATGGATTGAGGCACTACGAATTCTACCGGGTCAGCTAGTTAATAATATATTATAATAATAACAATAATATAATAATTATAAAAATGACATCAGAGCAACTCGTCAACCCATGAGATACGGTAAAAAAAGATGATACTTAGACAACTAGAAAGAAGAAATTTCAAATATATTTTCGTCCCGCATTGCATAGAAACAGTCGTGATCGCATCACCATTATTTTTAAGACGAATCGCTCGGGCGAGTAAGACAATGAAGACAGATGGGTACAGGCGACACATCGATCAAACTACAAAGAGCTTTACCCTGTCTAGGGGGAAATTCGAGGGACGCGAGGAACTTATTCTACCTCGAACAGTTAGTTGTCATTCGTTAATCTGTGGCATTGGACATGTGAAGGTTATATGAGCTGTAATGTCCTTCTGAACTTCTTTTTTCTTTTATCTGTTCGAAAATTTTTAAATTAATGAACTCGGTACCCTATTCACAGTTTAATCTGACGCGTAAGTCATCGTGGCCCAACAGATAAGACGGCCGATGCATTAGTATCGAGAGATACGACTGTATCGGTGTTCGAATCCGCAATATTGAACGTACTGTATTTGAACGATGCGATAGACACCAATTCTTCTAATGAATCGTGTAAGTCGACAATACAACTGCGACTGTGTCTCGTGTCATACGGTACATGGCGGCATTCACATATAGAACATTACTGGTGGTAGGAGCTCTTGTGAGTCCGCGCGGGTAGGTACCACCGCCCTGCCTATCTCTGCCGTGAAGCAGTAATGCGTTTCGGTGTGAAGGGTAGGGCAGCCGTTGTAACTATACTGAGATCTTAGAACTTATATTATATCAAGGTGGGTGGCGCATTTACGTTGTAGATGTCTATGGGCTCCAGTAACCACTTAACACTAGGTGGCTGTGAGCTAGTCCATCCATCTAAGCAATAAAAAGGCAGGTACTAATTTTTCTAACGAAATACGTTCATAATATCAAATGTTCACGAATTACTTCCACGGTCAAGGAATAATTTCTTGTAATAAAGTCAAACCCGTAAAAAGTATAATTCACGTAATTACTGTCGGTAAGGCGTCTTGTGAGTCTGCAGGGGTGAGTACCACCGCTCTGCCCATATGAGTAATGCGTTTCGGTTTGAAAAGTGGAGCAGTCGTACTACTGTAAAAACTGAGAATTAGAACTCATGTATAAATACGGGGGCGGCATTGACATGGTTAACGTCCGGCTCTGGTAACCACTTAGCACTAGGAAAGCCGTGAGCCCGTCCACCCATCTAATCAATAAACAAAACCTTAAAGATTCCGATGTTTTTTTTTCAATATCAACAACATAAACACCTTGAGACATGAGTTCTAAGTATTTAGAGTACAACGACTTTCCCATCAAGAATGTCCGAGTTAATAATTTAGTCACGGTCTTAACCTTCTTTTGATAGTAATAACAATAAAAGATTACGTATCTTCGCGCTCAAAAAGAAGCTCTTTCTTTAAGCCTCACAGTTAGACTTAGGTTCTCATCTTTACGATAATCCCAATTGTTAGATAAACGCCAAACGCTTCCTCAACTGAAGTTTGTGTATTTTTCTACAACTATACGTACCGTACGTAGAATTATTAAGCTGTATTTCTTATGAGTACTCGGATCGTGTTGTTTTTGTCTAAACACATAAAACTCATTCCTGTCTGGATTATTTTCCCACTATTACGTGTATATCTCTGACTCAGTAGTGCCGTAGTTAGGAGCATGACTTTCGCGCCATGGGTCGTGGGTTCGATTCCCACAACGGGCAATCATTTGTGTGATGAACAGGTTTGTTTGCTCTTTGTCTGAGTGTTTATTATCTATATATGTATATATTTAAACGTATATAAGTATATATGTCAGTCTCTAGAACCCATAATACGGGTAATCCTAATTTGGGACCGGATGACCGTGCGTAATTTCTTCCCAGTTATTATTTAATATTATTTAGTACTTAATGATTGGATCTACTTTTATTATAAAAGTAACTGACACTCGCACATGTTTCGATATAGTAACATCTAGATCTAAAACAATAAAAATATTGTTTACTATTAATAGTTTTATTTTCATATCAGTGTTATTTATGTTCCCTAGCATGTTAGGCGATTTTTTTTTAATTGCTTAGATGGGTGGACGAGCTCACAGCCCACCTGGTGTTATGTGGTTACTGGAGCCCATAGACATCTACAACGTAATGCGCCACCCACCTCGAGATATAAGTTCTAAGGTCTCAGTATACAACGGCTACCCCACCCTTCAAACCGAAACACATTACTGCTTCACGGCGGAAATAGGCGGGGTGGTGGTACCTACCCGTGCGGACTCACAAGAGGTCCTACCACCAGTGAACGATGTCACAACACTGGTGATATCAAATCGTTACCACTCATAGACATCACAACGAAGCATCAATCGTACTGTATAACGCTCATACCACTCTTTAAGCCGGAATGCAATCAACTAAGTAAAAATTACTTAGAAAACACTAGTCTTACATTGTCTAAAAACAAAACCGTAATAAATATCTGAAATCTTATACTTCTATACTAATATTATAAAGAGGAAAGATTTGTTTGTTTGTTTGTATTGAATAGGCTCCGAAACTACTGAACCGATTTGAAAAATTCTTTCACTGTTTAGAAGCTACACTATTCCCGAGTGACATAGGCTATAATATTTTTGGAAAAAAATTAGGGATCCTTACTAAAACTGCAATAATGTAACCCAATGTGTAAAAAAATACTTAAAACATTCTTTACATCACGTGCCCTGCGAAAACTATTGATGATAGAATAAAATAATGTAGGTACTACGACTTTGTAGAACACATTATTATTTACAAAAAGAGTAACGAAAGAATATGTCTAACTATTATAGTTATACCGCAATAAGTGTTCTTTTATTTAAAAAAAAATAAAACGTAAAATATCGTTGAAATTTTTGTTTAAGACCCGAGCAGATTGGGCCGCTTGTATATATATATTTTTCAACACAAAATACACAACTGAATTGAAAATAAACATTTTATTGAAAACCCGCCACTTTATTATACACAGCTCTAGCACTAAAAGGTTGGAAAAGCAGTAAATAATTCTGTATAGTCGAGTGCCTCTACACGCCGGAAGTGTAATATGCAGCTGCTTGCATTCCTTATAACCCGAGCGATGCCTTTATAAAGGAAGCAAGATATTCGCTAGGGCTGCAGAAGGATTCTTTTAAAAATGTATCTCTTATTAATATAAGCAAAGGTATAGTGCATCGTGATTTACTTTTACAGGTGGCAGGACCTCTTGTGAGTCCGCACGGGTAGGACGCTTCCTATTGTCTAAATGAGAACACTTTTCCCCTACCTATGCTGATAACCTTGGGAGGCTATTTCAGCTTCGTCCTAACGTGTAGGTGAGCTCACAGGCTCAACCTGAGAGAATTGCTAACACTAGCCCTAGCAAGAGCAGTGCACCGCAGAATCTACTACCGCATCGTAATTGCGACCCACTGAGAAGATCCGGCGAGAAAGTCAGTGGGTTGTCTCTCTGGGCTAGTAAATGTCATCATCCATTCCATTGAATAGTTGAGTAGCTCAAAACAGGAAAATTTTCACATTTATTATATTAGTGTAGATTAGTCTTAGGAGCAGCCCTTATGGATCTCGTGTACGGTGGATGCCCACCAACACTTCAATTTACAATTTCCGCAGTTTTCAAACACAAGCATCCAGTAAATCTGAAAAATACGTTTGATTTTTCTCCTACATCTACAATGTAAATGCTGCCACCCACCTTGAGATATAAGTTCTAAGGTCTCAGGTCTCTCACTACAGTACAACGGCTGTCCCACCCTTCAAACCGCAACGCATTACTGCTTAACGGCAGAAATAGGCAGGGTGGTGGTACCTACCCGCACGGACTCACAAGACGTCCTACCACCAGTAGTAATATAAGCGGTACAATAAATATTCTGATGCAATTCGACTTCAAAGCCTAGGTAACTAAGTGATTCAACCATTAACACCAAAAGGGCGGTCGACTTGATCGGCTTTCGAAGTCAATAAAAATATTGAGAATGCTAGTTTCCTTGCATCTGATTTCCGGAAAAACCGCCGATGGTACGTGCCGAAGCATGAATCCGCGACTGTTGAGTGGATAACAACCACATACGGGCTTACTGTTATTTATGCATACGAGCTTACTGCTATTTATGTTTAACCACTATTACTGTTATTTGAATGTCAAAAATAATTGTTTACATTAAAACAGCGTAATTCTTTACTAGTTCTTATTCATATGAGTCGTCTATTATCAAAGGTGGCAATCTATGCATTTGGACAAAAAAATGTTATTGATATGTCAATACAGATTGATTTGAATATAATCGTCTCCTTCAAAGAATACGGTTCAAAACCTGTATTAAATAAAGGTTAATACTTAACCTGTTATTTATCTAAGATGTCGTTCAGAAGAGTTTTGTGACTGCCAATGGAATACAAAGTCAATAATTCGTTTTTCTGATTTACCAATAATTGTCCAAAAGTCACATTGCCGGCTTTGATAATAGTCGACTCATATATTTCTTTGTTACGACACAAAATTTTTACCAAGATGATGATAGATCGCGATTGGCTAAAGAATTATTACAAAGAAAAAACCAACCGGAAGAAACATCACTACATCACTACACGAGTAGACCCATTAGTGACATGAACAGTCTAAGAGATAAAAATACATACTCGTAATATGTGTTTAAATATATATCGCATATAAGGTGCTATAAAGTCACTTATGCAATTTTTGTTAACACTGAATTGAGTATGAGAAAATACATTTTTTGGTAGTTATATTATTAGTGAGACGAGAGAGATGTTTGCTTTTACTGATGGAGTTTAAATATTATCATTTTATTTCTATAGCCTAGCAGAACTATACAAGAATTATACAATAAGATGTTGAATTTTCCAACATTTCTCCTGAAAAATTAGATAATTTGCATGAGTGACGTAATCGCACCGTATCTGCGATATATTTTAATGTTTTCCCTGTCAATTTTCGATCAATCGATTCTATTTGAATTTTGAATAACTCTTATCGATTTATCGTAACTATCAAGCCTAACTCCGTACACGGCGTGAATAACTTGACAAGTCGACTAATATCAAATTTTAAGTTAAAGCAGAATTGTCGTCCAGATTACCTGTTTTATATGGGGAATAAATGAGCAACTCGATTCTCTCACGTATTTTTGGGATATCGCACTTGTGAATTACTAAACAACTCTGTTTCTAACGAGAACATGATGACATTTAGATATATCTAAACATAATAATGTTATTTATTTAAATAAATCGACACGTTAAGTTATTTACGCCACATAATTAAATGAACTAACAGAATACTTTTAGATGATCAATAATTCACATAACCCATAATTGTGTTCGCGACTATACATATCTGGTTGTCAAGTTATTACCGGCATGAAAAAGCATAATAATATTCAGAAAAAAAGAAAGGATAAAGATGAAGCAAAGTGCAACTCATCCACTCGAACATATACATATTATTATGATCTTCAGCAGTGCTTACCCACCCCTTATTTTAAAACTTCTGTTTCTTTTTATAAAAGACCGCTATGATCCTACAATCTCACAATCCATGATTTAGCAACTAATAAGGCTACATGTTACATGTAGGACGAAACCATCGGTGCTCGTCAAATCGCGTCGTGTCTGTGGCATTTTCTTCAGAATTTGCCTTCAAAAGATAACCAGGACACATTTTATTCAGATACATGTGGAGGCCAAAACAAAAATAATACGGGTGCAATGATGTTCATGTATTTACTTCATGTGTATCCAACGCTAGAAACTATTAATCACAAGTTTCTTGGATTGTAATTCAGATGGAGTGTGATTTGTATCATGCCTTGATTGAGAGAACCAAACAGAAAACGTGACTTAAAATTAACTACCTATTTTAATGACTGGGTGCAACTCATAAGATCTTGTAAGATTAATAACGCATATGTCGTTGTACCAATTAAGTGCGAAAATTTCCTAAATTAAGTTCGAAAAAAGAGCCATTCACGATTTAAAAAAAAGACAGTTCCGAAGATAAATTCTTGCGGCAAACTGTAAAATGGCTGCAATACAAAAAACCTATTGGAAAAATACGTTTCAAGATAGATTTGACAGTGAAAGCTCTTTTAAGGTAATCAACTTTCAGAATAGGAGCAAATATAATATAGACAACGTCCAGATAGAAGTTGTCTCCAAAGACATCTTGCCAATAAGTAGAGAAAAGAGAAGAATTTGGTGGATTTATTACCTTTAATAGACACAGCATTTCACGATTTTTATAAAAACATAAAGATCCACCAAAAAATGCCACAACTTAGATACTGAAGAACCTGATTTAGAGGGAAACGGAGAAGAACAGTAAAGAATAATACAATAGTAATTCCAGAAACAGATTAATTTCAGTTTCTTTTAATTAATAAAAAATATAATTAAGTACAAGTTTTGGGTTTTAGTTTGAGATTGATCAATTCAAATGACTTATTATTACATCATCATTCTCCTGCCCTTCTCCCAGTCACCTGGGGTCGGCGCAACTTGTTTTCTCCTTCCATACTCCTCTATCATATAGCATTTCTTCACTCACTCCCCTCTTACATATTGTCTTTCACGCAATCCATCCATTTCATCTTAGGTCTACCTCTTCCTCTATATCCTTCCACATTTATAGTTAACACTCTCTTACCAACCTCATTTTCATTTCGTCTCAGCACTTTTTTTATTGGTTAGATGAGTGGACGAGCTCACAGCCCACCTGGTGTTAAGTGGTTACTGGAGCCCATAGACATCTACATCGTAAAAGCGCCACCCACCTTGAGATATAAGTTCTAAGGTCTCACATGTCCATACCATCCCATCACATCCCATCCCATCTCACCATCCAACCACCATCAAACGGCTATTACATATTTATGTATTTTTTTAAATCTCTTATGTTAACAATCGTATTTCTTTTCTCGGATTTTAATAAATTGCTTAGGTGAATAAATTGACAAGTCGTCGGTGAACAACTTGATATGTCATTTTTTTCTTGATTAAAACGTTAATTTATTGTTATACTTACACTGTGTGAAAATTCCGATGAAATTACTTAAATACGCATAAAAATTGTATAAAAGGATAAAAAAATAGATTTACCAATAATATGTAAACTTAAAAATGGCTGCCCTGAAAAATAGGCATTTTCGACTTGTCAATGTATTCACGCCGTGTACGGAACTATTCCTTGCGCACCGATTTATTCACTTACCATTTTCATTTTTTTTAAACTAATAACTTTACGTCAGACTTATAATATGTTAGTGATTATCTAAAAGGTCTCAAGTCTCTGGTTTGCACAATCGAGACTGGTGGTTGAGCACATGTATAGGTTCCAGGGCACGTGTTTAGAGGAAACATCCGGGAACCCGCAACCCTTATCCCACACTTTCAATGCAACAACTAAGCAATGGACACTGAAAACATGATATAAATAAAACACAATAACACGTTTCACTTATGTTTATTTATTTATTAAAAAAAAAAAAAAAAAAAAAAACAAATACAACCCGTCTATTAATTTACACAAATTATGACGTCACTCTAGTCTAGACACAAAAACTGTAGAGTAGAACGTAAGATTACATAAAAAAATCAAGTCTGTGAGTCTGTGTTAAAACTTACAATGCTACTTATAAAATCAAAATTTTAAAATACTATAGCTTTTTTAGATTATTCGCACGTACTCATTGATGCTAATTAAACAGTTCCAATACTAGCTAATCTCTAGCGATTAGCATTTCAGAATCCACTGAACACTAGATTAGTAAGATCTCTGTATAATAAAAATTAAATTAAATTAAATCTTTATGTGTAAAACTTTACGAGATACATTCATATAACCTAAGATACATTCACAGTCTTCAAATGAGAACGCGAAATTTAGACAGGTAAATTTGACATTACACATGAATAATGTATTATATAATGATAGTGACAAGTTTGTTTTTGAAGTGAAACTTCTAATGCGACTTCCAACAAGGTTGCGTTAAACGTTTAACGCTACCATGGAATATAAAGAGACAGTAGTATACCTGTTACAGCGCGATCGTTAGCAACCAGTAGCGTTCAATATTTTAATAAAGTATTTAAAAAATATATACAAATTTATTTTTCTATCTATAATTTAAAATATAAATAATACAAGTATAAATGCTGAAGATGTCGCATCTCTTATAGACAGTATTCCATATTAAAAGACAAATCTGTGATTTAACGATGAAAAATGAAGAAAACCACAATACTACAAATCGAAAAAGAAGTTCCACTTCATTCACGAGCACTTTTTTGTCCTTAACATCTTACTATAGGCCAATAATTTTCTTTTCCATCTTCAACTTATGAGTGAGAAATTCAACCATAGGGCATTATTTAAAATTACCCAAAACAAAACCGCGTCACATGCGGCAAGCACATAGACTGACGCGACAGTGCAGTAGTTAGGAACCCTAACTGCCAGGCCGGGGACGTGGGTTCGATTCAGCCATCGGACAAACCGTAATGTGGTGAACAATTTTTTTTGTCTGGATGTTTATTATCTACATATTTAAACATACCAAAGTCTGTATATCACTCTCTGGTTCCCATAGTACTGGGAATCGTTTGGGGCTAGACGACAGTGTGTGTGTGTGTGTGTGTGTGACTGATCTCTTGATTATTATTAATATATCTGGAATAACCGCTATTTCGTTAATTTAGTTAATAAAATAATCGTATTTTCCCGTAAAGTCGCTAACCATTAACAATGATATTGTTTTAAATTTTACGAGCACTATTACCACTTCAATCGCACTACCACACTACTGTGTCCATGGTTTTATGTGGAATATCTAAAAAAAATTAACATTTAATAACTTCGTCGCCGTGAACTATTCTGGTATTCTTCTGACTACACGAGTTTTTTAACCCGAATTGTGTGTTAACTGTTTTTGATAATCGAAAACCAGTTGCTTGTCCGATACAGCATTTCTTGTTGTAATAAGTCTTCCGCGTTAAGCACTTAAATCGAAATCGACTAAATGATTATGTATTAAAAAGTAATAATCACTACGATTGCAATTGTTTGTCTGATCGATTTTAATCGAATCAAACATTAATCTCTTGAATATAAAAATACGTCTATATTGAAACGGAGTTTACAATATTACATACAATTTGTATTGAATACAATATTGTAACTGAGACATTTCTATATCGATTCAGCTACCGTCAAATTTAAGAATATGCAAAAATATTTTATATTTTTATAATAAAATAGTGATAAACATTTTTTATTAATATTCTCGAAAAAAAAATTGCAATACCAACTTCCATCTCTTTATTTTTTTATTTTTTTAATCTTTATTTATTACAAACACAAAAGAGATAAAGCAAACGGAACTTCGTTCGAATTAGTTGTCAATGAAACACAAGTCTCCCTTTATTTATTTTTTCTCACACTTATACTAGCACAAGTTTCATTTTCATACAAAACAATTATCACTATACCTTACTTTACTAAAAAAAAAACTATACTTAAAGTCTAGATCCACTCGTTCACGCACTAATAAAACATACATACACAATCGAACGTAACCCGTTTAAAAATTTCATAAAATACTGATCTATGTATTAGACATACAAAATGACAGTTCGTGTTGCGCCACGCTTAAGGCCAATTTTATGTGACGTTAGAGAAAAAAAAAGTTTTTTATTATTTCGTGTTGCGCCACGCTTAAGGCCGATTTTATATGACGTTAGAGAAAATGTTTTTTTTCAACGCGGCTCTGCTTTTCGCACGTCCGCTCAGGGCTTGTGCCCGTTAAGCGATTCTCATATGTTGTTCATGTCGTACAGTACTTGGGCGATCGTGCGCGAGGCTTCGACCGTGCTGAGCGCGATCGCGGACAAATGCGATTCGTACGAACGCAATTGCCTGAAACAACGTAAATAAATAAGGTTTTTTTTTTGTACCTAAGCTGATAGCCTTGAGAGGCTATATAAGCGTAACCTTAACTAGTAGATGAGCTCACGAGGCTCAAACCGGGAGTATTGCTAACACTGGCCCTAGCAGGAGCAGAGCTTCGCAGAATCTACCACCGGATCGAAAGCGCGACCCACTGAGAAGATCCGGCGAGAAACTCAGTGGGCTGTGTCTGTAGGTTAACTTACTCGTCGAGCCCTTCGTCGCAAGCGACGGGTTCGGTGAGTTTTGCGACCGGTGCTTGTGGTACCTAAAAGCACCGTTAATCGATCGGGAGGATCCGTAATGACGTGTTTAAGGTGACGTCGACTATTTACCATTCGGTCTACCGGATCAGTATGCTTAGTGCGAGTTTTTTTACGTTTTCGATAGCGTAAAAGTTAGCTCATATTTGTATGGAATGGGCTCGTATGTGTACGTTTGCCGCTAGGGGCGCTGTTCCAACTGCAAACAAATTGGGTTAACTTTTACGCTATCGAGAACGTTAAAAAACTCGCACTAAGCACACGGATATGAAAAGTACTGGTATTATAACAATGTATTTAAAACTCACCGTCTTCCTGTATTCGAATAAATGACGATATTTCTCAGGATGAGGGCGGCCGTCAATCTAATGCTCTTCGTTACGGGACCTTCGTTTTCGTCCTGGATCAATACAAAAATACATTACCGAGGACTTTCCACATTAACAATACTATTTAAAAACAACCAAAAAATGACATCGACAAATTTTAAAAACAAAAACATCTTCACACCATTCTATTACATACAATTTCCCAACTTATAAGAGCATGCATATTTCACGAAAAATCTATTTTTTTTTGTTGTTTTTTTATCACATGTTTCATTTAAGAATCTTCAACATGTATGTATATAATAATATATAGTTGTATACTTATAGATTTGCGTAATAACTTTTCGAAAGCATTCAATGAAAGCACGAACGAATAAAAAACCAATAGATACAAAAGTTTGAGATTAGCAAAGCAAGGAACACGATAATGGAGCCGACATGTAGATCAATCTCTTAAATAATCTATACTATTACATGTATAAATCTACAGTGGTTTTTATGGATGTTCCGTTATAACTGCTGAACCATGCATCCGATTGACTTGAAACTTGGTATCCATGTAGAAAATACATGTACTTAATGGATAGGCTAATATTTATATGAGTGTTGGACTCCCTACACCAGTTGCGGGGGCGTTAATGATGAGAATCTTTGTGGGGATGAGAAATAATAATGTTAATTTTAAGTGCCCAGTGAAGCGGACGGGTACAGCTAGTTATAATATAAAGACAGTTGGACGTCACAATCCCTTCCCGTCCCTTCACCCACCTCGATACACGTACTGGAAGGTCTCATTTGTGTTGTATAAACGACTAACCCGCCCTTCTTATCTAAACTAAAGACTGTTATGGACATTTTAGGGACAGGGTGGTGGTATCAACCCGTGCGTGCTCACAACAAACCCTAACATTAACAAACCGTGTAACTCACTTTTCTACACAACGTTACGTTAAATTCAAATCGATATTATTACATTTAAAAACCGAATAAAATCGATATTTCTTAAAAACAAATACTAGTCACATACTGATATTTTAAAATCGCCTCAGAAAAGTTTTTTTTAACGAATCGCGCGTAACTTTTTGAGTCTCTTTATTCCGCACTTTCAGGTATTTTGCGGCGTAGTTCCGCTAGATTTTGTATTGGCTATTCAGTTAACCGAGTTAAATGGATCTTTGTTTTTATTTTTCCCAGAACTATTGTAACGAATTAGGTTGTAATTCGTCGCCCCATACCCACTTGACACTGAGTTTCGGGGCACCCAGTATATTTATTATATATTGTATCATACAAGTGTGCGTAGCGATGTCAGCGTCAGAATCGATATATATAGAAGCCCGTTATATAGAAGTTTTTTTTTAATTCACATAGAAAGATTTTTAACGTTTTCCATCCGTATGACACATCGGTTGAATTACTGGTGCTAGAACCTCTTGTGAGTCCGCTCGGGTAGGTACCACCACCCTGCCTATTTCTGCCGTGAAGTAGTAATGCGTTTCGGTTTGAAGGGTGGGGCAGCCGTTGTAACTATACTGGGTGGCGCATTTACGTCGTAGATGTCTATGGGCTCCAGTAACCACTTAACACCAGGTGGGCTGTGAGATCGTCCACCCATCTAAGCAATAAAATAAAAAAGGCATTTTTCTTTGTTTCTTTTCTTTTTTTATTTTTTTATTTTTTCAAATTAACTACCTAATCAGAACTCAAAACTTCGTACACAGCTCAGAGTTGCAAGCGAATTTCATACTTAAGTCTCGTGTTATAAAGGTGTCACTAAAAACTATATTACTTATTTCTGTTTACTTTCGTCTAGCTACCCCCTCCCCCCCCCCGGCACACCTGGTGCTATTGACAGAATTTCATAGACACAACTTTTTTTTTCCTACCAATGTACAGCCTAGCGAGGCTATTACAGCTTCGCCATAGCGTGTAGGTGAGCTCACGGGACTCAAACCGGAGTGTTGCTAATACTGACCCTAGCAAGAGCAGTGCTTCGCAGAATCTACCACCGGATCGGAAACGCGACCCGCTGAGAAGATCCGGCAAGAAACTCAGTGGGCTGGGCTATGGCTTAATTCGCTCGTCGTGCCTTCGTCGCAAGCGACGGGTTCGACAAGGACGGTGACCGGTGCTTGTGGTACCTAAAAGCACGTTTATGGATCGGGAGGATCCGTAATGACGTGTTTTGGGCGACGAGGATAATTTACCATTCGGTCTACAGGATCGGGTATGTAATTCCCAGCGGCCACGACAAGAGGGTTCTCATGTCGTGCCGCTTTCTCCAAGTGTAGACGCAACGAAAATACGAACTCCAATAAAAATAAATCCAAGCTACAGTTTGCATCAACATATTTAAATAATATATACTTCCTTATTTATATCACGATAAAAGGGAATATTAAAGTTTTTGACACGAAAAAATTCTGCGTTTAGATCTGAGACGTCAACTAGACGTATGTAGTGGGTACACGACACGTTCAAACCCAAAATAATCACCAACCAATTCTTTCCGAGGCAAACAAGGAAAAAAAAACGCAATTTGAATAAAAAAATTTAAACGTACAAACAACATAAATCACAAACAATACCGACAAACAAGACAAAAGTAAAGCACGCAAACAAAACAAAACAAAAACAAAATAGAACGCATCCAAAGCGAGATGAACACGTGCTTTTTTCTCACCAATTGCTCCGGGGTGCGGCCGAGTTCTGCTCTTTGCTGCGCGCACAAACACAGACACGTTAGACGACGTTAGACACTTTTTTTTCCTACCTAGGCTGATAGCCTTGAGAGGCTATTTCGGCTTCACCCTAACGTGTGTGCTCACGGGGCTCAAACCGGAGTGTTGCTAACACTGACCCTAGCAAGAGCAGTGCTTCGCAGAATCTACCCCGGGATCGGAAACGCAACCCACTGAGAAGATTCGGCGAGAAACTCAGTGGGCTGTGTTTATGGGAGTTAGACACGAGGTACACGCTTAGTATGCGCATTACTTGCGATTGACGAGGTAAGCTCCCCGCGCACTAGGCAGCCTGGCTTCGGCAACCGAAATATTTGAGCAGTCAGTTATAGAAGCAAATCGAGGCCCATTTATGATCCTTTCGTCGAGCGATTTGGACTTTATCTCGTAAAAAACGCAAAGAAAAGACACTGGATTCATCCTCTTTTTCTAGAACGGCACTCAAAAGGCTTATTCTATAACTATTTCAAAGCTGTTGATACGTACCCTGACCGGTTTTTTTGAAATACAAGGGATTGTACAATCATGCTGTGTCATATAACTAGCATTTGGCAAAACGAATATGCATTGGCTGCTACAGCAAGTGCGTGGGGACTGACAGCAGCCACATACATTCGACAACACTCGCTCTGGCTGCAATCGGCTGCCGTGCAACAGACGCGTTGTATTGGCTGCAACAGCCAAGAATTCCGGGCTGCTTATGTGCGCGGGCTCCCATACAACGCCATATATTCATCTGGCTGCCTAATGCGCGGGGAGGCTAATTATAGATGACGTCAACGATTATTGCAAGCACGGATTGGTTGGAACAGACCCGCGATCCGATTTATACGATACGATTCTGCTATCGATCTCGTGCCTCAAATCGTGATTACTACTTCGTAAATCTACCAGTCTTTTTTCCTTACCTATTCACTGGTAGCCCAAGAGGCTATTCAAGTTACGCGCGGACGGGTAGGTGAGCTCACGGGCTCAACCTGAGAGAATTAGCTAGCACTAGCCCTAGCAAGAGCAGCGCTTCGCAGAATCTACCACCGGATCCGAATCGCGACCCACTGCGAAGATCCGGCGAGAAACTCAATGGGCTGTGTCTATGGGTTAGTTATCGAACTTTTCGTCGTAATCGACGAGGACGGTGACCGGTGCTTGAGAGACCTAAAAGCAGCGAGAGTAAATCCGGAGGATCCGACAAGACATGTTACGGAAGACGGCGGCTTTGCATTGCTCCATCTACCCGTCGTTTTAGAAAAAAAAATTATAGAACAGTAAACGATTTTAGTGACGAACTTTATAGAACGATTTTTAATATCTTAATTTAAGCATCATCGAGTTAATTGATTTAATATTGACTAATGAGCCTAGTATTGACTAGTGCTGTTTGTTTGCATCATCATTTATTATTTCCATACTGTTGATGTATTATGTGTATGTAAGTATATTAGTATGTATTGTATGTAAGTATGTATATTGGTATATAATTGGTATATAAATATTGGTATATATTTCATATTATATGTAAACGGTATATATTTTGTTTATTGTATGTATATATTTTCTATAATGTATTATCTATAGTACACCGCAATATACCTGCTATATTTTTTTATATTTTCCAGAATTTCTATAAATTAAACGGTTGTGTGGAAGAGATCGCTTTTAGCGATAAGACCGCCTTTGTACAAATGTATCTGCTTTTTTTTATTGTTTTTTGAATGTAAATTGTGTTTTGGTGTGCAATAAAGTGTATTCTCTCTCTCTCTCTCTCTCTCTCTCTCTAATGAGCCAGTGGCGGCAGCACGCTTCGATGACTAGAATACGAGCGGGAAACGAGAAAGCTATATGTAAACTGAGAATTAACTATGAAATATAAACTGAGAAATTGTATATATGTATGTGGGAAGATCGCGGTATTTTTTAGATTAGTTCACACTGGCACACTAGATATGGTTTTTAATTAAAAGAAGATGAATGTCTTCGATCGTCATGACGATGTTTGCACACTGAGTTTCTCACCGGATCTTCTAAGTGGGTCGCGTTTCCTATCTGGTAGTAGATTCTGCGAAAAACTGCTCTTGCTAGGGTTAGTGTTAGCAACGTCGTCAGGTTTGAGCCCCGTGAGCTCACCTACTAGTTAAGGTTGCGCTGAAATGGACTATCAAGACAATTAGCTTGGGTAGAAAAAAAAATTATTTACTAAAAGTTTTTTTTTTAAATAAAAATATTGGTGTTAACGTAAAAATCCAGTAAGTAGATTTCGCCCTACAATAACCACATTAATATAAAATGCAAACTGAGATATTGCATTAATACTCTTAACCGTTAAAACTGGGCTGCGATTTAGCCGTGCTACGAACGAAATTGAGCCCTTATCACCGTTACACTCATCCGTTTTCGAAAGCATTAAAAATAATATTTTACGCATGGTCGTGGCCTAAAATGTGAGACCCGGTGCATCACTATTGATTTAATAAGCTCATTCGATTTAATTCCACGAGCTTTCTTGTCCTTTTTAAAAATTTCAGTCTCAGACACCATAATGACGTGTTCCATTTGTTCTACAATTATTTTTTATTGCCTTTGGGCGCAGACGAGCATACGGCCCACCTGATGATAAGCGGTTACCGTCGCTCATGGACGTCAGCAATGCCAGGGGCAGAGCCAAGCCGCTGCCTACCAAAAATTACTGACATAATTCCTACCTAAAACGAAACTTATTCGAAAACTGTACCTTGCACTTGCATTTAGCACTACAAGGACTGTTTGCAAAAAAAACTGCTAATAAATTATTATATTTATTATAATTCACAATTTTCGTATTATAATAAAACATTAAGGTACACAACTAACTCCCCGGAGTCGTGTCGTACTGATTTGTCGAAAGTGACTACTTATAATAAAAATAAAATATAATAAATTAAAAAAAACATTGTATCGATATGTTTTTTCTCGTTACAACGTAGCGTTATCAATGAAGTGCTATTTGCGTGATTAGAAAATAGCGCGTGCTATTTATTACAATGACTACAGACAAACAAAGAAAGCTTTTGCAGATCAAACTAATTCCTATAGTAAACATTCTCGAATGTTTTGATTCTCGAAAGCTAGATGTCTCATTTTTAAATAAGCTGTACTTTTTTTTTATTTATTTTTTTGTATAAAGCTATCTTACAACGAAAAAACGTTTAAATAAACACAATTGTTTATTTAAATATTATGCGCGTTTTGTTTATTTAAATAATGAAATAATATGGTGCGTGCGTGGAAACAACGCAACTTGACTTCATTTGAGATTGCTGGCTCACAAAACATGAATTAAAAGTGTTATTAGCTAAACGAATGAATATCGTTTCAAAAATTATAATTTTTTTTTATTGTTTGGGTGGGTGTACGAACTCATAGCCCACCTGGTGTTAAGTGGTTACCGGAGCCCATAGACATCTACATTGTAAATGCGCCACCCACCTTGAGATATAAGTTCTAAGGTCTCAGTATAGTTACAACGGCTACCCCACCCTTCAAACCGAAACGCATTACTGCTTCACGGCTTACTGCTTCATATCTCAAGGAAAATGGCGGTTTTTAATAAAAAAAATTATCTACCTTTTCCGATAACCACAGATGTGTGACATGTGGGGACGCAAATGTTTTTATTTAGTTATAGAAAAATGTTTTTTTTTTTTTAAGTAATAGAAAATGTTTTTTTTAAGTAATAGAAAAATGTTTTTAATTTTAAAGAAATAGAAAAATGTTTTTGTTTAAGTAATAGAAAAATGTTTTTTTAAGTAATAGAAAAATGTTTTTTTTTATGTAATAGAAAAATGTTTTTTTTAAGTAATAGAAAAATGTTTTTAAGCAATAGAAAAATGGAATACGTACACTTACCATTAGCTCCCTCGGGTTGAACATGTCGGCTGCGTGTTTGTTGAGAGCGGCCAGCGCTGCGTTGGGAGGGTAGCCCACCGACACCGGCTTGTTGCCGTCCGCGTCCGAGGCGGTGTGACGACGCGAGTTGTAAATCGCCTTCAACGCCTGAAGATAAAGTTGAAAATTGCATGACAATGAATCGCGAGTACGTAATGCCTCTTTGGTACTCCTATCGTAGCGTGGAAGTTTGTTGGAGAGGTCAATGTGCTTATATTAGCCTAACAACGAAGTGACTACCACCTCGAAATATTTTCTCTTCGGCTTAGATTATTCTTTGTATTCAATAAAATTCAAGTACAACATGCAAACATGTTTTAGACCCAAACTAACGTGTGGGTAGGGCTTTACATTTATTGTTTTGATGTATGGACGAGCACACAGCCCATCTGGTGTTAAATGGTTACCGGAGCCCATAGACCCTTACGACATAAGTGCCTCCACCCACCTCGAGACGTGAGTTACAACGGCTTCCCTTCAAAGCGAAACGTATTACTGCTTCGCGGCAGAAATAGACAGGGTGGTGGTACCACGGGTGCGTAAGAATATGAATATACTGACCGCCACGGTACAGTGCTTGTCTGTGAGATGGTTGAGTAGCGCGAACGTCTTCCTCGGCACGCGGTCGCAGTCCAGCCACAGACACGGCGCTTCGCCCCCCGCGCCGCCCGGGCAGTGCCGCCGCGCCGCGTGCACGAACACTTCCGATGCGTTCGCGAACGTTCTGAGATAAACGCAATTCAGGAAAATATTGCATTAAAATCGATTTAAAACGTATCGATATTTATTGAACACTTTTAAAATCGATTGTAAAATTTACATTTATTAATTACATTTTTTCTATGACGAAATAAACTTGAGTTTGATCGAATCACTCATTACACGAATTCGAAGTTTTCAATTAAAGTGAATATTTAAAGAAGACAACGGTTAAAAAATTGGTATAAACAATTGGAGTTTTAACATTTACCTCTATAATTTTATTGTATAATATTTTCGAGGATATGGAAATACTATGGTAGATAGCACACTGACTTTTTGGCGGGACCGCGAGGAGTGAAGTTGTGTGATTTGTTTCGTTTTGTCTATTTAGTGTTTCTTCAGGTTTAAATGTGTAAAGGTGTGTGTGTGTGAGAAAACAAAACAAAGCCGCTAGACGTAACTTCTCGGGATTCTACAAAAAGTCCACTGAAAAAGTCTCAGTAAATGACCACCATTTTACTGAGATTATATTTCATCCCATATCATCTCATCTCATTTCATTTAATTTCATCTCAGTTGATTAATATCTTAAATTAATCATCTTCATTTCATTTCGCTCCATATTATCATTTTTCATAAAAATAAAAATATAAATTAAAATAAGACTTGACCTAAGGACCTTAGCTATCAGGTCATAAAATCCCTTTTAAAAAAAAAGCTAACTCACTTGCCGCATCCACTCCAGTGGCAGATCCAAGGTGTGTCGGGGTCGTGCGTGGAGGGCGGCGTGCGCGGACACGGCGGCGGCGGCGGCGGGGGGGGCGGAGTCGCCGTCGACTTGGGCGGTTTCGGCGTTACACTCTTCTAGAAATTACGATAACCGCTAATGAACGAAAACTGGGACCGGACATTCGTGATATTTGAAAATCGACCTTATTGTTCACGAAGACTGATTAGATTTAATTAGTAATTGGCGAAGAATTAAACAAATTGCAACCGATACCACGTGCCGAGACGCAATGGACTACTTCAGATCGCTCTTCATATAAACACGTACATATTTTCGTTCCAATTGTTAAAATAGAAGTAATAGATAAGATGACAAGAAATAGTAGAAAAGTGCTATTGTGAGCTAACTGGAACAATGATGGAATAATTGTTGTTAGGACCAATAGGCTAGCTAATAAATAAATTTCTCATTAACCAACATTCGTTTTGAAAACTCATATGCGAAATAAATAATTACTTTAAGACATAAATAGAAAATTAAAACATATTTTGTCAAAATGACAACACCATCAATATAGTTGGAATCGATTAAATATGCATTATTGAGGGTAACTCAAAAACTACCAGTCGAATTTTGATAAAATTTAAATGTGACCGCTTGTGAAGAACAAGCCAATACAATTTAAGAAAGAGCTATCAAAATCGGTTCACCTAGACCAGCCTTTCCCAAAGTGGGCGATAACGCCCTCTTGTGGGCGCTGCAGACCTAAAGGGGGGCGGTATGAGACCCATAAAAAAAACGGGGGCGTTGTGTAGGGGCTTGGGAGGCGATTTATAATTTTATCTAGGAGGACTGCCAGAAACCGACAAGCTCTCGTTGTAGTGGTTTTTAAATAGGTGAAAAAAATGGAGTTGCTATAAATAATTTATTCTCAAAGTGGGCAGTAGACAAAATAAGTTTGGGAACCCCTGACCGAGACGAATTGAGAAACTTTCTTTTTGAAAGTCTGTTAAAATGTCGTGATACCTCGGGAGTTACCGGCTGCGTCACAACTAGCTCCTTATCGCCGATCTTCGTGTTGCCAACCATCACCGGTTGCCGGGTGATCACCTGCCTCATTGCTTGTGCCTGGACTTTCTGTAAATAAAAAAATAATATTTAATTTATTTCTCCCTGTCCTAACATCTATACTAATATATAAATCTACATTGGTTTTTACGGATGTTCCGTTATAACTATTGAACCCTGCATCCGATTGACTTGAAACTTGGTATCCATGTACAAAATACATGTACTTAATGGATAGTCTAATATTTATATGAGTGTTGGATACCCTACACCAGTTGCGGGGGCGTTAATGATGACAATCCTTGTGGGGGTGAGAAATAATAATGCTAATTTTAAATGCCCAGCGAAGCAGACGGGTACAGCTAATATACTATAATTATGGTTAACGTATCATAGTTTACCGAGATATTACTTACTTTTAGATATAGTGAGCTTAGTGTGAGTTTCTTAACGTTCTCGATAGCGTAAAAGTTAACATAAATTTGTATGGAGTTGGAACGTTTGCCTACGTTTGCCGCTAGAGGCGCTGTTCCAATTCCATACAAATTATTGTTAACTTTTACGCTATCGAGATCGTTAAACAACTCGCACTAAACGCACCGATCAAGGGCTTTCTATAAGCACGAATCCGCAAAAAAATGCGAGTTTGCGTAATTAGTAGCGGCATTGTGGGCCCGCACAGTTCGGTGCAATTATCGTGCTTTATATTATTTTTTATTGCTTCTAAATGGATGAACGAACTAACAGTTCAGCCGACGCTAATGATTTACCGGATCCCGTAGACAACAAAGTAAGTACCGCCACTCACCAGTTCTAATTTTTCAGCACAACGGCTGCCCCTTCCTTCAAACCGGAAAGTATTACTGCTTCGCGGCAGCCATAGGCAGGGTGGTGGTACCTTCGCGCGTGGGTACACCACTAACACATCTATCTCGAACGAGGCAGTTATGCGACTTTTTGGCGGGAACGCGACGAGTAAAGTTGTGTGATTTGTTTTATTTTATCTATTTAGTGTTTCTTCGGGTTTAAATGTGTAATAACGGTGGTTTATTAACTGTTTAATATTTGTGAAAGTGAACAAATGTGGGAAAATGAAACAAAGCCGCTGGACGTAACTTCTCGGGATCCTCCAGAAAGTCCACTGAAAAAATCTCCGTAAGTGACCGACATTTTACTGAGATTATATTTCATCCCATATCATCTCATCTCATTTCGTTTAATTTAACCCAGTTGATTAACCTCTCAAATGAATCATATTCATTTCATTTCACTCTATATTATCATTTTTCATAAAAATAAGAATATCAATTATTATAAGACATGACCTAAAGGTCGTAGTTACCAACCAGGTCATAAAATCCCTAAAAAAAAAAGAAGCAGTTATGCGTTCGGTTTTAAAGCATCGAACATTTGTCAGAACACAATTCAGACTTCGACTTCATGTATTGAGGTGGAGGGCAATCGCTTTATAATGTCTACAGACGCTGAAAGCCGCTTATCAGAAGATGCTTCGTGAGATCGAATCTACATGCATTAGAGCTACATGCCGTAGAGGTAGGCCAGGGCAATCGCGCTGTTCAACAAATTTCTGTCCGAAATCCAGGATGCTGACGCGTTTGCTGATAGTTGGGGAATACTTTTTTCCAAAATAATGTTATTTTTAGCATAATAATAGTACTTAATAATTTTAATAATGTTTTTTATGTTAACGAGTTAGGCGTTTTGGTGCAAACTGTAAGCCTGACTTTGTATTGAATGGAATGAACAAAATAAATAAATAAAAATTAGAAAAGGAACTAATTGTCTCTAGAACTTACCGCCCCGCTCTGAATGACTGTATTCTTGGTGTCGGTCTGCACAACGGATGCTGGAGTCGCTATCGGTTGGTTCACGACTTGACTCCTCTGAGGCTGCACGACTCTGTGGACGTTCGCCTTCAGCGGTGCACTCATCAAGACGGGCTGGTTGTTCGACACCGATATAAGCTGTTGCCCCCCTTGGAGCAATTGCTGGTTCCCCTGAATCAGTTGCTGGGTGCCCTGCATCATCTGGTTGCTGGTCGACGTAATAAGAGCGGGAGGTTGCTTTTGGGTCACAACTATCTGTTGCGCTTGAGGCTGGCTCACGATTTGAGCCTTGTGGGGCTGCGGTTGGGTCGTTATTATCGGTTGCTGGCTTGGAGTTATTTGAGGGGCGTTCTGTAAGTTTAGGGGAGGCGTCAGAAAAATCAAATATTTTTCATTTACGAAATTTTCAAATAATTGATACAAAATCGTTTGATTTCGATAATTAAAATACTAAGAAGCAAAATCACCAGTAAATAAAAACCGTATCTAAATGAATACAAATTAAGCATATTAACTTTTTTTTCCCTCAGGAACATGACATGCCTTCATAGATTTTAAATCAGAAAAAGTACTTTCATCTACACATTTAATAAAAAGCTTTCGTTTCATGCACAAAACCAAGATATACGCGAATTTTATACAATGGAAATTAGGAACATCAAAAACACTTAGATTACAATTCATCTATTGCCTAATGAGAATCAAAGCAAAATTCTACCTTAACCCTTCATTCTGAAAGACGCAACATGTTCTAGAAGCTACTTTTTCACTTAGCACTCTGTCCTGCTCGCACTTTTACATTCAACTTCATGCGAGAGCAGGATAACTATATTTTTAGTACTCTTTTTTTTAACCATTCTAATGGATGCATAATTAAGAATATCAAATGATGCATGAACCTGAGCAATGGCAGTCTTCACAACGGTTATCGGCTGTGAAGTGCTCACTAGTGTTGGCTGACTGACAATAACCCTCTGGGTCGACTGTATCACTCCAGTATTCTGTACGTTCAAAATTATACTTTATTTCTATAAAATTAGGGTATAAAATACTTTGATGCATAATTTCGAGTCATATTGACTTAAAAATATCAAAGAACTCATAACAATTTAATACCATACGAGTGTTTTCTAAGCTTTAGACTTTTTATTTTAAATATTATTTTATTTATATCTGAATTTCTTTAAAATTGGAGCTCTCTCTCTCTCTCTATTTTGATGTAGCGCAATAAAATTTAGTCACTTTTTACTGTGTTTTAGAGCTCATTTTCCAGTCGCACAACTTTAATTAAGCACAAAATCATTTAAAACCTGCAACCATAAATGAAACCAACTGATGAATAAAATCAAGAAGAAAACGATGATATTTGCAGATGAGAAATGATTGAAATAGGATATATATTAGAAGAAACGCATAGAATTTTTCAAGTATTTTTTTACCGGCTTAAATCTTTAATTAAATAAACATAAATATTTATTTTTTGGTTCTGACCGTACTACTATCAATAAATATATTCATAATATTTCACAGTTAATGAATGTTGCAAGCTGTACTTCGTTTATATACTAATTATACTAATAACAGACCCAACAGATGATAACTTTATTATAATGAAAATTGTTGTTATAAACACACATTTAACGGGACCGAGCTTGATGTTAGATTCTTCACCGGCACAGGATACACAGACATACAGCCAAACGAATACCAAACATCGCTGGCACAGTACCAAGCCAAGGAGAGGTGATCTTATCGAAAATTAGTAAAAGCATTATGACATGAATAGATTTTGTTAATACGACGCTGCTATTACATATAAAATGTTAAAAAATATATATACTTTAAAAACAAAAAGGAAAACGAACGATCAGCATGAACGAATGAGAACCCATAGACAACAGAAATTAGTACTAGCGATACTTTTTGGTCATGTTTTATTTTTTAACCTGTATTATTTGTTGTTGTGTCAATGCTTCGGTCGCTTGCGCTATTAGACTGTTTAGCGTGCCTTCGTCCAAGCCGCCAGGGTTGTTCACCTTACATATGAAAATTTAATTATCCTTTTAAATTGGTTAACTGTAACTATTGAACATTCGGGTTTTGTGACTACAAACATAAGTACGTTCGTCCTTTATTTAAGATCAAAATAGCCGCTATCCTAATACCGATAAGGCTTAATTTTCATATGACAAGTTTAACGATGTTATTCTTTTTGCGATGTCTATGTGCCCCGACATAAAATTACTTTACAACAAATTTGAACAAATTTGAATTTCCTAATATATCCAGAGAAATTAATGCTCTAATGCTGATTATATCAAATGATTGATCAGAATTTAAAAATCGACAAACACGTGACCCTTAAATTGGTTCGTGACAGCCCTAAGTATAAAACGCACACGGCATTCAGTTGACATTAAATTTTGATAAATTCTACATGGAGACATGTGAAGCATATTTAATTCCACATGAATTTTATCATCTCGTGTCATTATTATATACAAACGTACATAATTAAAAAGTTTTGTTTTGTACTTATTACATTTTTGCTGACCTTAATAACTGATCATGCTAATGTGTTTCAAGCTTACCGTGAGCGTCAGCGGTCCACCCCCGGCTGGACCCTGAACGATTATTATAGTCTTCTGCATCATATTGCTCGGTAGATTCTGGGTGATGTAACTCAGACCTGCTGAAACACACAACGAATCGTCACGAGGAACCTGTGACAGATGCTGTGTCATAAGAACCGGTTTGCAGGGCAGCCGGTAATGAAGACTCCGACCTGGTGCCTGAACAACGTATCTATTTACTGGTGGTAGGACCTCTTGTGAGTCCGCACGGGTAGGTACCACCACCCTGCCTATTTCAGCCGTGAAGCAGTAATGCGTTTCGGTTTGAAGGGTGGGCAGCCATTGTAACTGAATATGCAATTTCGAAAGGGCACATCTCGGAAAATGTAAAATGTTCAGGAACTGAAAAAAAACTCATTCTTTTCTAAAGCAGTGTAAAATTTAAAATATTAACTTTTGAGATATATTTTAGTGTTAATTAGCAAATGAAAATTACTGGAATTATTATAAAATGGGCGTAGGTAAGCCTCAAAACTACATGTATATGAAAAACGTATTTGACAAAATATGCGACATGTGCCCTTTTCGAAATTGCATATTCAACTATACTTTAGACCTTAGAATTTATATCTCGAGGTGGGTGGCGCATTTACGTTGTAGATATCTATGGGCTCCAGTGCCCACTTAACACTAGGTAGGCTGTGAGCTCGTCCACCCATCTAAGCAATAAAAAAAAAGAATCAAATATGGATAACACAGAATTTTGTATTTTATTCTAAAAGCCATTTTTAACATGCATTTTTATAGCCTAATATCTTCTTTTTTTATTACTTATATGGGTGGACGATCTCACAGCCCACCTGGTGTTAAGTGGTTTTTTTCGTCTTTACTCGTCTCTTACAAGGCAAGATAATAAGTAACATTTTATGCCTGAACTAAAAATTTCGCGGAAGAGCCGCAGCCTCAAAGAGACTTATGGGACTCGTGTTAAGTGGTCACCGGCGCCCATAGACATCAACAACGTAAATGCCGTCGCCCACCTTGTGACATGAGTTCTAATTCTCCGTTTTGAGATACAAAGGGTGCCGCATCCTTCAAACCGAAACTCAAGACTGCTTCGTGGCAGCAATGGGCGGGACGGTGGTGCCTACCCGTGGGGGTTCCCAAGACAGCAGTAAAGACGGATTTCATCCCTGCGTTTACCTTGAGAAGTGCTGGGGGTAGCGATGATCTGCATTGGCTGCTGCATAAACTGCGCCGGCTGTGTTGCTATCGTTTTTTCTGCGACAAAATGTTTTATTCTAAGTATAATAAAATAAATCAAAATAACACACACATTAATAGCACGTGCAACTAAAAACTAATTATAGTTTTAATGGTGATTCTAGTCAGGGTATCAGGTCAAATTAATATTATTATTGTATTGCCAACGGTCCTTGATGCGTGTACAGATAGATACAGATTAAGCTAACAAAGGATGTTCAAAAAGTTACGCTATAAGCTAAGTGAGAAGATATTCAAGCAAGTACTAAATTGGGCGAATTCAGAACAAAAATTGCCAATAATTTGGTAAAAAACCAGAATCGCACTAACCATAATTTCCAGACTTTAGATCTAATAATTTGTCGTTTTTTTTTCACGATAACCTAATCACCATTCATAATACACGATAACATATTATATGTATATGTAGCTAATACGATAACATATTATATGTATTTCAACAGTGACAATTTAGTTTTGGCCCCAAATGACGTCACGCGTACCCGAAGAGATTTAACATACCTTGCAGAATCAGCTGCCCGGATTGCGAAGCTATGATGTTTTGGACGTCCATCGGTTGCACTTGCAACATCGGCTGTTGCATTTGTAATGCCGGCTGCTGGACCTTGGATGTATCAAAGAGAAACGAAAAACATTATCAATACGCTATATTCTTATTATTGTTTCCCCACTACCTATGTTGATAGCCTTGAGAGGCTGTTTTAGCTTCGCCTTGACGTATAGGTGAGCTCACGGGGCTCAAACCGGGAGTGTTGCTAATACTGACCCTAGCAAGGGCAGTGCTTTGCAGAATCTAGCACCGAATCGGAAACGCGACCCACTGAGAACATCCGGCGAGAAACTCAGTGGGTTGTGTTTATGGGTTAATTTACTCGTCCACGCGTCCTTTTCATCATTGAGGGTCGTGACGAATGTGGGAGGAGGCGGACCCAGCTAACCCGTCCTCGCAGATCGCATGATTACACTTTAATTGAAAATAATAAGGCACGGCTAGCATAAACCCATATAATCACTTCCTCTCGATCCACTACCGGTGATTTTAGCCCAGCACCCGGTCAACGTTCACGTCGAACCGATCGAAAAACAAGCACACAATCACAATATTGTTTAAGGAGTATTAATTACCTGCAGAGTCTGACCTTGAACCTGTATCGCAGACTGCTGAACTTGCATTGTAGGTTGTTGCACCTTGAATGGGAAAAATTGAGTTGATTATTTGAGTTGTTCGGTCACATTGCTAGAAACAGCGGTGACAGTCTTGACAAATTGATACTTGCAAGATAACTGGCAAGATTGCAGGCAAAAGATTTCCTGGCCGCAATCCAATGCACTGGTTCGCCCAAATCCACATAACTCTGGACACCACAGTCTACGATGCCATGCACACCGCCGAGAACAGAGGAAGATGGCGAAACATCATCCAGAGAAGGATAATGGGAGGAGACGGTCACGACTTTCAGACATGAGGAATGCGACTGAGGAAGAAGGGAAGACATCTCGTGAGCACGTAAGGGGTACGTACCAATTACGTGTCTATTTTTGCTGCGATGCAGTAATGCGTTCCGGTTTGAAGGGTGGAATAACCGTTACACAATAAAACTGAGGCTTAGGACCTAAAAGTGGTGATGCCCATGAACTCCGATAACTACATAAAACCGAATGGGCCGTGAGCTCGTTCAATCATCTGAGAGAGAAAGAGAATCTATATATTAATACGTGAAGCAAAAACTTTGTACCCCTTTTTACGAAAATTGCGCGGACGGAGGAGTATGAAATTTCCCACACTTATAGGGAATACAGAGAAGGAGTGCAGAATGATAATAGTTTTTTTTTATTATGCATAAAAAATACATTAAATCAATAAATAAAAATATTACACACACTAAATGTATTCGACGCATACATACTATTTGTTTATTGTCAAACTTTTCTTATTGGTTAAAGTTTGTGGTCAAATTGAGAATAGATTAAATATTGTTTGTCTTTATTAATATTTGTCTGAAGTGTATTTTTCGCGAATTGTATGATTATAGAAGTCTTTGAAAATAGAATCATAATAGTGTACAAACTTATAATTTCAATTAATTATAGTCGAATTTACACGACAACCAACAATACATGATTAAAGGAAGCAACAAAAGAAGGAAAAAATAGTAATTACTGGTGGTAGTAGGGCGTTTTGTTAGTACCTGATATAAGAAACTAAATACATAAAAAAGATATAAAAAATCTAGCAGTACTTACCTGCAATATTGGTTCTTGAATTATGACGGACGGGTTATCGGCCGTGCCGGCGACCAACACCGGCGGTTGGATCACATCCATCGCCTCTTGTTTCGGTGGTAGCTGTTTAAAACATAACACGTATTAAAAACTGTATTGAAAATTCACCCTCCGTTTTTGTAAGCAAAAATCGCAGCTGATGTGAATCGAAATTCGAGAAAACGCGGGACGACTGTCTTCGTAGTACATTGCGGGTTCACGGCTCTCCTCTCGGTCAGCGAACTCTCTAGGTCAGGGGTCGGCAACGCGGGGCCCCCGACCGATTTTTAATGCGCTCTCGCTGGACTAATGTAAATGTATGATAGCCAGAGCGATTTACTTACTCTTGTCAAACGGCGATATACAGCAAGTAGTCAGTTGAGTTTAGGATTGCGCATAGATTAGCAGTTTGCTAACCTTGAGCGTATCTAATAACACGCGCGTATTTTTTGTTAGTGTGTGATCGTATTTCGGATAGACCACACGTAGACCGTGCATTTAAAACTACCAAGTAATCCGAAATAATTATTTTCTTTCAATACCGAACAAAGCTTAATGACTCACATTTAGATAATAGTTTAAGGACCGGGAATTCTAAATATATCCCCAATTATAAGAAATTTGCTGAAAATATGGACACCCAAGTTTCACACTGAATTATATATATATATATATATATATATATATATCATTATGTATGACACCAACAAAATAAAGTTATAAAAAATCTGTTTTTTTTAATGCCTATTGATGATACCTGATACCTGTTGATTATCTGTAAAATATGGGCCCTCGGTGATTTTCAAATTTAGTATTGCGCCCTTAAGGACAAACAGGTTGCCGACCCTTGCTCTAGATGGTACTGTGCACTCATGTATGCAGGATATCGTCGTTGTCAAACCAAAATCTGCTATGTGCACTTTTTGAGATTTTTACTTTTTTAACTTTTCGTATAGTTCACAGCCCTATCTACCGTATAAAAAAAATTGTTACGTGTCTATAGCTTTAATATTTATCTATAGCTTTCATTTGATATAGTTCTTAAAAATTCACCTTCATATAAAATTTTATACGAAAATGTTTTTACTCGTTAATTCAAAATAGAGTTTTTGCACATAGCAGATTTTGGTTTGACAGCGACGATATGCTGAATTAAGTCATGACCGGACTGTACCAATTTGGAGACCAATATCCTAACCTTTATGTAGAGCTTTTAATTCCTCCATACATGGGTAAACGAGTTCAAGGCCCATCCGATGTTAAGTAAATATAAGAACTCGGAGACATCATAACGTGAATATGGCCACCAACCTTGACACATGAGATCGAAGATTTTTTTTTTATTGCTTAGGTGGGCGGACGAGCTCACAGCCCGGTTAAGTGGTTACCGGAGCCTATAGACATCTACGACGTAAGTGCGCCACCCACCTCGAGATATAAGTTCTAAGGTCTCAGTACATTTATAACGGCTGCTCCACCCTTCAAACCGAAACACATTATTGCTTCACGGCAGAAATAGGCGGGGCGGTGGTACCTACCCATGCGGACTCACAAGACGTCCTAACACCAGTAAAAAAAAGAGTCAAGTGTCTCCCTATTACGGCTGCCCCACCCTTCAAACTGAAACCCTGACTGCTTCGTGACAGAAACGAGCGAGATGGCGATACCTACCCAAGCGGGACTACTAAAACGCTCCAGCACCCGTGAGAGGTTAAACAAAATAAATGACATACAGAAACCTTAGTCCGCATTCCCGCCACCATCAATCGATGAGGTCGCTAAAGTTCAGACATGTAAAGACGCACGCCAATAATATTATAAGAATTGGTAAATTTTCAAAAGTAACAACGACACACGAACAACTGATGTAAAATGAAGTTACAACGTTTCGAATTAAATGATATTTGCTTTTGTAATTGATTAAAAATCGCTTAGAAAATATCATATTTTTTTCCCTACCTATGCTGATAACCTTGAGAGGCTATTTCAGGTTCGCCTTAACGTCTCAAATCGGGAATGTTGCTAACACGAGCCCTAGCAAGAGCAGTGCTTCGCAGAATCTACCACCGGATCGGACACGCGACCCACTGAGAAGATCCGGCGAGAAACTCAGTGGGCTGTGTCTATGGGTTCATTTACTCGTCGAGTCCTTCGTCGCAAGCGACGGATTCGGTACGGTACGTTTGAAGAAGGACACTTTTGATTGATTTACTTTTGATTGAAATTAGATTTTATTCAATTATTAAAAGTACATATCGACGCTTGAAAGGCAAACGTGACTAAACGACAATAACTGCTTTGTACATAAATGATAGGCAATAACCATATTCGATGCGCAAAAAAATATATTTCTAGGTCTATTAAAATCATTTCAATCCTACAGCTAGATTCGTAAAATAGAATTTTTTTCAGGTATTTCAACTTTAAATTAGTCTACTGTAAGGTTCACGCATTGTCGCTTAGTCACGTTTGCCTATTATCCGCAACACGCTTCGTCAGATTATAGAAACAGACAACATGCTTCGTCAAAAAGTACAATACTTATTTTCAGCTACAAGCGTCGTCATAAGATACCTATAGGTCCACACAAACAACTTTGATTGATATATGAAACAGTCGTTATCTTAACATACCAAATCGTCTTCGTCTTCTAAAGCGGATGCCGCGAGTGCCGCATACAAATTTGCCGCCGTTTTCGATACGGATTCTTGTCGGACGCTTGTCTGTTAAAGAATACATTAACATTCGAATAGTATAAAAAAATAAACAAAAAAACATTGCCAAATTAATATACACCAATCGAATTTTAGAGCTAATTCATAGCTAAATTTTACATCAGCACAACTAAGGTCATTAAGGTCATTGCACACTGTACCAGCACGGTAACGGCACGCCTCTGTATTAAATTTTGGCTATCGCTAGCTGCTTTTTATACTGACGTTATGAAACATGTTATACGACATTCAAATTAAGAGACCTATAGTAGAATTATTTTGTCCGTGTAGTTTGGGTCATAAATAATCGGAGCGGTGAAGCGAGTATTTCGCTCTCTCTTCCACTCACGAGCCTTATGGACCGGTATAGTGATGCGCATTATTGTTGTCGATAAGCGTTATCGATAGTGTATTAAGTTTTGTCATTATGTGGGTTAGTGATAAAAATGAAAGAAAAAATCACTAATCGAACACTTACACCACATATCGCCGTTAACGAGAACGACACATTTTATTTTTATCTAATTATTTTGACATTCAACAAGTGTGTCATACTGACATCTAAGTTGAAATAAATGATTTTGAATTTGAATTTGAATTTGGCAGAAATTAAGACTTTGTAGCTTTTCGGGATCTATTCTTATTTCAGTGAAAAATTTTAACACATTGTTGATAGATAATAACACGTGCTTGTGCTGGTATATTTTTGCCAACAAGCAAAATATTTGAATAAACTAAAAGATAATCGTATTAGTGAAAATTATTATCACATAAATGATTTTCTTAGGGACGACATTGAAAATAAACGGATTTTTTAATTATTAGTTGAATTATCGATGAATGAATGGTAAATTATATAATATCACAATATCTTGCACTGCACTAAAATTCGCATGTCAAATAATGACAAAGCATACACGCTGCTTTTAACTTATGTAATGACTCATTTTCACTATGCTATTAGCGAATAAATGATTATTTCTTTCTTTCTTACGATTTAAGGGTCAAATTCAAATGACAAGCTAATCGCTGGAATTGGAGCAGTGCCGTTGCCGTGCTTGCAGTATGCCTTTTTTTCCTACCGAAGCTGATAGTCTTGAGAGACTATTTCAGAGTAACCTTAACTAGTAGGTGAGCTCACGGAGCGCAAGCCTGACGACTTTGCTAGCACGAACCCTAGCAAGAGCCGTGCTTCGCAGAATCTATCAGCGGATCGGAAACGCGACCCACTGAGAAGATCCGGCGAGAAACTCAGTGGGCTGTGTCTGTGGGTACATTTACTCGCCGAGTCCTTCGTCGCAAACGACGGGTTCGACGAGAACGATGACCGGTGCTTGAGGTACCTAAAAGCACCGTTAGTGGATCGGGAGGATCCGAAATGACGTGTTTTGGGCGACGTCGACTACTTTCCATTCTGTCCACAGGATCGGAAAACCGGCGGCTACGATGAGAGGGTTCTCGTGTCGTGCCGCTTTTTCGAAGTGGGGTTGCAGTGTGCCACGACCCTTACAAACCTCCTCGACTTTGATCTTCTTCGATGGCGGCTCGGTGTACGAGTGATCCGTGACCACCAAATCCAGCGCGTCCTTCTCCTTCAACTGAACCACCCCCGGCTGCGTCACGGACTCGCTCTTCACCTGAACGATCTGTCCCTGTTCGCTCTTGAACTGCAATAGAGGCTGTATCTGGTCACTCTTCAGTTGAACGATCTGACCTTGTTCGTTTTTTATGTGTATCAACTGGCCGTGGTCGTTTTTTATCTGGAAATATTGACCGCCGACGAGGGCCGAGTCCGATATCTGTATCAGCGGCGTCGAATCGGACTTCACTTGAACTATCTGACCGGTCTCCGTTATTTGGATGGTCGGAGCGTTGAGCTGGGGCGCCATCTGTACGACTTGTACGGGAGGATTCGACTTCTTCTCGAGTAGATCTGCTAACATTTTGTTTTGTGTCGTCTTCTAGAGTCAGAAACGTTTAGAATAAATTTCCTTTAAACATTAACTAAAGAAACATGTATACATACACAATTTACATAACGTACACAAATGATTGTTTTAAAATTTCGCAGTTAAGTAAATATTATACATACTATAATTTAACGGGTTATTGCCATTATTTTCACATATAATGCGTTCAGTAGATTGAGAGGAATAGAGACTAGAGTTAGAATAGGGACTAATCTGGGATGTCACAATACTTTTATTGAGTTGTTAGACTTAACTTTGTTGAACTGAAAATGACTTTTATTTAGTGTTTAAAAATATTAAATAGTTTCATTTAGTCATCAAAGTTTTGTAACTCATTAAAGATATTAAAAAGTTAATTACCCAAAGTTAGGTACCTACCTAACAACTAAACAGTGCCAGCCCTATCGAAAAACTATTGTTCTGATTCACCTCAAAGCCAAAGTGAATCGGGTCAAGCTAGTTTTCTCAGTTTTTGTGTATATTTTGTAATGAACTATGTATAATAACGCATCGTATATAAAAAATTAAGCCTCCGGAACCATTTTAGTCTCAATTTTATTGGTATTACCTTAAGAAAAAGCATTAAAAAATTTGTGTTGGATTTAGAAAGGGTCCCGATTCCCACCAATCTACGTTTCTCGATACGTAAGATGTAATGTAAGTGTATATTTTAGGAGCGAGTCATCGGGTTTCACTAGTAACTCATAAAAACAAGAAAGGCATAGACAGATTTTTCTGCTTGTAACATTCTACCCACAGTGTTCAGACTACCCTCCACATATTGGAAACTCAAAAAATGTGTTATGAACTCGATAACCAATAGTGTTTATATACATTCGATTGAGTAAACAATATTACGAAGAAAATAAATGTCGAATAAATAAATAAATAAACACAAGATCGCACTCACAATAGTAAACTGCGTTTGATCGTCGATTTGAATTTGAACCGGTTCTTCTTTGGGCACTGAAAACGGAAGAATCTCAACAAAATCATAGTATAAATACTAATAATTATTTACTAAAAACAATATAACTTACCCAATATATCTTCTTGAGTACTGATGATGACCTAAAATTAAAGAATAAACACTAATTTAAAAACAAAAAATGTTTCAACAAATAAGACATGTAACACGCACGCACGCACGCACACACGCAAACACGCACGCACACAGCGCTTTGAATTTAACGGCAACACAAAACAGATTCGGTTGCAAAAAAAACGCCCCAAATGAGACGAAACACGAGATTGCCATAGATTTAATAAAATCCCCCAGTCACCTGGGGTCGGCGCAACACGTTTTTTTGCTTCCATACTCCTCTATCATTTACCATTTCTTCGCTCACTCTCCTCTTACACATGTCGTCTTTCACGCAATCCATCCATTTCTTCTTATGTCTACCTCTTCCACTATATCCTCCCACATTCATATCGATATAATAACATATTTACCTTCTCGCTTTGCGTCGAGGGCGTCGTATTAGCAACTCCACCCGGCGTTATTATTGTGGTGCACTTAATCAATGATTCTGGGTCTACGTCCATGGCCTAAAAAATAGACACACGACAAAATCATGTAACATTATAGTAATGTTTAGTCGCGTGAATTTTAAAACTATTTGTATACCTAATGTCTGTTTCCTTTTTCATGAATATTAAAATTTAAATTTAATAATGTTTCGAGCACGTAACCTTCATAAAAAAAATTGGTTTCAAGATTTCTTTAAAAAAATTAAAATGTTGCCAGATTCATAAAGAAAAATCCTTGTAATTTTTCCCAGTTTTGGGACAAGATACAAACTTGCTAGAATATGACTCCACAGAGTAAACAAAATATTGAAATAAGTTTTAATTTACATGCAATAATGATGTATGGCTCTTTAAATAATTGGAATAACTTCGATATAATGTGTTGTATAATAATGTCTGTATAATGTATAAATCTATACTAATATATAAAACTACATTGGTTTTTACGGATGTTCCGTTATAACTACTGAACCATGCATCTGATTGACTTGAAACTTGGTATCCATGTAGAAAATACATGTACTTAATGGATAGGCTAATATTTATATGAGTGTTGGACCCCTACACCAGTTGTGGGGGCGTTAATGATGAGAATCTTTGTGGGGGTGAAAAATAATAATGTTAATTTTAAATGCCCAGCGAAGCGAACGTGTACAGCTATGTTATGTATAAAATAATAAATATATCTATATATACCTGGTTGGATTGTACGACCACGGTTGACGTTGTCGGCACACGCTGCTGATTCTGCTGTCTTTGCGCCACCTAACATCAAATACATAACTTACAAACCATTTGAATAGAGATATTTAAATAATTTCTAAAGATTGTGACTTTGAAAATTTACATTAAATAGAACATCAGAGAGGATGCTTTATATTTTTCTCTATAAGATGTTTTATGTTACATTTATTTGTGTATCTTCTTTATATACATAAGAAATTAAATTTACATAATATTCTAAATATATTGCAACACATGTCGCATCAGTCGTTCGTCAACACGAAAATTATCAAATATTTAAAACATTGATAATAAAACTTAGCTTTGAAATTAATTTTTTAATTATTCAATTACGATGTTTTTTTTAACTTCACAAAACGTATAAATTATTCAACTACGTCCAACGGCAACTATTTTATTCAACGAACCTAATTGAGATAACAAAATAAAACAAAAAAACTTCAACATGCTTTTTCAAAAAAGCTTTCATTAAATACATGCTTTGTGGAGTGTGTGTAGGTTATACTCAATTTTTAGTTAGTTTCTACTCGATTTTATTTGCATGCTATTTTCTACATTGACAGCCACTACGGAAACTTTGAACATCAAATCGAATTATTATTGTTTCAAAGCATGCTTCAACTAAATTCATTAAGTAGTACCTAGCAACGACACTAACTTTTCGGAAATTATATTTTTATTAATTACATATTGCATTAAATTTCCATGTATTTTCTTTAAATACCTGAGAGTTGGCAATAATTACATTTAAAAATGTTTTTTTTTCTTTAATCTGCAGTTTTCTTTGTTTTTTTTTAATATTTGATATTTTTGATTAACAGTTTAGATCAAAACACATTCATGCATTTTTAGTTTTTAATTGTATCAATATTTTATACCTCGGATCTTGTTCGTGGTGAAACCCCTGCTTTTGATAGTATTTAAACTAAAATATTAATATTTTTTTAAAGTTTTTTTTTTTTTTAATAATCAGGTCATGTTTTTTTTTACTACGGTAGGAAAATATATGTCAATAAAATCGTCGGGAATACAACATCTGCTTGATGAACTTCAGCAAAACGAACACAAAGTTCTAATGTTGCCAACTTAAAAATAATAATTTTCACTGACATTAAATTCATATTATGTATTTTAACACGTTGACCGCCGTGTAGATCACCGGTGCCATACATGGCGTACTAAATTAATTATGTCGATTTTTTTTACTAAGCGCCTAGATTGCCTAACTATGACTTTTGTTTGTTAATATATGTTTTAGTCATTCAAGTCTCTTAAAAATAAATTCATTGTCAGTACCTTCGGATTCATATTTCGTAGAGGCTACAAGATATTCCGGTGCCTTAGTATGAAGATTGAACAGAGAAATCGACATAATTACTTCAGTACGCCACGTAGGACACCGGTGACCTACACGGCGGTCAACGTGTTAAAATATGAATTCAATATAATGAATACAATGTGAGTGAAAAATTTTATTTTTAAGTTGGCAACATTAGAACTTTGTGTTCGTTTTCTGAAGTTCATCAAGCAGATGTGTTCCCGACGATTTTATTGATTTCTATTACTATAATTTACCAAAAGAGCATTTTACAAATATTAGTGTTGTTAGTGATGCACTTACTTGCGGTTGCGATGTAGCGGGGCTTACTTTATGAGCGAGCAAGTGCTTGATGAGGGTCGTGTTGGAGGGATTCGATTCCAGCGCCTGTGACAGATGAGGATACACTGGCAACTGTTGGGACTAAATTATAATAGATTTTAGAGAAAAAAAACGTTGGTTAGTTTAAAATAGAAAAAAAAGAGGTGACTAATTAAAAAGTTTTAGTATGACAATTCAAATTTAGAAGATTTAGAATTTAGAAGATAGAAGATTTTTCGGGAGAATTCAGAAGTTGCCAGATTTAGATTTTTACTTAAAATTATTTGATACAACGTTTGAAATACAATGAATTGCGTTACTTTTTGTCTTTATTGTTATCAAACATTCATAAAAACGTTATAATAATTGAATATGCAATTTCGAAAAAGGCACATGTCGCATATTTTGTCAAACACGTTTTTTTATTTATACATGTACTTTTGAGGCTTACCTACACCCATTTTATAATAATTCCAGTAATTTTCAATTGCTAATTAACACTAAAATATAACTCAAAAGTTAATATTTTAAATTTTACACTACTTTAGAAAATGATTAGTTTTTTTTTCATTTCCTGACCATTTTACATTTTCAGAGATGTGCCCTTTTCGAAATTGCATATTCAATTAAATAGATATAAAATTCACATCTCGATACCTGCGCAGCCTGCGTGACAGCCGGCTTCACTTCCACGGCGGCCTTGTTCGTCAACTGAGCCTTGAGTATGGGCGACGACGGTCCTGGAAGGTTTATACAACTTAGTGGCGAGTTCCTTCAATCTATATGTGAGTCGTCTATTATCAAAGGTGGCAATCTGTGCATTTGGACAAAAAAATGTTATTGATATGTCAATACAGATTGATTTGAATGTAATCGTCTCCTTCAAAGAATACGGTTCAAAACCTGCATTAAATAAAGGTTAATAGTTAACCTGTTATTTATCTAAGATGTCGTTCCGAAGAGTTTTGTGACTGCCAATGGAATACAAAGTCAATAATTCGTTTTTCNTATATATAACTACGACAGACTAGGCTGTATAGGCTACGCTCTTTGCCTGCTTATTGGCGAATTTAAAAACAACTTAAACAACAACAATATCGTTGCCGGCTTCCGGATTTTCATTTCATTTTATTATTATTATGAGGATATAATAATAATATGTACGTAAGGGCTTATTTCTAGCAACATTAACCACTATTAACTTATTTAATAGTGTAAATAATGATGAGAGCGATTATTGATTTCGAAGAAAACAATGAACAACTTAATTTTAGCTGTAGAAAAAAACAGATTTCTCTTAAACCTGGGTGAGAATATAAAAATCGTTTTCTGAATATGAAACGATATTTGTTTGTCTATCAAATTAAGTTAAAACCATCATGACCCGACAACTTTTTTTAGGGGCCCAAACGCCCTAAGAAAATGGGCATTGTCCTTTAAATGTGACCGCATTCATATTCAATAGTATATTCCAATTTAAAAAAGAGCTATCAAAATCGGTTCACCTAGACCAGCCTTTCCCAAAGTGGGCGATAACGCCCTCGTGTGTGCGCTGCAGGCCTAAAGGGGGGCGGTAAGAGACCCAGAAAAAAAAACGGGGGCGTTGTGTAGGGGCTTGGGAGGAGATTTATAATTTTATCTAGAAGAACTCCCAGACACCGACGAGCTCTCGTTATAGTGGTTTTTAAATAGGTGAAAAAAATGGGGTCCCTAAAAATAATTTATTCTCAAAGTGGGCAGTAGACAAAATAAGTTTGGGAACCCCTGACCTAGCCGAATTGAGAAACTTTCTTTTTGAAAGTCTGTTAATATATCGTGATACCTCGGGAGTTACCGGCTGCGTCACAACTAGCTCCTTATCGCCGATCTTCGTGTTGCCAACCATCACCGGTTGCCGGGTGATCACCTGCCTCATCGCTTGTGCTTGCACTTTCTGTAAAAAAAATTATTAAAAATAATGTCCTAACATCTATACTAATATATAAATCTACAGTGGTTTTTACGGATGTTCCGTTATAACTATAACGTATGACATTCAACCATGCATCCGATTGGCTTGAAACTTGATATCCATGTAGAAAATACATGTACTTAATGGAAATGCTAATATTTATATGAGTGTTGGATACCCTACACCAGTTGCGGGGGCGTTAAGGATGACAATTTTTGTGGGGGTGAGAAATAATAATGCTAATTTTAAATGCCCAGCGAAGCAGACGGTCACAGCTAATATACTATAATTATGGTTAACGTATCATAGTTTACCGAGATATTACTTACTTCTAGATATAGTGAGCTTAATGCGAGTTCTTTAACGTTCTCGATCGCGTAAAAGTTAACATAAATTTGTATGGAGTTGGAACGTTTGCCTACGTTTGCCGCTAGAGGCGCTGTTATTTGAGTTAACTTTTACGCTATCGGGAACGTTAACAAAACTCGCACTAAATCCACAGATCAAAGGCTTTCTATAAACACAAACCCGCAAAAAAATGCGAGTTTGCGTAATTAATAGCAGTAATGTGTGGGCCCGCACAGTTCGGTGCAATTATTGTGTTATATATTATTTTGTATTGCTTCTAAATGGGTGAACGAACTGACAGTTTAGCCGATGCTAATGATTTACCGGAGCCCGTAGACGACTACAAAGTAAATACCGTCACCCACAAGTTCTAATTTTCAGTTTTACAGCACAATGGCTGCCCCACCCTTCGAACCGGAAAGCATTACTGCTTCGCGGCAGTAAAGTACGTAGATAGATCTATCTCGAACGAAGCAGTTATGCGACTTTTTGGCGGGAGCGCGACGAGTAAAGTTGTGTGATTTGTTTTATGTTATCTATTTAGTGTTTCTTCGGGTTTAAATGTGTAATAACGGTGGTTTATTAACTGTTTAATATTTGTGAAAGTGCACAAATGTGGGAAAATGAAACAAAGCCGCTGGACGTAGCTTCTCGGGATCCTCCAGAAAGTCCACTGAAAAAATCTCCGTAAATGACCATCATTTTACTGAGATTATATTTCATCCCATATCATCTCATTTCATCTCTATTTGATTAACCTCTCAAATGAATCATATTCATTTCATTTCACTCTATATTATCATTTTTCATAAAAATAAGAATATCAATTATTATAAGACATGACCTAAAGGTCGTAGTTACCAACCAGGTCATAAAATCCCTCAAAAAAAAAAGAAGCAGTTATGCGTTCGGTTTTAAAGCATCGAACATTTGTCAGAACACAATTTAGACTTCGACTTCATGTATTGAGTTGGAGGGCAATCGCTTCACAATGTCTATAGACGCTGATAGACGCTGATTTAAATGATTTTGAAATTTGAAATTTGAAATTTGAACTTATCAGAAGATGCTTCGTGAGATCGAATTTACATGCATTAGAGCTACATGCCGTAGAGCTAGGCCAGGGCAATCGCGCTGTTCAACAAATTTCTGTCCGAAATCCAGGATGCTGACGTGTTTGCCGATAGTTGGGGAATACTTTTTCCAAAATAATGTTATTTTTAGCATAATAATAGTACTTAATAATTTTAATAATGTTTTTTTTTATGTTAACGAGTAAGGCGATTTGGTGCAAACTGTAAGCCTGACTTTGTATTGAATGGAATGAATAAAATAAACAAATAAAAATTAGAAAAGGAACTAATTATCTCTAGAACTTACCGCGCCGCTCTGAATGACTGTATTCTTGGTGTCGGTCTGCACAACGGATGCCGGAGTCGCCATCGGTTGGTTCACGACTTGACTCCTCTGAGGTTGCACGACTCTGTGAACGTTCGCCTTCAGCGGTGCACTCATCAGCACGGGCTGGTTGTTCGACACCGATATAAGCTGTTGCCCCCCTTGGAGCAATTGCTGGTTCCCCTGAATGAGTTGCTGGGTGCCCTGCATCATCTGGTTGCTGGTCGACGTGGTGATAAGAGTGGGAGGTTGCTTCTGGGTCACAACTATCTGTTGCGCTTGAGGTTGACTAACGATTTGAGCCTTGTGGGGCTGCGGTTGGGTCGTTATTATCGGTTGTTGGCTTGGAGTTATTTGAGGGGCGTTCTGTAAGTTTAGGGGAGGCGTCAGAGAAATAAATACAATTTTTATTTACGAAATTTTCAAATAATTGATACAAAACCGTTTGATTTCGACAATTAGAATACTAAGAAGCAAAATCACCAGTAAATAAAAATCGTATCTAAATGAATACAAATTCAGGATATTAACTTTTTTTTCCCCCAGAAACATGACATGCCTTCACAGATTTGAAATAAAAAAAAAATACTTTCATCTACACATTTAATAAAAAGCTTTCGTTTCATGCACAAAACCAAGATATATGCGAATTTTATACAATGGAAATTAGGAACATCAAAAACACTTAGATTACAATTCATCTATTGCCTAATGAGAATCAAAGCAAAATTCTACCTTAACCCTTCATTCTGAAAGACGCAACATGTTCTAGAAGCTACTTTTTCACTTAGCACTCTGTCCTGCTCGCACTTTTACATTCAACTTCATGCGAGAGCAGGATAACTATATTTTTAGTACTCTTTTTTTTAACCATTCTAATGGATGCATAATTAAGAATATCAAATGATGCATGAACCTGAGCAATGGCAGTCTTCACAACGGTTATCGGCTGTGAAGTGCTCACTAGTGTTGGCTGACTGACAATAACCCTCTGGGTCGACTGTATCACTCCAGTATTCTGTACGTTCAAAATTATACTTTATTTCTATAAAATTAGGGTATAAAATACTTTGATGCATAATTTCGAGTCATGTTGACTTCAAAATATCAAAGAACTCATAACAGTTTAATACCATACGAGTGTTTTTTAAACTTTAGACAGTAAATTATAGATCTCTGTCGGAATAATGCCAACTTAATAATGCCAAATAAAAAAAAAACCTTTTATTTATATCTGCATTTGTTTAAAATTGGAGCTCTCTCTCTCTCTCTCTCTATTTTGATGTAGCGCAATAAAATTTATTCACTTTTTACTGTGTTTTAGAGCTCATTTTCGAGTCGCACAACGTTAATTAAGCACAAAATCATTTAAAACCTGCAACCATGAATGAAACCAACTGATGAATAAAATCAAGAAGAAAACGATGATATTTGCAGATGAGAAATGAATGAAATAGAATTTATGATAGAGGAAACGCAAAGAATTTTTCAAGTCTTTTACTGGCTTAAATCTTTAATTAAATAAAAATAAATCTTTATTTTGTGTTTCTGACCATACTACTGTCAAATAAATATATTCATAATATTACACAGTTCATCAATGTTGCAAACTGTACATTGTTTGTAATTATACTAATATCAGACTCAACAGATGATAACTCGATTATAATGAAAATTATTGTTATTTAAACACACATTTAACGGGACCGAGCTTGATGTTAGCTTCTTCACCGGCACAGGATACACAGACATACAGCCAAACGAATACCAAACATCGCTGGCACAGTACCAAGCCAAGGAGAGGTGATCTTATCGAAAATTAGTAAAAGCATTATGACGTGAATAGATTTTGTTAATACGACGCTGTTATTACATGTAAATTGTTAAAAAATACACATACTTTAAAAACAAAAAGAAAAATGAACGATTAGCATGAACGAATGAGAACCCATAGACAACAGAAATTAGTACTAGCGATACTTTTTGGTCATGTTTTATTTTTTAACCTGTATTATTTGTTGTTGTGTCAATGCTTCGGTCGCTTGCGCTATTAGACTGTTTAGCGTGCCTTCGTCCAAGCCGCCAGGGTTGTTCACCTTACATATGAAAATTTAATTATCCTTTTAAATTGGTTAACTGTAACTATTGAACATTCGGGTTTTGTGACTACAAACATAAGTACGTTCGTCCTTTATTTAAGATCAAAATAGCCGCTATCCTAATACCGATAAGGCTTAATTTTCATATGACAAGTTTAACGATGATATTCTTTTTGCGATGTCTATGTGCCCCGACATAAAATTACTTTACAACAAATTTGAACAAATTTAAATTTCCTAATATATCCAGAGAAATTAATGCTCTAATGCTGATTATATCAGATGATTGATCAGAATTTTAAAATCGACAAACACGTGACCCTAAATTGGCCCGTGACAGCCCTAAGTATAAAACGCACACCGCATTCAGTTGACATTGAATTTTGATAATCATCGAGACATGGGAACCATATTTAATTACACATGAATTATCATCTCGTGTCATTATCATATACAAAAGTACATAATTAAAAAGTTTTGTTTTGTACTTATGACATTTTTGCTGACCTTAATAACTGATCATGCTAATGTGTTTCAAGCTTACCGTGAGCGTCAGCGGTCCACCCCCGGCTGGACCCTGAACGATTATTATAGTCTTCTGCATCATATTGCTCGGCAGATTCTGGGTGATGTAACTCAGACCTGCTGAAACACACAACGAATCGTCACGAGGAACCTGTGACAGATGCTGTGTCATAAGAACCGGTTTGCAGGGCAGCCGGTAATGAAGACTCCGACCTGGTGCCTGAACAAGGTATCTATTTACTGGTGGTAGGACCTCTTGTGAGCCCGCACGGGTAGGTACTACCACCCTGCCTGTTTCTGCCATGAAGCAGTAATGCGTTTCGGTTTGAAGGGCGAGGCAGCCGTTGTAAGTATACTTGAGACCTTAGAACTTATATCTCGAGGTGGATGGCGCATTTACGTTGTAGATGTCTATGGGCTCCAGTAACCACTTAACACCAGGTGGGCTGTGGGCTCGTCCACCCATCTAGGCAATAAAAAAAACACCAGTGATCGGCGACCTTGTCAGCCAAAAGAGCCAAATATAGATAACACACAATTAATGTAATTTATTTTAAGAACCATTTTTTTCACATGCTTTTTTATGGCCTATGTTTCTAATATATTTAACCGTCTCTTACAAGTCTCAAAGAGCCTTATGGGTCTCAAAGAGCCTTATGGGACTCGTGTTAAGTGGTCCCCGGCGCCCATAGACATCAACAACGTAAATGCCGTCGCCCACCTTGTGACATGAGTTCTAATTCTCCTTTATGAAGTACAACGGGTGCCGCACCCTTCAAACCGAAACTCAAGACTGCTTCGTGGCAATAATGAGCAGTGTGCTTAGTGCGAGTTTTTTAACGTTCTTCGATAGCGTAAAAGTTAGTTCATATTTGTATGGAATGGGATCGTTTGCGTATGTTTGCCGCTAGGGGCGCTGTTCCAACTGCATACAAAATTGGGTTAACTTTTACGCTATCGAGAACGTTAAAAAACTCGCACTAAGCACACTGGACGGTGGTGCCTACCAGTGGGGGTTCCCAAGACGCCCCACTACCAGCAGTGAAGACGGATTCCGTTCCTGCGTTTACCTTGAGAAGTGCTGGGGGTAGCGATGATCTGCATTGGCTGCTGCATAAACTGCGCCGGCTGTGTTGCTATCGTTTTTTCTGCGACAAAATGTTTTATTTTAAGCATAATAAATACATAAAAATAACACACACATTATTAGCACGTGCAACTAAAAACTAATCAAATTATAATAATTATATTATTGTATTGCTAACAGTCCTTGATGCGTGTACAGATACATACAGGTTAAGCTAACAAAGCGTGTTCAAAAAGTTACGCGATCAGACTCTGCTACATATAGACGGCTGGAGGCTGTTTATAAGATATTGAAGCAAGCAGTAATCCTGTATGTATAAGTCGGCGAATTCAGAACAAAAATTGCCAATAACTCGGTAAAAAAAAACAGAATCGTGCTAACAATAATTTCTAGACTTTAGATCTGTAAATTTATCATTTTTCAACGACATATATCACATATACGTATATTTAACTAATTTTTTGTATTTCAACAGTGCGTTAATTTGGTTTTAGCCCCAAATGACGTCACAAGTCCCCGAAGAGAGTTAGCATACCTTGCAGAATCAGCTGCCCGGATTGCGAAGCTATGATGTTTTGGACGTCCATCGGTTGCACTTGCAACATCGGCTGTTGCATTTGTAATGCCGGCTGCTGGACCTTGGACGTATCAAAAAGAAACGAAAAACATTATCAATACGCTATACTCTTATTATTGTTTCCCCCCTACCTATGTTGATAGCCTTGAGAGGCTATTTCAGCTTCAACGGTCGTGTGGGCGAGCTCATCACGGCTCAGTCAGGAGACTTTGCTAACACTAGCGCCCTAGCAAGAGCAGTGCTTCGCAGAATCTACCGCCGGATCGGAAACGCGACCCACTGAGAAGATCCGGCGAGAACCCATTGGGCTGTGTCTTTATTTGTGGGTTAATTTTCTCCTCCTCGCGTCGCTTTCCTCATTACTAAGGGTCGTGACGATCGCACGATTACGCTTTAATTGAAAATAATAAGGCACGGCTACCATTAACCCATACAATCACTACCTCCCGATCCACTATCAGTGATTTTAGCTAAGCACCGGTCACCGTTCTCGTCGAACCGATCGAATGCGACGAAAGGTCCGTCGTGAAAATTAACTCACAGACACAGCCCACTGAGTTTCTCGTCGGATCCTCTCAGTGGGTCGCGTTTGCGATCCGGTGGTAGATTCTGCGAAGCACTGCTCTTGCTAGGACTAGTGTTAGCAACGTCTTCAGGTTTAAGCCCCGTGAGCTCACCTACTTGTGATGGCTACGCTGAAATGGTCTCTCAAGACCATCTGCTTAGGTAGGAAAAAAAGAAGTTTCCGATTCGGTTGTAGATTCAGCGAAGCACTGCTCTTGCTAAGACTAGTTTTAGCAAAGTCTCCAGACTGAGCCCCGTGAGGTCGCCCACACGACCGGTGAAGCTAAAATGTAACCTCTAACCTCTCGAGGTCAGTAATGTATGTAGGCAAAAAAACACGCAAACAATCACAATATTGTTTAAGAAGTATTAATTACCTGCAGAGTTTGACCTTGAACTTGTATCGCAGACTGCTGAACTTGCATAGTAGGTTGTTGCACCTTGAATGGGATACATTGTGTGCTATTAGTAAGACCTCTAAGAGAATATTTGAGTTCTTCGGTCACATTGCTACAAAGAGCGGTGACAATCTTGAAAAATTGATACTTGCAAGATAACTGGCAAAACATCTCGTGGCCGCAATTCAATGCGCTGTTCTGACCAAATCCGCACCACTCTAGATACCACAGTCTACGACGCCATACACATAGCCGAGAACAGAGGAAGATGGCGAAACACCATCCAGAGAAGGATAATGGGAGGAGACGGTCACGACTCTCAGACATGAGGAATGCGACCGAGGAAGGAGGAAAGACATATCGTGAGCACGTAAGGAGTACGTACCAATTACGTGTCTATTTTTGCTGCGATGCAGTAATGCGTTCCAGTTTGAAGGGTGGAATAGCTGTTACACAATAAAATTGAGGCTTGGACCTAAAAGTGGTGATGTGTATGGATTTTGATAACTACTTAAAATCGAATGGGCCGTGAGCTCGTTTAATCATCTAAGAGAAAAAGAGAATATATTTTATTTCACACCAAAACACAATTAACATTAAAACAGTAAACAGGTGTATTTGTATAATAAATACGCAGTCTTACATTACTTCCAGACAATTATATTTACAGAATACAGATATTTACAGAAATTCTGGAAAAGATAAAGATACAGCAGTTAGTAAAAGTACTATTAATAGTTTCGATAGGCAGCGGCTTAGCTCTGCCCCTGGCATTGCTGAAGTCCATAGGCAACGGTAACCACTTAGGTTGAGGTGAGCCGTATGCTCGTCTGCTTACAAGGGCAATAATAAATATAATAATAATAACACATTATTAAAGGAAGCAACAAAAAAAAAGAAAAAATATCGTAATTACTGGTAGAGGCGTTTTGTGAGTACCTGATATAAGAAACTAAATTGTACATAAAAAAGGATATAAAAAATCTAGCAGTACTTACCTGCAATATTGGTTCTTGAATTATGACGGACGGGTTATCGGCCGTGCCCGCGACCAACACCGGCGGTTGGATCACATCCATCGCCTCTTGTTTCGGTGGTAGCTGTTTAAAACATAACACGTATTAAAAACTTTATTGAAAATTCACCTTCCCTTATTTTGTAAACAAAAATCGCAGCTGATGTTTTTTTTTTTTATTGCTTAGGTGTGGACGAGGTCACAGCCCATCTGGTATTAAGTTGTTACTGGAGCCCATAGACATCTACTACGTAAATGCGCCACACACCTTGAGATACAAGTTCTAAGGTCTCAGTATAGTTACAACGGCTGCCTCACCCTTCAAACCGAAACGTATTACTGCTTCGCGGCAGAAATAGGCGGGGCGGTGGTACCTACCCGTGCGGACTCACAAGAGGTCCTACCACCAGATGTGAATCGAAATCGAGAAAACGCGGGACGACTGTCTTCGTAGTACATTGCGGGTTCACGGCTCTCCACTTGGTCAGCGAATTCTCTAGAAGTCTAGATGGTACTGTCCACTCATGTATGCGGGATATCGTCGTTGTCAAACCAAAATCTGTTATGTGCACTTCTTGAGATTTTTACTTTTTGACCTTTTCGTATAGTTTCGTATAGTTCACAGCCCTATCGACCGTTAAAAAAAAACTGTTAGGTGTCTATATCTTTAATATTTATCTATAGCTTTCATTTGATATAGTTCTTAAAAATTCACCTTCATATAAAATTTAATACGCAAATGTTTTTACTCGTTAATTCAAAAGTTTTTGCTCATAGCAGATTTTGGTTTGACAGCGACGATATGCTGAATTAAGTCATGACCGGACTGTACCAATTTGGAGACCAATATCCTAACCTTTATGTAGAACTTTTAATTAATCCATAGATGGTAAACAAGTTCAAGGCCCATCCGATTTTAAGTGGATATAAGAACTCAGAGACATCATAACGTGAATATGGCCACCAACCTTGACACATGAGATCGAAGATTTTTTTTTATTGCTTAAGTGGGCGGACGAGCTTACAGCCCACCTGGTGTTAAGTGGTTACCGGAGTCTATAGACATCTACGACGTAAATGCGCCACCCACCTTGAGATATAAGTTCTAAGGTCTCAGTACATTTACAACGGCTGCCCCAACCTTCAAACCGAAACGCATTACTGCTTCACGGCAGAAATAGGCAGGGCGGTGGTACCTACCCATGCGGACTCACAAGACGTCCTACCACCAGTAAAAAAAAGTCAAGTGTCTCCCTATTACGGCTGCCCCACCCTTCAAACTGAAATGCTAACTGCTTCGTGACAGAAACGGGTGAGATGGCGATACCTACCCAAACGGGACTACTAAAACGCTCCAGCACCCGTGAGAGGTTAAACAAAATAAATGACATACAGAAACCTTAGTCCGCATTCCCGCCACCATCAATCGATGAGGTCGCTAAAGTTCAGACATGTAAAGACGCACGCCAATAATATTATAAGAATTGGTAAATTTTCAAAGTAACAACGACACACGAACAACTGATGTAAAATGAAGTTACAACGTAACAAATTAAATGATCTTTGCTTTTGTAATTGATTAAAAATCGCTTAGAAAATATCATATTTTTTTTCCCTACCTATGCTGATAGCCTTGAGAGGCTATTTCAGGTTCGCCTTAACGTCTCAAATCGGGAATGTTGCTAACACGAACCCTAGCAAGAGCAGTGCCTCGCAGAATCTACCAGCGGATCGGAAGCGCGACCCACTGAGAAGATTCGGCGAGAAAACCAGTGGGCTGTGTCTGTGGGTTAGTTTACTCGTCGAGCCCTTCGTCGCAAGCGACGGATTCGGTACGGTACGGTACGTTTGAAGAAGGACACTTTTAATTGATTTACTTTTGATTGAAAATAGATTTTATTTAATTGTTAAAAGTACATATCGACGCTTGAAATGCAAACGTGACTAAGCGACAATAACTGCTTTGTACATAAATGATAGGCAATAACCATAATCGATGCGCAAAAAAATATATTTCTAGGTCTATTAAAATAATTTCAATCCTACAGCTAGATTCGTAAAATAGAATTTTTTTCAGGTATTTCAGCTTTAAATTAGTCTACTGTAAAGTTCACGCATTGTCGCTTAGTCACGTTTGCCTATTACCCGCAACACGCTTCGTCAGATTATAGAAACAGAGTTATCAGCAACAAGCTTCGTCAAAAAGTACAATAGTTATTTTCAGCTACAGGCGTCGTCATAAGGAACCTATAGGTCCACACAAACAGCTTTGATTGATATATGAAACAGTCGTTATCTTAACATACCAAATCGTCTTCGTCTTCTAAAGCGGATGCCGCGAGTGCCGCATACAAATTTGCCGCCGTTTTCGACACGGATTCTTGTCGGACGCTTGTCTGTTAAAGAATACATTAACATTCGAATAGTATAAAAAAAAAATTGCCAAATTAAAATACACCAATCGAGTTTTAGAGCTAATTCATAGCTAAATTTTACATCAGCACAATTGGATCTCTTTAAGGTTATGGCACACTGTACCGGCACGGTAACGGCGCGGCTCTGTATTGTATTTTGGTTACCGTAGTAACGTTATAAAACATATTGTACGACATACGATTTAAAGGTCAAATTCAAATGACAAGCTAATCGTTGGGATGGAGCGGTGCCGTTGGCGTGCTTGCAGTGTGCCTTTTTTTCCTACCTAAGCTGATAGCCTTGAGAGGCCATTTCAGCGTAACCTTAACTAGCAGGTGAACTCGCGGGGCTCACACCTGACGACGTTGCTAACACTAGCCCTAGCAAGAGCAGTGCTTCGCAGAATCTACCACCGGATTGGAAACGCGACCCACTGAGAAAATCCGGCGAGAAACTCAGTGGTTAATATACTTGTCGAGCCCTTCGTCGCAAGCGACGGGTTCGACGAGAACAATAACGGGTGCTTGAGGTACCTAAAAGCACCGTTAGTGGATCGGGAGGATCCGAAATTACATGTATTGGGCGACGTCGACTACTTTCCATTCTGTCCGCAGGATCGGAAAACCGGCGGCCACGATGAGAGGGTTCTCGTGTCGTGCCGCTTTTTCGAAGTGGGGTTGCAGTGTGCCACGACCCTTACAAACCTCCTCGACTTTGATCTTCTTCGAGGGCGGCTCGGTGTACGAGTGATCCGTGACCACCAAATCCAGCGCGTCCTTCTCCTTCAACTGAACCACCCCCGGCTGCGTCACGGACTCACTCTTCACCTGAACGATCTGTCCCTGTTCGCTCTTGAACTGCAATAGAGGCTGTATCTGGTCACTCTTCAGTTGAACGATCTGACCTTGTTCGTTTTTTATGTGTATCAGCTGGCCGTGGTCGTTTTTTATCTGGAAATATTGACCGCCGACGAGGGCCGAGTCCGATATCTGTATCAGCGGCGTCGAATCGGACTTCACTTGAACTATCTGACCGGTCTCCGTTATTTGGATGGTCGGAGCGTTGAGCTGGGGCGCCATCTGTACGACTTGTACGGGAGGATTCGACTTCTTCTCGAGTAGATCTGCTAACATTTTGTTTTGTGTCGTCTTCTAGAGTCAGAAACGTTTATAATAAATTTCCTATAACATATTAACTAAAGAAACATATATACCTACACGATTTACATAACAAACAAAAATGATTGTTTTAAAATTTTGTAGTTAAGTAAATATTATTCAAATACTATAATAATTTAACGGGTCCTTACTATTATTTTCACATATAATGAGTTCTCGATATGTAAGATGTAATGTAAGTATACTAATTACTGGTGGTAGGACCTCTTGTGAGTCCGCACGGGTAGGAACCACCGCCCTGCCTATTTTTGGCGTGAAGCAGTAATGCGTTTCGGTTTGAAGGGTGGGGCAGCCGTTGTAACTATACTGAAACCTTAGAACTTATATCTCAATGTGGGTGGCGCATTTACATTGTAAATATCTATGGTCTCCGGTAACCACTTAGCACCGGATGGGCTGTGAGCTCGTCCATCCATCTAACCAATAATATTTTCTGTATAATATTTTATAAAACTGTATAATATATATAAAACTGTATAATATTTTCGGGGAGAGTCATCGAGTTTTACTGGTAACTCACAAAAACCAAGACAATTTTTTCTGCTCGTAATATTCTACCCAGTCTTCAGACTACCCACCAAATATCGAAAACTCACAAAATGTGAAAAACGTGTTAAGAACTCGACAACCAATAGTGTTTATATACATTCGATTGAGTAAACAATATTTCTAAGAAAATAAATGTCGATTAAATAAATAAACACAAGATCGCACTTACAATAGTAAACTGCGTTTGATCGTCGATTTGAATTTGAACCGGTTCTTCTTTGGGCACTGAAAACGGAAGAATCCAACAAAATCATAGTATAAATACGAATATTTATATACTAAAAACAATATAACTTACCCAATATGTCCTCTTGAGTACTGATGATGACCTAAAATTAAATAACAAACACTAGTTTAAAAACAAAAACCGCTTCAACAGATAAGACATTTATCACGAACGCACGCACGCATACACGCACGCATGCACGCACACAGCGCTTTGAATTTAACGGCAACACAAAACAGATTCGGTTGCGGAAAAAACGACCCTAATGAGACGGAACACAAGATTGCCATAGATTTAATAAAATCATATCGATATCATCATTCTCCTGCTCTTCTCACAGTCACCTGGGGTCGGCGAAACACGTTTTCTCTTTCCATACTCCTCTATCATAATATTCCATTCTATATATTATACCATATGTTGGATAGCTGATGAAACGTAGATATTGTTAAGCACATCTGCCAAACAGGCGCCCTAATATTTTTTTAGATATCCTTGAAAGAAAAATAAACTTTCTAATTTTTTATTACTTTTTATAAGTTTTAATCGTTTAAAACGGCTTATTTATTCGTTTTTACGTACAATATTGGTTATTGGAGTCATACAGCATCTTATTTTACAAGTAAAAATCATGTAATAATAATAAGACTTATGCATTTCAAAATATCTAAGCTGATAGCCGAAAATCGGGTATTTTTTATATTTTTTATAAAAAACAATTGAATTCAAATATCTCTAAATCGGTTAGATTTAGGATAGGGTATTTATAGCCAAATCAGTCAGAAACTATGTAAGCTACACGCCCTTAACGGGAATAGGTCGACTTAACCTGTAGCCCTGTATATACCATACCATATGTAATATATTATACCATTTCTTCGCTCACTCCTCTCTTACACATATCGTCTTTCACACAATCCATCCATTTCTTCTTAGGTCCACCTCTTCCTCTATATCCTTCTACATTCATATCGATATATTAACATATTTACCTTCTCGCTTTGCGTCGAGGGCGTCGTATTGGCAACTCCACCCGGCGTTATTATTGTGGTGCACTTAATCAATGATTCTGGGTCTACGTCCATGGCCTAAAATAGACACACGACAAAATCATGTAACATTATAGTAATGTTTAGTCGCGTGAATTTTAAAACTATTTGTATACCTAATGTCTGTTTCCTTTTTCATGAATATTAAAATTTAAATTTAATAATGTTTCGAGCACGTAACCTTCATAAAAAAATTGGTTTCAAGATTTCTTTAAAAAAATTTAAATGTTGCCAGGTTCATTAAGAAAAATCCTTGTAATTTTTCCCAGTTTTGTGGCACGATACAAACTTGCTAGAATATGACTTCCACAGAGTAAACAAAATATTGAAATCTGTTTTATTTATAATTTTACATTCGGTTTTTCTTTTTTATTTACATGCAATAATTATGTATGGCTCTTTAAATAATTGGAATAACTTCGATATAATGTGTTGTATAATAATTTGTCTGTATAATGTATAAATCTATACTAATATATAAAACTACAGTGGTTTTTACGGATGTTCCGTTATAACTACTGAACCATGCATCTGATTGACTTGAAACTTGGTATCCATGTAGAAAGTACATGTACTTAATGGATAGGCTAATATTTATATGAGTGTTGGACCCCTACACCAGTTGTGGGGGCGTTAATGATGAAAATCTTTGTGGGGGTGAAAAATAATAATGTTAATTTTAAATGCCCAGCGAAGCGAACGTGTACAGCTATGTTATGTATAAAACAATAAACATATATATACCTGGTTGGATTGTACAACCACGGTTGACGTTGTCGGCACACGCTGCTGATTCTGCTGTCTTTGCGCCACCTAACATCAAATATATAACTTACAAACCATTTGAATAGAGATATTTAAATCGTTTCTATATATTGTGATTTTGAAAATTTACATTAAATAGAACATCAGAGAGGATACTTTATATTTTTCTCTATAAGATGTTTTATGGTTCATTCATATTTTAATCTTCTTTATCGTTATATACATAAGGAATTAAATTTACATAATATTCTAAATATATTGCAACACATGTCGCATCAGTCGTTCGTCAACACGAAAATTATCAAATATTTAAAACATTGATAATAAAACTTAGCTTTGAAATTAATTTTTTAATTATTCAATTACGAAGTTTTTTTTAACTTCACAAAACGTATAAATTATTCAACTACGTCCAACGGCAACTATTTTATTTAACGAACCTAATTGAGATAACAAAATAACACAAAAAAACTTCAACATGCTTTTTCAAAAAAGCTTTAATCAAATACATGCTTTGTGTAGTGTGTGTAGTTATACTCAATTTTTAGTTAGTTTCTACTCGATTTTATTTGCATGCTATTTTCTACATTGGCAGCCACTACGGAAACTTTGAACATCAAATCGAATTATTATTGTTTCAGAGCATGCTTTAACTAAATTCATTAAGTAGTACCTAGCAACGACACTAACTTTTCGGAAATTATATTTTTATTAATTACATATTGCATTAAATTTCCTAGGATTTTCTTTAAATACCTGAGAGTTGGCAATAATTACATTTAAAAATGTTTTTTTTTCTTGATATTATTCTGCAGTTTTCTGTTTTTTTTTATATTTGATATTTTTAATTAACGGTTTAGATCAAAACACATTCATGCATTTTTAGTTTTTAATTGTATCAATATTTTATACCTCGGACCTTGTTCGTGGTGAAACCCCTGCTTTTGATAGTATTTAAACTAAAATATTAATATATTTTTAAAAGTTAATTTTTTTTTTAATAATCTGGTCATGTTTTTTTTTTTCTATGGTAGGAAAATATATGTCAATAAAATCGTCGGGAATACAACATCTGCTTGATGAACTTCAGCAAAACGAACACAAAGTTCTAATGTTGCCAACTTAAAAATAATAATTTTCACTGACATTCAATTCATATTATGTATTTTAACACGTTGACCGCCGTGTAGGTCACAGGTGCCCTACATGGCGCACTGAATTAATTATGTCAATTTTTTTACTAAGCGCCTAGATTGCTTAACTATGACTTTTGTTTGTTAATGTATATTTTAGTTTTTCAAGTCTCTTAGAATTATATTTATCCTCAGTACCTTCGGATTCGTCTTTCGTAGAGGCTACTAGGATATTCCGGCCCCTTAGCATGAAGATCGAAAAGAGAAATCGACATAATTACTTCAGTCCGCCACGTAGGGCACCGGTGACCTAGACGGCAGTCAACGTGTTAAAATATGAATTCAATATAATGAATACAATGTCAGTGAAAATTATCATTTTTAAGTTGGCAACATTAGAGCTTTGTGTTCGTTTTGCTGAAGTTCATCAAGCAGATGTGTTCCCGACGATTTTATTGATTTCTATTACTACAATTTACCAAAAGAGCATTTTACAAATATTAGTGTTGTTAGTGATGCACTTACTTGCGGTTGCGATGTAGCGGGGCTTACTTTATGAGCGAGCAAGTGCTTGATGAGGGTCGTGTTGGAGGGATTCGATTCCAGCGCCTGTGACAGATGAGGATACACTGGCAACTGTTGGGACTAAATAATAGATTTTAGAGAAAAAAAACGTTGGTTAGTTTAAAATAGAAAAAAAAGGAGTGACTACCTAAAAAGTTTTAGTATGACAATTCAAATTTAGAAGAACTTTACAACACAAGTAACACTAAAGAAATGGTATTATAATAAACTGCAGATTTTTCGGGAGAATTCAGAAGTTGCCAGATTTAGATTTTTACTTTACATTATTTGATATACCGTTAGAAATACAATGAATTGCGTTACTTTTTGTCTTTATTGTTATCAAACATTCATAAAAACATTATAATAATTGAATATGCAATTTCGAAAAGGGCACATGTCGCATATTTTGTCAAATACGTTTTTTCATATACATGTACTTTTGAGGCTTACCTACACCCATTTTATAATAATTCCAGTAATTTTCAATCGCTAATTAACACTAAAATATATCTCAAAAGTTAATATTTTAAATTTTACACTACTTTAGAAAATGATCAGTTTTTTTTTCATTTCCTGAACATTTTACATTTTCAGAGATGTGCCCTTTTCGAAATTGCATATTCAATTAAATAGATATAAAATTCACATCTCGATACCTGCGCAGCCTGCGTGACAGCCGGCTTCACTTCCACAGCGGCCTTGTTCGTCAACTGAGCCTTGAGTATGGGCGACGACGGTCCTGGAAGGTTTATACAACTTAGTGGCGAGTTCCTTCAATCTATATGTAGACTCAAACATCGTACGACTTTCGTGAAACAATTTCGAACAATTTAGTGTCCATTGCGGAACTTATATGTACCAAACTGTATCTTCCTCATTCCGGAGTGAAAGTGAATGTTGAAGTTTTAATATTTTTATCAGTGTTTAGTACTTTTACAACTACACCAAAATAAAATTAAGTTACAAGCTTCATAACTGTTATCGTTTCAATATTTTTTTGTCATGTAAATAAGCCGTTATAGTTGTTGCAAACTACGTACGTGGCTTTTATATGTAGTTGTAATTGTAAATACGCATTTTCGTTAGTGTGTGCACCCGACGGAAAAGTCACTGGTCTGCTGCTACACATAGCCTACATTGATGCGTATACAGATTGGTCACTCACACAACTAAGGGCGGCGCGCTGTCGTAGCTTGCAACAACTATAGCTTATTTTTTTTATCTGAGTAGTAGCCTTTTAAATAATACGGGCTACGTACTTGAAAATAAGAAATACCTCAAGTGTCACACCGAAACGTGTTGCTGCTTCACGACGGTGGTGGTGCTTACTCGTGCGGGCTCACAAGACATCTTACCAGTAATTACCCAACTTTAATTATTTAATTTAATTTTGAGGGTATGTTTTTTGTCACAAATACATATACATATATATGTAGAATGATAACAAAAAATCATACTTTTTGTTTGAATAGATTTGTAATTTTTTTTCCTGATAAATGATAAATGTTTTTTTTACATATAATTTACCTGCAGTGGTGTTGGTCCTGTTCTGCGGGTTCCTAGCCCTGATCCCTATGTAGGCTTGTTGCGACTCGCCCGAGGCCGCCGTCACCGGGTTGGGGCCGACCGTCCCGCCGAATACAGTTCTGCAATCACACAACCGATCCTTAAATCCAGTTACGGTATCTTTCGCTCAGATCTAAAGTTCATCCAGTCATAGATGATATAAAAATTCGTAGTTAAATTTCAATGGTAATTTTTTTAAGCTATTGCATAGCTTTTATCGCGGGCTTTGAACGCGCCGACCGAATCAAGAAATTCCGTAACGAAAATAAAACCTAACACCCCCACTCCGCCTACCATGTAGCTCGCGTTCAATACATTCACACGTAGCGCTTGCGTAGTGTTTGTGAATAAACGCGCGGCGTGACGTCGCACATCATGAAAAGTCTGCCCATCTCTCCCTCGCGCGGTCTAGCTTAAGAGTGTGAGTGGGACAGTTAATGTTTTGCTTTTCTTAATGTTTATAAATATAGCGCGCTTATTTTATTATTGTTTTAATATTAAATTATTACTGTCTAATTATAATTGCATAAGTTGATAAAAAATGCTATGCAATAGCTTTACCGCGGCAGACCCCGAGTGACACACGTTTTTTTTTGTTCTCAAACAAATTTCGCATCTGTCAAATATCTGGTTTTCTGTGCTAGCTACCGCCACAAGTGGAACTTGAAGTCGGTCGATAGTTTTGATTAAAAGTAACACCCTGTATCGTATATTAGTCGACATGGCCGGGTGAGGTGGGGTGAGGCGGGGCGGTACCTCACTAGTCTGGGGAAGTGTCCGGGCGCGATGACTCCCTTCCTGCCGAGCTTGGTGCAGCAGGCCAGGTACTGCCGGTACACCTCGGCTGCCTCGCAGCTGCTGTTGTCATTCAGTGGCAGCGGCTCGTAGCTCGAGCGCAGCCATGCTTGAGCGAAATTTTCATTTTCCTATTGTCACGTCACAAAATTACTATCAATTTTGTACTTTTAGAAGTATACTAGCCGAACTCGCCCGCTTCGCTGGGCATTCAAAATTAACATTATTTTATTTATTGTCATTATTATTAGGAAGCCCAACACACTAAATATTAGCCTATCCATTAAGTACATGTATTTTCTACGTGGATACCAAAGTTTCAAGTCAATCGGATGCATGGTTCAGTAGTTATAACGGAACATCAGTAAAAACGACTGTAGATTTATATATTAGTATAGATATAGATTTTAGTCGTTTTTGTAGTTTTTTAGTAAAAAGTATTTTTTTACTGACGATAGGACCTCTTGTGAGTCCGCGCGGATAGGTACCACTACCCTGCCTATTTCTGCCGCGAAGCAGTAATGCGTTTCGGTTTGAAGGGTGGGGCAGCCGTTGTAACTATACTAAAACCTTAGAACTTTTATCTCAAGGTGGGTGGCAGCATTTAAATTGTAAATGTCTATGCGCTCCGGTAGTTTTTTTTTTGTCAAGCGGAAATCGCCGGACTTCTGCCCTTCACTGGGGATGGTGGGCGGGGTATGTCAGAGTCGAACTGACTAAAGCCTCCTGTCGTTCAACAACCAACATCCAAACCTCGCATGAGACAGAGCTCATGAAAAGGCAAAGGGGGGGAGAGTGAAGCGTTTAGTGCGGAGCACGTCTCTCCCATCACCCTCCCACTCGGGACACCGGACCGGCGGTCGTCGGCGCCACGACCACCAACCCTCTCGGTCGGCAGGCTGTCCGAAGCCCGCCTAGATGGCGCCGGTTAGAGTGGGTCGTCCACCCAACTAGGCAATAAAAAAAATATGATATCAAACCTGTATAGTTCTTTGTTGCATGTGAGATTGCTGTATCGATGAGAAGGGTGCTGGAGTCGTGGTCACCGTGGTCGTGGTGGCCGCTACTGTCGTGGACGGCGCTGGCTCTGGTTGCTGTACTGGTTTCGGTGTAGTCGGGGTTGGCTTCAACGAAAAAACACTTATTGCAAATAAATTAATAATTTGTTTACACTTATTACCTTACCACTGATCGTCATGAGAAAAATAAATAAAAATAAAAACAAAATGAATTACAGCAGAGTTATTCGCTAACTTTTCTTAAGACTTTGTCGCTTTTGGTCTGCTAATGGAGCTTGATTATTAATTACTATTATTATTTATTTTATTATTATTAATAACGTCGATGTTTTAATTCATCCAAAAACAATCTACACTAAAATCTGACATTTTGCATAATGACGTCAATGTTTTCATTCATCGCAATCAATCTATAACAAAATCTCGTTAGCGGAAAAGAGACAGAGCTCAGTTGGTTCTTAAACGACCCGGAATAACTATCGGGTCCCAAGCCCCGGAGGCACGTACCTGCGGCTGCTGTGTCTGCTGGCGCTCCTGCGCGTCTCGCTCCGCCACCGCCGCCAGCGCGCTGGGCCCGCTCACCGTCTCCACCACGCGCATCAGTATGCAAGCTCGCGGCCCGTAGCTTTGGGCCTGAACAACGTACAGACATTACTCAAGAACCATCCCAAACTAATCCCGAAATTCAGTGCAATTTTGTAGGCAACGGCTTTGCCCCTGGGGTTGCGAAGTCCATGGATTACAGTAATCACTCACCATCAGTTGGGCCGTGTGCTCATCTGCCTACAAGGGCAATAATTAAATGAAAAAAAAGATGTGTGGTGTCGTGGGACACCAGATAGGAACGAAGTTCCTTATTGTATATTAATTTTAAGTTCTATTCGAGATATAAAGAAAATAATTATTCGGGTATACGTTTTTTATTAGAATTTTTTCATTGATTAAAAAAAATTAAAAAATTTATTCCAAAATAAATTAATATACACTAAAAACAATAATCATCGAAATCGGTTGGCGAAATATTGAGTTATTTATCTATTTGTCGCGCATGTACCTAATGCACATTTAAGGTTTATATGGTTTTCTCATGGATACCATTATCAGAACTGGACTAAATTGAAATGGGACCACACGGAAAGCATCAGCTTTCTAATAAAAAAAGAATCATCAAAATCGATTCACCTAGTCAAAAGTTATGAGATAACAAACATAAAATCTTACGTTACGGACGTTTTTCCAGGTAAAGGGTACCCCTCCGCATCGTTCCAAAACGTGACATTTAGCCAAATCATTATACTGCTTGACCATTCTTACCATATGCGTTATAGTATGATATATTATTTTTACATGTACATGTGACCCCACAGTTGACATTGGCAACGACTCAGTCGGCAATACGTACCTCGACGGTGACGAGCGACACAAGCGTGTGCAGGAGGCCGGGCACGCGCGCCACGTGCTCGCACACGCGGTCCCCGAGCCCGGTCAGCGCGTACACGCACTCCAGCGCCATCACCAGCACCATTATGTCGCGCAGCGTCAGCAGCGAGCACACCTCCGAGTACACCTGGACGAAACATGACCCATGAGGCTGTCTAAATGTGCAACCCTTTGCACTGGTGGTAGGTAGGTAGGTAGGTACCACCACCCTCTGCCGTGAAGCCGTAATGCGTTTCAGTTCGAAGGGCGAGGCAGCCGTTGTAACTATACCGAGACCTTAAAACTTACATCTCAAGTTTGGTGGCGCATTTACGTTGTAGATGTCTATGGGCTTCAGTAACCATTTAACACCAGTGGGCTGTGACCTCCTCCACCCAACTAAGCAATAAATAAATAAAATACTAACCTTCGTTTCTAAAGCTTTGAGCAAAGCGTCCTCGTTGGCCTCGTTTTGTGCAAGCTTATTGAGCAGTTCGAGTGCTGCCAATACTCTGGCCCGATCCGGCGACACTAACGCAGACTGTATGGTGGACAGAACGTGTCTAGATATCAGACAAGTCGCCGGATCCTGTGCATGCAGGGAATATATTAAAAAACATTAAATCACAACGCAATTCGAATTCACACTTTTTTTTTAAAATAATTATTTTATGCATTGGCAACCCTGTGACACTAGATCGAATAACCGGACTTTTTGGGCGGGAATGCGCGGAGCGTATTCGTGTGAATTGTTTTGTTTTGTTTATTTAGTGTTCCTTCAAGTTTGAACGTGTAATAACTATCATTTATTGACTGATTAGCACATGTAAAATAAAAGTGCACAAATGTAGGAAAATGAATGAAAATGTCTACTGTCCAATAAAGGACCATCATTGTACTGAGATTTTAATCCATCCCACCTCATCTCGTTTCGTTTAATTTCATCCCAATTGATTAAAGACTTAAATTAATAAACTTCATCTCTATACGAATAATGTATTTTTTTCCGTGCCCCATACGTAAAAATTTAAGCTACCCTATAAGGTATTCTATCCGTTGATCGTAAATGAACTATGAAAAAGGCCAAATTTTATTTACAGTATGTTTTATTTTCTTTAAGCAACATAAACGTCCATAAACAAGATGGTTACTGATGAATTAATCGACAATTTTAATTAAATTAGTGATCCCCGGTCATCGAAATTCCACTATAATTAATTGATATTATAAGTTTGTACTTTATTGTGATTCTATTGTCAAAGACTACGTCTATAATTGCAGATTTCTCCAAGACTACACTATAGACAAACAATATTTAATCTATTCTCAATTTGACCACAGACTATAAGCAACAAGAAAAGTTTAACAATAAACAAATAGTAGGCATGCGTTTGTTGTGTCAAATACATGGTAGTGTGTGTAATGTTTTTTATTTATTTAATACATTATTATGCATAATTTAAAAAAATATTAAAATTCTGCACTTTATATTCCCTATAAATGTGGGAAATTTCATACTCCTCCGTCCGCGCAATTTTCTTAAAAAGGGGTACAAAGTTTTTGTTTCCCATATTAATATATAGATACATCAATCCATTATGAAATATTTCATACCTTGATTATCAATTCGGTAGACACATTACCGAGAGTGTCCAGCCCGGACTGTCGCAATGTGCCGACCCAACAGTTGGCGCAAAGAAGCAGAAATCTGCAAAATAAATGTGAAACATTCAATAGAGTCAAAATGATTCATCATACATTCAATCTTTGCTTTTTTATTACTTAGGTGTGGGGACGAGCTCATGGCCCATCCGATGTTAAATGATTACCGGAGCCCATATACATCCACAACGTAAACGTTGCGACCTACCTAGAGATATGAGTTAAGGTCTCCGTTTTTACAGTACAACCGCTGCCCCATCCTTTAAACCAAAACGCATAACTACACGACAGAAATAGGCAGAGCGGTGGTACCTACCCGCGCGGACTCACAAGAGATCCTACCACAAGTAATTACACAAATTATAATTTTGCGGGTAGATTTTTATTACACGACGTTATTCCTTCACCGTGGAAGTCAATCGTGAACATTTGTTAAATACGTATTTCATTAGAATAATTGGTATCCCGCTGGCGGGATTCGAACACCGGTGCATCGCTCGATACTGTCATACTGTCGGTTACTGTCATGGCGCCACCAGGCTCACGTCGTCACGTCCTCGCGTCGTTCATTATAACATTGCGCGTTTACATAAGCTCCCCCATTAGGCAAACAATGAACAGAAACGCCAGATAAATTAGTCTGCTCCGACTGTAGAGCGACCCTTCGCAGTCACCGGCTCTTTCACTTATTCGAACACCGGTGCATCGCTCGATACGAATGCACCGGACGTCTTATCCTTTAGGCCACGATAATATCGTCTAAAAATCGACACCTGTTCCAAAAACCAGACCTCACCTTATCAGCGTGGTGTTCTTGGCAAGATACTGCACGTTCTCTTCGTGGAAGGACAAGGAGCGGACAATGGAAGCTACTTGCAGTACCCGCTGCGTGTACACACAGGCCGCCCCACCGGGCAACTCCGGAGCGAAAAGCTGATTCTCCTCCGACGGCTCCGCCACCCAATCTTCTAGAGCCTCTTGTTGGAGAGCCTAAAACGTACACAAGCCTTAAGCTATGTGAGTGACTACTGACTCACATCTATTTATTTATTAATACGCTTTTATCAGCTTCAGACGTATGTATGCAACGGAATCTTTGAACATGATTTTGACCCCCCTTCAAAACGTCGGATTAACTCGAAATTTGGGATACTTATTAAGGATGACAATTCAATACTATATAAAAAAAATGTAAAGATTGAAATTCAACTAAAAAATGAATAATAAATAATAGTTTAAAAAAACTAACAAAGTACGCAAATGCGTATATAAATATAAAAAATCCAACTAAAAAATAGAAAATAAATTTTAATAAATTTGAATTAAAAATAGTGTAAGAAAAAATGATTTTATTGTAAAAAAAGCGTGGGTGCATGGTATCACTAGTTATAAATATTTTATGAACAGTAGTAGTAGTAGAATGAGTAGAAGGGTTATTTTCATAGTATCCTGAAAAGCATCCCACACTTTTTTTACAATAAAATCATTTTTTCTGACACTATTTTTAATTCAAATTTATTAAAAAAAAAAAAATTGCTTCTTGTTTCGTGTACCCGCTTATGTTGCTTGGACTATCTATTCCTTGTTTACTTTCTCCTGCTTACTATATTTCGTGTTCATCTTAAATAAAAACTTTCTTTATGTCCTATTGTGGTTGTAACGAATTACAAAGACATTATAATACCAACTAAGACGACTGAAAGCTAGAATTCTTCAAACCGTTTTAGATCAACATCTGTCTGCTCGGCCCTGCTCTTCATACTCGTCTTTGAGACCTGTCGTTTTAATAATGTGCCTGTGATTTCAAATACTTATTTTTTTCCTACCTAAGCTGATGGCCTTGAGAAGTCACTTCAGCGTAACCCTAAGTAAATGAGCTCACGGATCTCAAACCTGACGACGTTGGTAACACTGGCCCTAGCAAGAGCAGTGCTTCGCAGAATCTACCACCGGATCGGAAACGCGACCCACTGAGAAGATCCGGCGAGAAATTCAGTGGGCTGTGTCTGTGTGTTCATTTACTCGTCGTGCCCTGCGATGACTGGTCTTAAGAATGCCATACCTCTTCAACAATTTTCTCGACGACATCCTCCTCATCTTCGCCGGTCATGAGGCAGTCGTTCAACGAGTTCTGGGCCGCCAAAGCCTGGACCATCAGCTCGGGTTGTTCAACGCCCGGCTGCATGAACTTGGTCTCGTCGGCCAGCTCCCTGGCGCCTCCGCCCCCGGCCCGCATGCTCCAGAACTGGTCCGGGGCTCGGCCTCGGGCTTCGTAGTACGACCTTCCGATCGTGTCACGCAGACTTGCTGTTGTTGAAATTCACAATAACATTATCTATATAATCTATATAATACGTGAAGAAAAAACTTTGTATCCCTTTTTACGAAAATTGCGCGGACGGAGGAGTATGAAATTTTCCACACTTATAGAGAATATAGAGAAGAAGTGCACAATGCTAATATTTTTTTAAAAGAATGCATAAAAGATACATTAAATCAATAAAGAAAACATTACACACATACCATGTATTTGACACACACACACATGCATACTATTAATTTATTGTCAAATTTTTGTTCTTGACGTCTGTGGTCAAATTGAGAATAGATTAAATATTGTTTGTCTTTATTAATATTTTTCTATAGTGTAGTCTTGGCGTTGAAAATACAATCATAATAGTGTACACACTTACAATTCTAATTAATTATAGTCGAATTTCGACTACCTAATGCGGGACCTCTAATTTTATAAAAGATGTAAGCCTTAATACCATGTGGTGTTACAGCCGTGTTATGTTAGAAGTCAAAACTTGATTATTCACTTTACATTAACATTATCACATCCATGTATTGTAATTTAGTTACAGTTTTTTTTTTTTTATTCTCTTAAATATAATTTATGTGAATGTACTTAGTCATTAACTTAGCGTCCCTAAATTTTCTTATATTGCATAGATGATTGAACAAGTCCATGGCCTAAGCAATAACTACTTAATCTAAGATGCCCTGTAAGTTTCCTTACAATATATTTCATTTATAATTAAATACATTATGCCAACACCGTTGTTGACATAATTGTTTTAAAAGCTGACTTTGTAGTCCTGTACAATACAAATGTGATTTAATTAATACTAATCATACCAACACTTACTGGTAAGTAAGAAAAATACTAATCATATACTTACCAGTAAGTGTTGGTATGATTAGTATTTTTCTACCATAGCGAGTAGATAACGGTATACGACAAGTATTACTCAAAATAAACAAAACAAAAAAAAAAGTATAATAACTGTAGATTAATTGAGAAGAAAAAGTCATGAAGTCAAATGTGCAAAAGCAATAAGACGATACGTGCATTTACAAATGTAAAAGTTCAAAACGGATCATTGACCCGTTATGGTATGTTTCGCGTCAAACACATGCATGTCCTTAGAGTAATATCACCAAAAATAAAAAATAACGACCTCAAGACAAAATCTCATACTCACAATGATTGTAAACACCGGCATGAGCCAGTAGGAAGTCTAGTATGTGCGGGGTGGTGCCCAGCGGTAGGCGGTTCGAATGGTCCGCGGCCAGCACCGTGCACACGTTGACGGCGAAGTCTTGTTCGTTCGGCATTGGAGACAACAGCGAGAGCGCCAGGCGCTCGTAGGGAGCCGCCACGCGCGGCGCCGGACGCAGAGCCTCTCCTGATGCTGCAGGCATATACACAATTTTGTTACAACATAATATAATTAAGACTTGCTTTTCCCAGCGACTTCGTCCGCGTAGAATAGTTACTTTGGCATAACGCTAAATTTTACCCGCGACTTCATTTATTCAATATCACCTCTATAAGAACACCTTTTTTTTTTCTATTGCTTAGATGGGTGGACGTGCTCACAGCCCACCTGGTGTTTAGTGGTTACTGGAGCCTAAAGACATCTACAACGTAAATGCGCCACCCTTCAAACCAAAACGCATTACTGCTTCACGGCAGAAACAGGCAGGGTGGGGATACCTACCCGCGCGGACTCACAAGAGGTCCTACCACCACTAAGTAAACACCTTCAGAAATAATGCTTTATTTTAGAACAAATTTGGTTAGCATAAAAAACGTTATAATGAGCCAACCTTAACACATAGACATGCTGTCTCGGATTTTTGTTAGATCTTTTAAAGAGGAACAATTCTGTCATACATTAAAAGGGAAATAGGAAAAAAAACGATTTCGAAACATTCTTTATTGGTGCTCCGTTTGTATTGGTCTTAGCGTGATGGTAAATATGGCTTATAGCCTTCCTCAATAAATGGGCTATCTAACATTGAAATAATTTTCCAAATCGGACGAGTAGTTCCTGAGCTTAGCGCGTTCAAACAAACAAACTCTTCAGCTTTATAATATTAGTTATTAAGATTAAAACCAAAACTATTTGATAAGGCAAGACAAAACCCATTCTGAGAAGTCTGCGGGGTCTAAGCATTCCACATTTAACTTAAATGCGAGACATGAGGGAATACAGTGAAAAACAGCTTATATCTTTCACAAAACAGGAACCTAATCTTGAAACCTTGACTTTAGACTAACTAAGCGATCTTCTTCATGTAGGTACTTACATTTAATCTCTTTATTTAAAACTAGCTGACCCAGCGAACTTTGTTCCGCCTTAGAGGCAATAAAAGAGCAGACTTTTGATTTTATCAAGATCAATTTTTTTATTTGGATAATTAATGTAAATTAAAAAAGCAAGTATTTTAATGATTCTTTATTGGCCATGTATTTTAGTCATCCACTCTTTAGTGAAGCACCTTGTGATAGACGACGTTTTTCGTTTTATTATCAAGCGCAAGAACAAATAACGGAGATGGCCTTCCGAACCGTGAACATGCCACATATCATTCACCATGGGAAAAACATGGACTTTCTAGATTCAGGCCACAAACTTTTAAGGACTGGCCTGGTGATTTGTTTATGGACATGACGATTGCAAGACGGATAAAGTATTCTATGTCCTTCTCCTGGTTCTAAGCTACCTCCCCACCAATTTTCAGCCAAATCAGTTCAGTCGTTCTTGAGTTATAAATAGTGTAACTAACACGAATTACTTTTATATATTTATGGAAGAGTGTAGAAGATTACAGTGTCACGCTACTGATGTTTACCTTTTGTTTATTGCCTTTGTGGGAAGACGAGTATACGGCTCACCTGATGGTAAGTGATTACCATCGTTCATGGCCGTCAGCAACGCCAGTGGCACAGCCAAGTCCCTACCTACTTTACATTGCAGTTTCATAAAACTTTTAATCATGCCTTGTCAAATGAATATTGTCACTCTACATCGTTTGCTGATAAGTAAACTAAAAATTATATTCACTCAAGATCCCAACACCTCCACAGCACCGAAAATTCGCAATATAAATGTATCTTGCTTATGAGCATTATACCTGAGACATAAGTACCGCCTCCGAAAGTAGTAATCCTGGGCATACCACTGCCTCTCCCTCGCCTGGGGTCATCGTCCAGGTCGTTATCATCATCACGCCCTGGTGGTCCTTTCGCTCGTTCATATCTGATAAAAACAATATACCATAACAATAAATTCAACATAATATTATTGTGTAATATGCACCTGCCTTAAATACCTGCACCCCATGAGTTCAAGATTATTTTAAATAAATATATGAAATATCAAAAAATTTACAGTCATGTTTGGACATTAAGTAATTGTGAAAGTCTTGAAATTATCATTTACTTGTTCTTCAATTGTAAAGAAGCCCTTAAATTTCATAAATAAACTTCCTATTTATTTTATAGTTTTTGATTTATTTGTTTTATAAGTTATTGTTTACATTTAGTAATGTTCAATCAATATCCAACAAATATAGTGATATGTACACATTTATTCTTAATTTAAATTATTGAAAGCTTTTAACCAATTATTGTTCACATTTGCCTAAAATTTTTGTCAACTTACTTTTCCAAATGAGACGAATAAATCCTTCGCAGTAGTGTTGATCCATTGATACATGGATGAGGCAATCGCAAAGGTCTCAGGAAAGACTCCCATGTATCATTTTGATTTACCTAACAATTTAAATTATTTGAATGAATTAATGATAAAATGTTGGCTTCAGTACATAATGCAGGAAATGAAGGCAAGGTAAAAACATAAGATGAAAAGATTATTACATTTGATATTGAATTATATTGAAGATTGCTTACAGTTAGAAAAAACAGAACTTTATCAAAAAAAAAAAACAGAAATTAGAGATATTAATAAAAGAGAATCTAACATGGCATATGTATATGAACTAGTGCAATTTTTAAAGCTGCCCATAGAGACAACGAAATAAACACTACCATCTATTTTGAGACTTACAGGTACGTTTAATAGCTGTCCCGTTCTTCAGACTACAAAGAATGAGCTTCACATTGAAAATATGCATAATATCTACGTGTGCAGATTTACATATGCACAAAAAGTATATACAGAAGAAGAAGACAGACCTAAATAAATAGTGTGCAAATACAGCCTCAGTACTGCACACATTTTCTATGTGCAATTTTAGTTTTCCAGCCATTAACATTTTGATTAACCTACTACTAAGTAACAGGTTAACGACCAACTGTGTGACTCAATAATGTATTTTAATAAATTTAACATCTAGGTAAAAGTAATAAAGAAAAATAATGGCTTTTTTACTGCTTAGATATATGTGTGAGCTCACTGCTCAACTGGTGTGGACCAGTTAACAGAGCCCATACACATCAACAATGCAAATGCTACCATCCACCTTGAGACATGAGTTTAAAGTCTCAGTTTTTACAATACAACAACTGTCCCACCCATCAAACTAAAACTCAATACTGCTTCATTGTCTGTTACCCCCCTAGACCGGGTATCCGTAAACAGATTTCCTAGTGTTGGTGCCTACCAGTGGGGACTCACAAAATGGCTTCTACCAATTGTGAATTTTTGTGAGTTTGATTTTTACACAAAGTCTTCTTCACTGTGGAGCTCATTTATGATCATTTATTAAGTAGATATATCATTAAAAAGTTGGTACCTTTCTGTGGGTTTGAACATAGGCACATATTGCTTGATATGAAAGCATTGGGTGTCTAATCATTTACGCTACGACTTCATGTAACATAATTAATACTAACCTTTCCAATACCTCCTCTTTGTTGGACCAATGTGTAGAAGTGATACAAATCAATCTCAATACCATTCACGTATGCCGGTTTTGTCACAATGCTAAAAACATAAGTATTTTCATTAATTATCGACCGTTTATTCAAATTCTATTTTCAAGGCCTATTTTCAAGTTCGAATTTATATTTAATGGGCAGTCTCCAGATAACTAGATAATATGAATTCCCAAATGATTCTAACAATTTTGTAAAAGATAAAGACATGGTGAACTAAAAATAAAAGATAAATATGTACTATATAATTTTTTATTTATTTACCACTGTTTCTTTGTCATTGTTTGCCCAGTTTTTAATATAGTGCAGGTAACAATGAGCTTTAATACAGCCTTATCTCAAAACCATGCAGTGAATATAAGTCACAATTTTATTTTCTAAATTAACTTAAGGACTTAATAATTAGTTTAAGCAGAATTGGTATGTGCAAAAATACAGTTTCCTGGTATATTCAGTAAATAGCATTATCATATACAAAATCTAACATCTAAAATAATCCAAACCTTGACATTTATGGTTATTTTTTAAATGATGAGTTATAAAATCAAAATTCACTCAATTCTGTACATTTTTTTATAACAACTATAAAATAGGAGCACAAAAATTATTATTGTGCATGAAAGTACTCATATGTGTTTTTTCTTCGCCTAAATTTCCTATGTCATAAAACATACCATGTTGCAATGTTTTCATTGAGAAAACATTATTTTGAATTTCAGTGTTCAGTGTGTTTGTGAGTATTAATAGCACTAAAATCTAGCACTGAGTGGGCTAGCATTTAATGTTTATACTTACTTTTTACTTTCATTGAACTGTCTTAAATCCTTCAGGAAGGCCTCCTTGTCCTTCAAATAAGTCTTGGATTTGGTATTTATTTGAAATTTGGACATTTTTTCAGTCATTGTAGCGGTAAAATGTTCATCGGCTTTTTTGAGACCAAATTTGTTAGAAGCCGACGTTCAGCAAAATCACTTTCTTCGAATGCCGTCAATAACGGTGTTGTAAATAGAAATTAAGTTATTTAGTTAAGTGAGTGATGGAATTATGTATTGTGGTTTAAAGCGATTTATTTTTAATATTGAATGTGTAACAAGTAACAGCAAAACACACTTATCACAAACTTCCAGTTTTGACTGACAGTTGACTTAACAGCATAGATTATACACATAATGTTAACAGAGTAGTACTATTGATTAAAATTTTTTAACAGGAAAATCAGCGTTTCACACCATACAATTAATTCTCTTTTACAAGATGTCCCTCAAAGTCCAGTCGAAAACTGTAAATAGGGTTTTATTAGGATTTGCCAAAGATTTTTTTCTCAAGTAAATTGTTTTAGATTAAATACTTGAACATAATGAAGTAATTATTCTTCTGCCGCCCTTAAATTATGTCTTACACAAGGTACTGCTATCTAAATCAAAGTAAAAATTAAGCTGGCCACATACCAAAATATACAAATTTGTGTTGGAAGTAAACGTAGTAATACTGACCTTACCAAATGAGTGCGCTGCCCTTTCCACAAAGCACCCACAACGATCGAAATGCTCCTTTAGTCGTTCCACATAACGACCACGGTCGTTGTGGTCGCGGCGAAAACGTCACTTATGACGTCATAACTTACGCTCACGCGAAGATCACGAGGATCTATCTAAAAAGGTGGGTCGAAGTGATCGTTGAGAAAATTAGCGGCGTTTTCAAAACTCAAAGCATAAAAAATGGCGACCGTTAAGCTTACGTTATTTCATGCGGAAAGAGATACTATCTGGAACATTATTGCGACCTCTTACCAAATATCCAAGTGCCACCGCAAAAGACATTTTAATTACATTTGAAAGTAAATTAATTAAATGCACCACTAGTATTAAATATAAAAAATTAAATTAATTCTTTAAATTATTTAATTAATTAATTCTAAAATTAAATCTTTTTGTTAACTCACCCTTTGTATTATTTACCTCCACGCTCAAAACGCTCTTTATTCCATTCCACTTGAGTTTACGACAGTAACGCTCACAAGCAAGTGGAACGGGAAAAATTGCGGTCGTGAGTGTGTTCGTTGAGAACGCTTAGTGGAACGCACCCTATAAGATTAAATTTAGCAAAAATTTTTGAAAGAGCCTTGTAAACTTATTTTGCAATCTTTTGTTGTATTTATGATACGAAATTCGTTGCACTATTTTTTTACTATGGGTCATTCTGACACGTTTAACCGAATGAATTATATAGTTTAGCCTAGTTTAGTCTGGTCTAGACCTAGCCTGGTCAGGCCTAGCCTGTTCTGGTCTAGTCTAGTCCGAGCTTGTCTAGTCTAGTCTCGCCTTACTTATATCTTCAAATCTCGTTTCGTCTACTTTTAGTTTACCTTACATTAATAAGCTTGGCTTCAGCTTTTGTAGTAAGTCTCGGTAGTATGGGCTGTATTGTCTTTGCCTGTCTATTAGATCAATCAAACAAATAACATGAAGTGTGCTTTTGTTTTGAATTGTAGGTTATAAAATTTTAAACAATATTTAACGCTACCTACCTAGTTTAATAGATTTGCTTGAACATATCCGAAAATGGTGAAAAAGAAAATTGATAATCGTATCAGGGTTATGATAGAGAATGGAGTTAAACTTGGCCATCGCACTATGTTTCTTCTCATTGGAGACAAAAGCAGAGATCAGGTAAATGAAAAATTCTTCAAATAATAAAATAAGCATGGTGATAAAATTTAAGACTTCATGTTAAGCAGATACAAGTACACAGTATACAAGTACCTATGTACTTTTCCTGTCTTTAAAACTTAAGTATCTAAAAACAATACAATTTGTGGCGATTTATTATGGGTAAGCCGGAACGCACGAGATGTGGGAAAAAGAATATAGTCTGTGAACACGATTCCTTTTTACCGCCAAAATATGAAAAACATAAAAATAATTTATAATGTGTTAAATAACTAATTTAATGTAATTACTTTATGCCGCTACAACAATAAAATTTATATTGTTCCAACTGTGGTGTTAATTACATAAAACACGACCAGGCGAAATAAAGAAGGGACTCTATATGAATTCCCTCAAATTGTAATACATATCTACATTGATATTTGAATATTGGCTTTATATTTATGAAAATGTACGGTATTAAAATTTGTGATGCACATATTATATTTCTAAATGTAATTAATTTTTCTGTGAGAAAAAAACATTTCTATCATTCAAATTTCTCAGACACCACAACAATTATTCCTGCCTGAGATATCAAGTTGCAATGAGAACAATTGGTACATTAGCTATCTATATCCAGCAAGACGTGTCACGCAAATCGCATTTTAAATCAATTTAACAAAAAATCTTAAAAAAACTTATTTCAGGTGCCCATTTTATATGATATGTTAGTCAAATCGACAGTAAAGGCTAGACCAACAGTACTCTGGTGCTATAAGAACAAAGATGAAGCAATTAGCAAGTAAGTAACAATTTTTAGACAATTGTATTGTAACAATAGTTAACTACCCAAAACAATACATGATTTCATACTTTAAGAATATTGATTATAAATGAATTCCTTTTAGTCATGGCCGTAAAAGAGCCAAGAAAATAGCAGCTGGAAAACTGGAAGTCTCCGAAGAATCACTGTTTGATGCATTCAGAGTGGCCACTACTATTCATGGTAGATATTATTCGGAAAGTCATGCAATGCTCGGTCAGACATATGGAGTTTGCGTTTTGCAAGTAAGTTACAAATTAAAAAGACATGTTTTGAAAGGTACGCTATATAAAGCTACACCAAAAACTAGAGTAGCTCATGTAAAATTTGGTTATTGGCTACCATCCAATAACCTAATTTTTTCATGGTAAAATGCAAACAGTAAAAAATCTTTCAATTTTTAAATTAAATTTTAATTTTTTAGTGGTGGTAGGACGTCTTGTGAGTCTGCGCACGTAGGTACCAACACCCTGCCTATTTCTGCCGTGAAGCAGTAATGTGTTTCGGTTTGAAGGGTGGGGCAGCTGTTGTAACTATACTTGAGACCTGAGAACTTATATCTCAAGGTGGGTGGCGCATTTACGTTATAGATGTCTATGGGCTCCAGTAACCACTTAACACCAGGTGGGCTGTGAGCTCGTCCATCCATCTAAGCAATATAAAAAAAATCCAATGATGTTCTGACATGAGGTCAAATTTTTGGTTTAATGTATATGACCTTTATTTTTAGGATTTTGAAGCTCTCACCCCCAATTTGATGGCACGAACAATTGAAACTGTAGAAGGGGGTGGTCTTATAATATTCTTACTTAAAACCATGGATTCTCTAAGACAGCTACATTCAATAACAATGGATGTACACTCAAGGTATTATTCTGTTCTTAATCACTACATAGTATAAAACAAAGTCGCTTTCTCTGTCCCTATATCTGTCTGTCCATACATAGGGACAAAATTGTAATTAGGTACTAGTGATGGTGGTAGGGCGTTTTGTGAGTACCTTATATAAGAAACTAAATACATATCTATACTATCTATAATAATATTATATAATCACTACATAGTATAAAAAGTCGCATTCTCTGTCCCTATATCCCTATGTATGCTTAAATCTTTAAAACTACGCAACGGATTTTGATGCGGTATTTATTAATAGATAGTGATTGAAGAGGAAGGTTTATATTTATAATAACATCCATTAAATAGTGGAGAAATCAATAATAAATTACAGTTTCCGAAGCGAAGCGAGGGCGGGTCGCTAGTTTCTAATACAATACTGTAATGAAAAAAGAACTTTTAAATAAAGTGTGTTGCGCCATTTGTATTATTATTATTTAAATACACGAATTGACAAGCTCTCTTGAAGAGTTGCTCTACAATAATTGATCCCAATTAAAATGCAAATTACCCTACTACATTTAAATACCATATCATTATAATCTCATGAGAACAGTATAAACGTCCAGTGACAACTACAATTTTAGTTAATTTAATATTTTCACAATAAATTTTATAATACTTTTAAGAGAAATTAAATAAAATTTATATTTAATTTACAGATTCAAAACTGAAGCCTATGACACAGTGGTCAATCGTTTCAATGAAAGATTTCTATTGTCTCTAGCAGATAACCCTAGATGTTTGGTACTTGATGATTCACTGACGGTTCTGCCGATATCATCCAAAACTGCCCAAATCGACCCTGTAGATGCTACACCAGAGGTAATAAATAGTTTTTTGAAATTTTTATTGTAATTTATATATTATTTTGATGAATATAATGAAGGTCAACAAAATGGTTATGAATTTTGAGAGATAAAATTATAAAATTGTATAAATGTAATGCAAATTTCATTTCGATCGGCTCATTGTAATTTGGTTGGCGACTCTGACTACAATACGACAAACACTATGTCTCTGTTAGATTTCAGTTCAGAGTCAATATCATAATGAAAGATATTTGGTATTTGGAGACTGAACGTCCCATTAAATAATATAAAATATAATTATGTAAATGTAAAATAAAAAAATACTAGACATATGTGGAATATCTCATTTTGCTTTTTGATTATTTTTAAACACAGCCCTTTAGTGCAATCTCAATTCACAAAGTCCTCTGGCAGCAGTTTTCACTCCACTCTATTATTTGCTATTGTGGCTAGTAAATAACCTAGTATTTTAAGCCATCAGATATCTTGTTCTTAATTAAAACCTCTTATAAGCCATTCTTTATCCTAAAACAAATGCAGTCTTTCATTCTGTTTAATAACAAATTGAACACATTGTCATGTCTTGTACATTATAGTTAGTCATATAATATTGTTCTAGCGTGTTAACCCAAAATTGACTGAGCTCATATCATCACTATCCGACTCTCCACCTGCAGGACCGTTAGTGGCTTTAACTCGGACATATGACCAGGCAACGGCCCTGATTGCACTCATCAACACATTAGCAGACAAGCAATCAAGGTAAGAATTAGGGATGTTCAATAACGAAAATTTGTTTAATTCATTTAAATTTTACATATTTGAGTCAAAGCCATATCGTTGAGCCTAGTTTAGTTTTGCAAAATATTCATATATCTCGATGACCACGAAAAGTGTGAATTATTTGAAAGGTCACAATTAATTTAAACACAAAAAAAAAACGCACGATTAAACTTTAAAAGTTTTAAATTATGTCGACTAACAGAATTTCAGAAGTCGAACGAAAAGTTCAAATGATCTTTTGCTTGTTCTTGCAAAAAAGTCATTTTTTGTTCTATTTTAAGTCATAGGACACCGCATTATTCTATTGCAATCAATATTAATTAAAAAAAATATTGCAACAGATGTATATTTGATTTATTAACTATTTCAGGCCTCCGCACTGCTTGACGGCCGCCCGTGGTCGCGGTAAGTCTGCATGCCTGGGGCTCGCCGTAGCGGCCGCCGTAGCACTCGGCTACGTCAACATCTACGTGACCTCTCCCCATCCCGAGAACTTGATCACCCTGTTCGAGTTCCTACTCAGGGGTCTCGACGCTTGCTTGTACCAAGAGCACATTGATTATAACATCGTGAGATCAACGAATCCGGATTTCAAGAAGGCCATTGTCAGAGTCAATATCGCTAGGAACTCTAGACAGACTGTACAAGTATGTATTGTATTCATGCACTTAAATTATAGTGATAAATTTGATTTTAAGACATGAAATATGTATGGTTGTTTCTAGGAAGTAATTTTTTTAGGTATAACAAACAAAATCGAATGATTTTTTTAAAACTAGAGGCTCAAACTTGATAATGGATAGCCAAATTCCTATTTTTTTCCTACCTATGCTGATCGCCTTGAGAGGCTATGTCCTGGAGACAATGGACAGCGAACTATAAAATAAATTTTATTCTGAAATAAAGATTGATAAATAACAATCCGAAGTAAGCAAATAAAAGCAACTACAACGTGGAAACAATAAATTTCATTTTTTCTTGTAGTACATAACCCCAGACGACCACTCACTACTGTCGGCTGCTGACCTGGTGCTGGTGGATGAAGCCGCAGCCATCCCGCTGGTGCACGTAGCCGCGGCCGCCCAGAAGGCCCCACTCGCTCTGCTGTCGTCCACTGTCTCCGGATATGAAGGCACCGGACGGGCTCTGTCCTTGAAGCTCTTCGCACAGCTACAGACCCAACATAATGCCCCCCCTCCGGTAAATATTATCTTCACTGATTATCATTAAGAAAATAAGAGTCTGCGTGGTACCACCATCCCACCTATTTCTGCCGTGAAGCAGTAATACGTTTCGGTTCGAAGGGTGGGGCAGCCATTTCAACTATACTTGGGACCTTAGAACTTATATCAAGTTGGGTGGCGCATTTACGCTGTAGATGTCTATGGGCTCCGGTAACCATTTAACACTAGGTGGGCTGTGAGCTCGTCGACCCATATAAGCAATATAAATTATATATATTTATAATTTCTTTTTCCTGTGTCCTTTAAAAACAGAATCAAAATTATTACGTGCTGGATATCAAAGGTAGACTTAATAAAAACATTTCCAGATAAAACTAGACGAACCGATTCGTTATCGCTCCGGGGATCCAATAGAATCATGGCTGAACTCGCTCCTGTGCCTGGAGGCGCCGCCCCCGTCCATGGGGGTGGGCGCTCCGCCCCCCGCCGCCTGCGAGCTGTACCGAGTGAACAGGGACGCGCTGTTCTGCTATCACAAGGCGGCCGAGGCGTTCTTACATCGACTAGTCTCCATTTACGTCGCCAGTCACTATAAGGTATATCGATATATATATATATAGATATATATATATATATATATAGATATATATATATATATAATAGATATATATATATATAATAGATACATATCAAGTGGTGGAAGGCTTGTTGATTTAAGAGAGCCATTTAAAGTTTAAAATTTGAAAAAAATATTATAACCAAAAAGCTTCTTCATCAATTTGAATGGAGTAAACTTAATTAAAGTATGGAGTAAACTTAATTAAAGTATTGAATGGAGTAAATTAATCCTCAGACACAGCCCACTGAGTTTGTCGCCGGATCTTCTCAGTGGGTCGCGTTTCCGATCCGGTGGTAGATTCTGCGAAGCACGGCTCTTGCTAGAGTTCGTGTTAGCAACGTCGTCAGGTTTGAGCCCCGTGAGCTCTCCTATTTGTTAAGGTTACGCTGAAATAGCCTCTCAAGGCTCTCAGCTAGGTAGGAAAAAAAGATATTCATAACTACTTCAATGCATTTGCTCGATACGAGTCGACCGCGCGTTTCACCTCCCAGTGTGCTTGGTGCGCGTTTTTGAACGTTCTCGATAGCGTAAAAGTTAACTGAAATTTGTATGGAGTTGGAACTGTTATATCTCTGTACTGAACCCTAAAACGCTGATACCTTCGAACCGCTGACTAGACAGTCCGAGGTGGAGACTTTACAGGAGATCGAAGAAAAGGTAGAGAGTGAACTGTCTTAGAGTACGGGTGCCGCTGCCGGGGTTGCTCTGAGATTTACGTATATCATCCATATTGTATAAATCAAATCAAATAGTTCGTATCCTAAAAGTTTCCTTTTTTAAAACGACCTCTGAGTGAATTCCCATAACAGAACGTTTGCCGCTAAGGTCGCTGCTCCAACTCCATACAAATTCGAGTTAACTTTTACGCTATCGAGAACGTTAAAAACGTTGCAGTAAGCACACCGGTCGCGGCCGAGTCGAACCCGTGTGACCATGAGGGTGGTTTGTCCGCAGAACAGTCCCAACGACCTGCAGCTGCTGGCGGACGCGCCTGCGCACTGTTTGTTCGTGCTGCTCGCCCCCCCGCCCCGCGCCGCCGCCCTGCCCGAGCTGCTGTGCGTGCTGCAACTGTGCCTAGAGGGAAACATATCCGACAAGTACGATCCTGTTGTTCGTTAGTGTACGGACTATATGAATACCATGCACACTTGATGCAATTGTATTCTTAATAGTCAATATTTGTATAAACCAGTGATTCTCAACCTTTTTTTTTGTTGCGGCACATATTTAACGATTTCAAAATTTGGCGGCACACAAAAAAAAAGATAAAAATTATTTACTTACTACAACACACTGCATAAATAATTTATCAAAAAATTTTAATATACGAAATAAACTAAAATATACTTTAATTTTTTTTTTGTGTTTAAATATATATTCATGTTTAAAATATATATTTTTTAAAATGATATAATTTAATAATATTAACATTATTATATATTCGCAAAATTTGGCGGCACACAAAAGTGCCGCGGAACAGTGGTTGAGAATCACTGGTATAAACATACTACTCGAAACCAATCTGTGGGTATTTGAATTTTTACCACGAGATCTGTTCGACGTTAGCCTCGAAGGGGCTTAGATTCTCGTGGGCCATTTAGTGTTCAGTAGTAGGCCGTTTTCCAATTGCAGCACAAGAGCGCATTATGCGGCATAATGCTCAACTAAGCTTCAGCATAATTCGGCATTGTGCATCACTGAGTCGCATTATGCTCTGTAATTAATCATTACTTAATGGTAGTATTCCAATAATGCGCTCTTGTGCTGTAATTGGAAAACGGCCGTAACGAGAACTCATAGACGTCAACGATGTAATCGCTCCCATCCTTCGGAATGCATTATTGCTTAACGGCTGAAATAGGGTGGTGGTACTCATCCATGTGGGCTCACGAGACTACGTACGTACTCACGTACTTCAGAGTAAAAAGTACAGTCAGTACATTTTTGTAAGGGATTTTATGACCTGGTAACTAAGACTTTTAGGTCATGTCTTATTTTAATTTATGTTCTTATTTTTATGAACAATGATAATATAGAGTGAAATGAAATGAAATGAAGATGATTAATTTGAGACATTAATCAACTGGGATGAAATTAAATGAAATGAGATGATATGGGATGAAATTTAATCTCAGTAAAATGGTGGTCATTTACTGAGATTTTTTCAGTGGACTTTTTAGAGGATCCCGAGAAGCTACGTCCAGCGGATTTGTTTCATTTTCCCACATTTGTGCACTTTCACAGATATTAAACAGTTAATGAACCACCGTTATTACACATTTAAACCTGAAGAAACACTAAATGGGCAAAATAAAACAAATTACACAACTTCACTCCTCGCGTTCCCGCCAAAAAGTCACTGTCAGTACATCACAATTGATATGAACAGGTCGGTGCGGGACAGCCTCGGCCGGGGTCGCAAGGCTGCGGGCGACCTCATACCCTGGAACATCTGCGAACAGTTTGGCGACAAGGACTTCCCGAAGCTGTCCGGCGCCAGGATCGTGAGGATCGCCACGCATCCTGCCTACCAACGGGTAAACAACGTCACACAACTTTTTTTTCCTACCTAAGCTGATGATCTAGAGCAGGGGTTCCCAAACTTATTTTGTCTACTGCGCACTTTGAGAATAAGTAATTTTTTAGCGCCCCCATTTTTTCACCTACTTAAAAACCACTATAGCGAGAGTTCAATCGATGTTAAGAGTCCTCTTAGATGAAATTACAAATCGCCTCCCAAGCCTCTACACAACGCCCCTGTTTCTTTCGGGGTTTCTTACCGCTCCCCTTTAGGTCTGCAGCGCCCACAAGAGGGTGTTATCGCCCACTTTGGGAAAGGCTGGTCTATAGAGACCATTTCAGCGTAGCCATAACAAATAGGTGAGCTCAAGGGGGCTCAAACCTGACGACGTTGCTAACACGAACCCTAGCAAGAGCCGTGCTTCGCAGAATCTACCACCGGATCGGAAAAGCGAACCCACTGAGAAGATCTGGCGAGAAACTCAGTGGGCTGTGTCTGTGGGTTAATTTACTCCGGTATCAAACAACAATAACCGAATCAAATGACTTTATTCGTCTTATTATTTTTCGAATTGTATGATAACCGTCTCACTCTTCAACGGAAATGTCTGACTGTTTTGTGCAGAAATTTGGTAATTCCGCGGGGTGCCAATAAACCGTTAAATAACGATTTAAATTTTGAAATGATTTTTTTTTAATTAGAACTATCATACACATCCTACCTTAATATATGTATAAATTAATATATAATATATAAATACGCGTAGTTACAATTTAAAATATGAAACATTATCAACAAAATGCTTTGTAATTATTGCAAGTACTATGTAAAAAAAATATTACAATCTAATCTAGTTTTATATTTTCGATTTCAATAATTCTATCCCACGTTTTAAATTTAGGATAACTGATACTTTATTTAATGAAGGTGACCAGTATATCATTAGATTGTGCATCATAGATGGGGTACGGCAAGAGAGCTCTGCAGCAGCTGGCCGCGTACTACAGCGGAGACATTCCGTGCCTGGACGAGGACGCCTCCGACGCAGAGACAGACAGACAGACAGACGCACAGAGCACGCTGCAGACAGAGACCATCGCTCCGAGGTCCGTATAATAGATCCTAAAAATTTAACGAAACTACCCTCAATTTGTTCATTGTTATAAACAGAACATATTTCAAATTGTATACCATTATAATATAATTAATTATTAGATTTCAAAACACTAAATGCGTACCTGCTTGAGATACATAAGGGAGTTTCTTGTGGTAATAAAACTCCAGCACTTGATATTATTCTTATATTATTTAAATTGAGAGATGTACAGCGTGCTTGAAGAGCGGGTAGTGAATACAATAATATGTTACTATATAGTGATGCTTAGCGCCTTAGAAGGTTAGCATCTTTGACATATGCTATAAAAGAATTGAAGGCACTGGCCTGAACAAAAGGTAACTAACATTGGTTGTAAAAAAAAAATCGAATATTATTGCTTTGTAAATATTATTGCATAATCTATGACTAGCTTGTCAATAATTTTAACCTCAAATGACGTCACACATACTGTTGCATTCAATTACGAAAAATAACTATTTTACGTTCCGCTATTGTGAAGGTATGTCTTAAATATTTCGTTTTTAGAGCGAGCGAAAACAAACCGTATTTGAATGAGGTTTATTTAGTTTTTTGCTTGAACGATTCCAGATCGAAACCGCCTACTCTGCTGAAACGTTTGACAGAAGTCCGGCCCGAGAACTTGGACTACCTCGGCACGAGCTTCGGTCTCACCGAAGATCTGTTAAGGTTCTGGAAGTCGCAGAAATACGTTCCGGTTTATCTGAGGTACTTGATCGATTATTTAAATCAGCTATTCCCAAAGTGGGCGATAACGCCACCTTGTGGGCGCTGCTGGCCCAATGGGGGGCGGTAAGAGACCCAAAAAAAACGGGGGCGTTGTGTTGAAAAGGCTTGGGAGGCGATTTGTAATTTCATCTAGGAGGACTGTTAGACAACGGCTGAGCTCTCGCTATAGTAGTTTTTAAGTAGGTAGAAAAAATGGGGGCGCTAAAAAATAATAATAATAATAATTGACGATAAACTGAATTGTTTTATTACTGGTGGTAGGACCTCTTGTGAGTCCGCACGGGTAGGTACCACCACCCTGCCTATTTCTGCCGTGAAGCAGTAATGCGTTTCGGTTTGAAAGGCGGGGCAGCCGTTGTAACTATACTGAGACCTTAAACTTATATCTCAAGATGGGTGGCTATACCTACGTCACTTCAGTATTGTCCAGACTTTAATGCTGTACGAACGTGCTTGTTTTCTTCTATACCATAGAGTTCATATTATCTTGCAAATGATACTCGTATGTACAATTGTAAGAAATAATAATTTACCAATATACAATGCAACGCCACTACTCCCTCCATTTTAAATTACGTCTCTGTCGCACAGCACACCACAACACGAGACAAATCTTGGCCCGCCGTAATGTAGACAAGGACATTGCGTATGCCCGTACACGACGTTTTTAGCGCGCCAACGTCCCGATCCATTAACGGTGCTTTTAGGTACCACAAGCACCGTTCACCGTCCTCATCGAACCCGTCGCTTGCGACGATGAGCTCAATGAGCGAATTAACCCATAGACACAGCCCACAGACCTTTCATTCGTCATTCTCATTACGACCAATCTAGTGCGGGCGGTTACCTGATTTCACAGATATCACGGCATTTATGATGTCAGTCCTAGTTACTAGTTCTAGTTCTATCTCTTATCTCTATCTCTTAATCGAAATAGGAAGAAACGTTTGCCTCGCGGCTGAATTATGTTGCGTAACTTACTTGTAAGCCGTTGGGTACCTATGCTAGGTAGGAGAAAAAGCGCCAATGCGACACGAATCTTCGCCCACTAATGTAGCGTCAGCATAATAAGTTTCAATTGCAACATTTCGTTTTTTTTGTGCGTCAGTCAAAAGGCGAACGAGCTGACGGGCGAGCACTCGTGCATAATGCTGCGGGCGCTGCGCGACGCCGCGTGGCTGGGCGCCTACAGCGCGGACTTCACGCGGCGGGCGGCGCGCCTGCTGCCACGGACGCTGCGGAGGCTGCCCGCCGCGCTGGCACTGTCCACGCTCGTCACTGACAGCGTCAAAGTTAACAAACCCGGTATGGCATGCTTGTACGTATTTCTGCCGTGAAGTAGTAATACGTTTCGGTTTGAAGGGTGAGGCAGCTGTTGTAACTATACTGAGACCTTAGAACTTAAATCTCAAAGTAGGTGGCGACATTTGCGTTGTAGATGTCTATGGTTTCATATAGAACAGACAAGGATGTATGGGTTTAGATCCCCTTGCCTTTCCTAATAAGGAAAATTGTACCAAAAAAATATCTATGGTTTCCAGTAACCACTTGACAGGTGGTGGGCTAGGTGGGTTGTGAACTTATCCACCTATCTATGCAATAAAACAAAAAAAGATAAGAAGCTTATTCCGTCGTTATTTTTTCAGTATGGCAATCGATGTTGCCAGTATCAAACTTATAAAATTCTTCATTTTATATAAGTTGATTTATTTGAAATCGTAATGTATTGGAATGACATACGAATAAACGAGATGAGTTAATGCTAAATAACGTCCAAGTAAAATGGTAGAAATTTACGAAGACTTTGTGTGAGGATTTTGTTTCATTTTCCCAGACTCGTACACTCTCATAGACGCAGTACGATTTATGAACCACCTTTATTATCTAATTAAACCCAAAGAAACATTAAATTTACGAAATAAACCAATTCAAACAACTTCGCTATATGCGTTCCCGCCGCGAATCCTACACTTTTGCTTTTTATTCCATTTCAATAATCATCAAAACATTTGCCCCACCACAGTGCTGACAAAGGGCTTGATAGAGCAGTACCTGACCGGACACGACCTGTCCAGGCTCGAGGCCTACTCCAAGCAACAGGCCGACTACAGGCTCATCACGGACCTGCTGCAGCCGCTGGCCGAACTCGTCTTCCACACTAAGTCGACCATCAAGCTGGATGCAGTTCAGAAGGTGAGCTCACGAACTGGCTTTCTATCCATGACTGTTCATACGGAACCTGTAAGGGGGGAATTGCATGTCTTATTTAAGAGGGTGCATTTTTAAGATCGCGTAATGAGAGGGTTGGAGGGGGATGATTATGCTCATTAAGATAACGTGTTTAGTGACTCATAATTAATTTACTGGTGGTAAGACCTCTTGTGGGTCCGCACGGGTAGGTACCACCACCCTGCCTGTTTCTGCCGTGAAGCAGTAATGCGTTTCTGTTTGAAGGATGGGGCAGCCGTTGTAACTATACTGAGACCTTAGAACTTATATATCAAGGTGGGTGGCGCATTTACGTCGTAGATGTCTATGGGCTCCAGTAACCACTTAACACCAGGTGGGCTGTGAGCTTGTTCCCCAACTATGCAATAAAAAAAAAGATATTTTCTTCAGCTCTATCATAGGGTTGTAGAAATAATAAAAACTAATTTTACAATTTGATTTCGCCTTATTATTATTACATTATTTTTCCGACATATATACTGGTGGTAGGGTCTAATATCTAAGCAATAAAAAAAAAACAAAAATAATTAATATAAATACAAGGTTTCATTGTTATCAGACAATTAATCTTTGAGCTATCGTCAACCAAGCAACATAATCGGGAGTGAAAAGTGAAATATGGATAAAATAGAATATCATGCCGTTATAAAGTTCCTTCCTAAAAAGGTATAAATAACTAGTCAGGTCATAAGTATTGTCACACAGTAAAAACTTTTCTTTTAGAATGCTGGCCACAAAAAAGTTTATTGACTTCGAATTTCGAATTGTTCATGAAAATAAAAATGTATACTTTTAGAATTTTACTCATTTTTAAATATGGAGTGGACGCTTAAAGAAGACCGTGTTGCAGTTATTGCGTTGCATCGTTGCGGTTACGCGCCAATTCAAATTTTTAACATACTGAAAAATTTGAATATAACCAAAAGATTCGTTTATCGTACCATCAAACGATACAATGAAGACTCTAGTGTAGATGACAGGTCAAGAAGTGGTCGCCCTCGGTCTGTTAGGACTCCAGCAGTGATAAAAGCTGTGAAGGCGCGAATTCAAAGAAATCCCAAACGTAAGCAGAAACTGTTGGCCCTTCAGATGGGGTTAAGCAGAACCACGGTGAAAAGGGTGTTAAATGAAGACTTAGGGCTTCGGGCATATCGAAGAAAAACAGGACATCGTTTGAATGCTCGTCTAATGGACCTGAGACTGAAGAGATGCCGCGCTTTGTTGAAGCGGTACGCGGGAAAAAAATATCGGGAAATTCTTTTTTCGGATGAAAAAATTTTTACCGTAGAAGAGAGCTACAACAAACAAAATGATAAGGTGTACGCACACAGTAGTGAAGAAGCGAGCAACCGTATTCCGCGTGTCCAACGAGGTCATTTTCCATCCTCGCTCATGGTATGGTTGGGAGTTTCTTATTGGGGCTTAACAGAGGTACATTTTTGTGAGAAAGGTGTAAAAACGAATGCAGTTGTGTATCAAAATACAGTCCTGACGAACCTTGTGGAACCTGTTTCTCATACCATGTTCAATAACAGGCACTGGGTATTCCAACAAGATTCGGCGCCAGCTCATAGAGCGAAGAGCACACAAGACTGGCTGGCGGCGCGTGAAATCGACTTCATCCGGCACGAAGACTGGCCCTCCTCCAGTCCAGATTTGAATCCGTTAGATTACAAGATATGGCAACACTTGGAGGAAAAGGCGTGCTCAAAGCCTCATCCCAATTTGGAGTCACTCAAGACATCCTTGATTAAGGCAGCCGCCGATATTGACATGGACCTCGTTCGTGCTGCGATAGACGACTGGCCGCGCAGATTGAAGGCCTGTATTCAAAATCACGGAGGTCATTTTGAATAAATTTAGTGTCATAAGAATCTATGTTTTGTTAAGTTCATTTTGGTGTATGAATGGTTACATAATGAATAAACTTGTTTCCATTATTTTACATTAAACATGTGACAGAATTTATGACCTGACTAGGTAGTATAATTGAAAGATCCGAAAAATGTATTCGTCTTGCAGGTTTTTTTTCCACCCTACATCCTCCATTCCGCGAACACAAAAACGCCCCCTCGTATCATCTACAATTCGCTAACCATAGAAAAAACGTTTTTTTTTGGAATTAGTCGAGCATACGGTCTACCTGATGATAAATGGTTATTGCTCATGAACATCAGTAATTCCAAGGGGGTTCTAGATAGTATGAACTCTGCTCCGGTGGCGTGTGGGGCGATACCGAAAAATAAGATGAAGGCATCGTCTTAAACGATTTCCTAAGCCGTAACATACTAACCCGTTTCCAGGTAATCTTCATAGCAATGGGATTCCAAATGAAAGACGTCGACGACATAGCGTCCGAACTGGGCCTGCCCGGCTCTCAGATCCTGGCGAAGTTCTACGAGGCCTCGAAGAAGATCAACGCAGCTCTGAACGCGGTTCTAGAAGATTCCGCCGCGAAAGAGATAGGAATAGAGGACAAGGCGGCCTCGGGCGCGGCGCAGCCAGTGCAGCAGAGTCTACAAGACGAACTGTCTAAAGCCGCCAAGGTAATTATCGGATTTGTGCTCGTAGGTTCGGTGTTCGTTTGGTTTAAGAATAAATGATTTGGTTTTCCTTAGTCTTTTTTTTTTATTATAAGTTTTTTAGTGTTGCCAGTCTTTGCTGTACCGGGTGTTAGTAGGAGACCGCTTCCGAAAACGAAGACAGACTATAGCTTTTTTTTTCCTACCTAAGCTGATAACCTTGAGAGGCTATATCAGCGTAACCTTAACTAGTAGGTGAGCTCGCGGGGCTCAAATCTGACGACGTTGCTAACACTGACCCTAGCAAGAGCATTGCTTCGCAGAATCTACCACCGGATCGGAAACGCGACCCACTGAGAAGATCCGGCGAGAAACTCAGTGAGCTGTGTCTGAGGGTTAATTTACTCGTCGAGCCCTTCGTCGCAGGCGACGGGTTCGACGAGAACGATGACCGGTGCTTGCGGTACCTAAAAGCACCGTTAGTGGATCGAGAGGATCCGAAATGACGTGCTTAGGGCGACGTCGACTGCTTTCCATTCTTTCCGCAGGATCGGGAATACGATAGTACTAATGATAGTTATTTAGACAAATGTTGTAAATAATATTTGTGCGATCGTGTGAGTATGCGCGACGCCCGGAGTTCGTTGATCCGAGCATCAGCTGTTTTTGATTTTTGTATTTTTTATGAAACTATCGTTTCATTTATCGGTACTAACACGATGGAGCGTAAATGATACTAATAAAAGGATTTTTTTTTAAATTAGGATCGATTTCTTTTCCTTCCCATCATCAAAGGTGTCATTAGTACTATCATCTGTATTCGTTTTTGGAAGCGGTCTCCTAAAACCCAATATACTATCAATATACTATAATATCTTTTTCATTGGCGAATTTTAAATTGAATAATAAATCATAGTTTTACTTTCACAAATGTTTTTTAATCGCAAGTCAATTCTATCGTTTTCGAAGTAGTTTTGTTTGGTAATTTATTAAATTTTATATGGAAAAATATTTACTATTACTATTTTTCTTTGGCTCTCCGATAAACTTCAATCGACTTGAAAATGTGTGTCGCAGGATTTAGAGCGCAAACAACGTAAGGAATTATCGAAACTGATGGGAGAGGATTTATCTCAGTACCGCATCAAGGGGAGTGACCTAGATTGGGGACAGGCTCTAGCCAGCACCAAACAGAAGACAATACTGTCCGTCAAAAGGTAAACGAATATGCTCCTTAAATCAAAGTACGTAAGGACTTGCATTGAAATAAATTAATGCAAGATTAATGTACATTCATACGATTATTTTCTATGTTTGATTTTATACAGTATTTTGTGTTTAAAACGTTGTATCGTCGCTGTCAAACCAAAATCTGCTATGTGCAAAAACTCTATTTTGAATTAACGTGTAAAAACATTTTCGTATAAAATTTTATATGAAGGTGAATTTTTAAGAACTATATCAAATGAAAGCTATAGATAAATATTAAAACTATAGACACATAACAGTTTTTCTTATACGGTAGATAGGGCTGTGAACTATACGAAAAGGTCAAAAAGTAAAAATCTCAAAAAGTGCACATAGCAGATTTTGGTTTGACAACGACGGTATGATTTTCAATTAATTCGGGCCAAGCCAAAATCAGGGATTGATAAAAAAATTATAAAAATTATATACAATATAATTTTCAATATTGTACAATACTTGCAATTTAATAATTCTTTTTTTAGGTGAACTATCTTTTAAAAAAAAACAAGATCCGACTATTTATATTTATTTAATATTTCCTTTCAGTGGTGAGAAGCGTTTAGGTGAAGACATGAAGGAAATAGACGATTTGCTTGACTTGCAGACAAATAAGAAGAAAAAGAAGAAAAAGAGTTTTAAAAATTAATTAAATTAAATGTATAAATGAATTAGTTTTATTTAAAAAAATCTATACTAATATATAAATCTACAGTGGTTTTTGATGTTCCGTTATAACTACTGAACCGTGCACCCGATTGACTTGAAACTTGGTATCCATGTAGAAAATACATGTTCTTAATGGATAGGCTAATATTTATATGAGTGTTGGACTCCCTACACCAGTTGCGGGGGCGCTAATGATGAGAATCTTTGTGGGGGTGAGAAATAATAACAATGTTAATTTTAAATTCCCAGCGAAGCGGATGGGTACAGCTAGTATGTATATAAATATAGTTTTAGAACTTAGAAAACACGTTCATCTTTCAACATTTTCTTATTGGTTTTGCAGACAAGCCTACCTTTCAGCTTTTGGAGACGAGGTTATTGTCGCTCATAGACATCAGCAATGCTAAAGTCACAGTCGAGCCGCTACTTACAACCCTGCTGATTCGAGAAGCCAAAGAAACGTCTTTGATACGTCTACCCATAGAAAAAACCCACCAAGTTTCTCACCGGATTTTCCCATCCCTGTGGTAGATTCTGTGAAGCACTGTTTTTGCTAGGTCTAGTGTTAGGAAACTCAAGGTTGAGCTGAGACCATCAACCAGTCCGTGAGTGTCTAGAAAAGCCCATTAGTCTACCTGCGAATAGACAGCAGAAAAAAAAGATACACATCTGAAAAATTTCAAGTAAATTTAACGTTTTGAAATTGTGAATATTACCTACATTAGAAGGTTCAGTTATTCAGTCAGACACAGCTATAGGACAATCTGATAATAAGGTGCCAAAAATATTTCTCTCATCCAATAAAGCTCACCGTTTTAAGCGATATAATGATAAAAAAGACAATAATGATGTACGTATTTTATTAGGTTATACTAAAATACAATCGGAATCAACGTGAAATTGAGATTAAAAATTGCATTAACACAGACACCATACTGGTGTAAATCGAATGGTTTTTAGACCTCTTTACACTCGGAAAAAATTTTTTTAGAGCTCCTCTAATTGTAGACCCTTTGTTTTCCGCCATTGACATAATCGCTGACATAATTAGATTTCACCTATTAGCTTTGACTGAGCGTTATTACGGAATAAATTATGTTCTGGCTTATGTACGAGTTTTTTTTTATTGCCCTTCATTGTTGTTCATTGAGTTGTTCATTTATTGCAAGAGATAAACAGGCTTAAGCAGCATTTCCTTATTCCCAATATTAAATAAAACCTTAACCAGTTTTGATAGACGTACTTAACGTAAGTAAAAATCTGTTATGACTACATATGTTAACTTAACTTTGAATTTTATCTTACCTCTGAATCTGAGTGCAAAGGATGGGATCAGATTTTTTGTTCTTTCCACATAACTAAATGAGCAAACATGCCTATTTATTAAGATGTATCAGAGGCTATCAGACGTGTGCTCACTTACTTTGAGACATGACGTCAAACTATCAATTGACGTAATTGAAATTCCCTATCCCTGAAATTGGAACGCTGCTTCGCGGTATAATAAGCAGCAACTTCCCTTGTTGCTTTTTTTATCATTGAAGGATTTCTGGTGGCCTGCAGGCCTTTCCAGTTTCACCAGGACAGGTGGGCGCGCAAAGGCTCAGCCGGGAGGGGTGGGATTAGCTAACAGCTGCCCGAGCGCCTCCGAAGGAGACCTAACAACTCAAGAGCAGCTGCTTCGCGAATTAATCTACTACCGGATCGGAATCGCGACCCGCTGAGAAGATCTGGCGAGAAACTCAGCAGGCTGAAGCATGGGTTAGGTTGCACGTCGAACTCTTTGCTGAGTTCGACGAGTACAGTTACCGGGGTCCCTAAGTCTGCTCCTAGTGTTAGAGCTGAAGGTGTCTAATGCAGGGGTTATTGGATCCGATGGATCCGTAAGGAAGTGTCTAGGGTGACGACGGTGACTGTCTCCTGCGTGATCAGGCGGCGACGATAAGGCGATTATCATGACGGCCCTGTTGCTCCCCGGGCTTAATGTACGCATATGGAGTCACGCCTTAAGTGTAAATCGTCTACTTTTTTTTCCCTACCTATGCTGATAGCCTTGAGAGGCTATTTCAGCTTCGCCCTAACATGTAGGTGAGCTCACGGGGCTCAAACCGGAGTGGTGCTAACACTGGCAAGAGCAAGAGCAGTGCTTCGCAGAATCTACCACCGGATCGGAAACGCGACTCACTAGAAGATCCGGCGAGAGACTCAGTGAGCTGTGTCTGTGGGAATCGTCTACGCTACCCTTATTACCATTAAAAATCAACAACGGCTTCAAATGTTATACTAGCAAAGTTTACTGTCATTCTGCTACAGAAATATTATAGATAAATGGTAAACTTGTTATTTTAATCATCTGCTAAAGAAAAACTTTGCGTGTCGGATAAAAAATAAATCACAGTCACCCATGTCGGCCTTGCTTCCCAACCTTGTATGAAGAATGGCGTATAGTGTTAGAAAAACATCAAGAATTTGGGTTAAGTGTGTCTGGAAAAAAATCTCTGATATTGTTAAAACTCTCGCTCAGTTTCATTCCAGTATGTTTTTTTAAATGCTTTGTATTTAACATTTCACCCGTGAAGTACTGGTCGTAGGATCTCTTGTGAGTCCGCACGGGTAGGCACCACCGCCTTCCCTATTGCAGCCGTGAAGCAGTAATGCGTTTCGGTATAAAGGGTGGGGCAGCTGTTGTAACTATACTTGAGACCTTCGAATTTATATCTCGAGGTGGGTGGCGCATTTACGTTGTAGATGTCTATGGGCAATAAAAAAAGAGAAACAGTTTAATTGTGATACGAAAAAACGAATGAAAGACATGTTCAATAATAATTTCTATAATTATTGTAATATAAAAAAGTGTCGGTTGTATTAACCCTTGGAATAGACATTAGATATCTTCTTAAACACAACAAATACGATACATTACGATTGACGCGCGAGCCGCGACCGACCTTAGCGTTCGTATAAAAATATTCCTTTTAAACTTGACCACCGACTTAACGTCGTGCGGCCCGAACACCAATACGCGTCCCGTACTCCAATACTTTACCAATTACATTACAATATATTGTGATCTAAGAAAAATAATATTTTCGTCTAACACCGTTNGGACACTGCACTTTTCATACAACTGGTTGAAGCTGATTTATGATATATATTTTTAATGAAAAAATCTCATTGTATTTATATCTGTTTTTTTCCTTTCTAATAAGTAGAGTAGTTATACTGCTTACACAATTTATAAAAAGTAGTAATGAACTAATATATTAGCCGGAACAAAATATTAAAAAAATGGGACAGAGGCTAAAGTCTATTGTGCAATAATTTTGAGAAATGCTCATGTACGTATTTTATTAGGTCATACTAAAATACAATCGGAATCAACGTGAAATTGAGATTAAAAATTGCATTAACACAGACACCATACCTACTGGTGTAAATCGAATGGTTTTTAGACATCTTTACACTCGGAATTTTTTTTGTATACCGTATGTTTTCCGCCATTGACATAATCGCTGACATAATTATCTTTCACCTATTAGCTTTGACTGAGCATTATTATGGAATAACTTACGTCCTGGCTTAGGTACGAGTTGTTCATTTATTGCGAGAGATAAACAGGCTTAAGCAGAATTTCCTTATTCCCAATATTAAAACTTAACTAGTTTTGATAGACGTACTTCTTCTTCTTCTTTGTCGTTTCCTCATTACTGAGGGTCGTGACCACCTAGGTCCAGTTTTTGCACCAGCTTGCTCCAATGTTGCCTGCATTCGGCCTACTTAATGGCGCCCGGGACGCTGGTATTTGTGGCCTCCTTGACAATGTCCGTCCACCTGGTTGGCAATCTTCCTCGACTTCTCTTTCCTTCCACGTGACCTACAACTATTAATTTTTCCAAGTTCTCAGGATTTTGTCGGGCCACGTGTTCGAAGTACTTGAGGAGACGCTACATACAGATTGCAGATAGACGGGTCTTGATGTTTAGCTCCTCGAGAATTGACACATTTGTTCGGCGCTCCGTCCATGATACGCCCAACATTTTGCGCCAACACCACATTTCAAATGCGTCAATTCTCGATCGGGTACGGGCCTTGAGGGTCCACGTCTCAGAAGCGTACAAGAATATGGAGAAAATAAGGGTTCTCATGAGCTTTATCTTAGTTTTTTTGTTTATGCTGCGATTTCCTCCTCGCGACCTCCCTGTCACGCAGTTCGTGAGTGCGTGTCATTGTGCCAGCTCTATCGACAAACATCAATTTCGTTTTGGATCGGTTGATACAAAGTCCGTAATCTTTGCTAACGATTTCTACTCTCCTCAGAAGCTCATGCAGCTCTCGCTCTGAGGTAACGATTATAGTGGTATCATCAGCAAAACGAAGATTATTTATTCGGTGGCCTCCTACACGAATAGCCCCCTCCCAGTTCTCACTCCCAGTTCTCCCAGTTCAGACGTACTTAATGTAAGTAAAAATCTGTTATGACTACACATGTTAACTTGACTTTGAATTTTATATTACCTCTGAATCTGAGTGCAAAGGACTACCGTGGGATCAGATTTTCTGTTCTTTCCCGATAATTAAATGAGTAGACATGCCTATTTATTAAGAATTATCCGATCCCCTCAGCCGTGTGCGCTCTTACGTACTTGAAGGCATGACGTCAAACTCTGAATTGACATAATAGAAATTTCCTATCCCTGAAATTGGAACGCTGCTTCGCGGTATAATAAGCAGCAACTTCCCCTGTTGCTTTTTTATGATTGACGAATTTCTGGTGGCCTGCAGGCCTTTCCAGTTTCACCAGGACAGGTGGGCGCACAAAGGCTCAGCCAGGAGGGGTGGGATTAGCTAACAACTGCCCGAGCGCCTCCAAAGGAGATCTAACAACTCAAGAGCAGCTGCTTCGCGAATGAATCTACTACCGGATCGGAATCGCGACCCGCTGAGAAGATCTGGCGAGAAACTCAGCAGGCTGAAGCATGGGCTAGGTTGCACGTCGAACTCTTTGCCGAGTTCCTAAGCCTGCTCCTAGCGTTAGAGCTGAAGACGTCTAATGCAAGAGTTATTGGATCTGATGGATCCGTAAGGACGTGTCTAGGGCGACGACGGTGACTGGCTCCTGCGTGATCAGGATTCAGGGATTAGTCAGCGGCGGCAACGATAAGGCGATTATCATGACGGCCCTGTTGCTCCCCGGGCTTAATGTACGCATGTGGAGTCGCGCCTTAAGTGTAAATAGTCTACTTTCTTTTTTTTTTCCTACCTATGCTGATAGCCTTGAGAGGCTATTTCAGCTTCGCCCTAACATGAAGATGAGCTCACGGGGCTCAAACCGGAGTGTTGCTAACACTGGCCCTGGCCAGAGCCGTGCTTCGCAGAATCTACCATCAGATTGGAAACGCGACCCACTCAGAAGATCCGGCGAGAAACTCAGTGAGCTGTGTCTGTGGGAATCGTCTACGCTACCCATAACCTCTAAATCAAAGTTTACAGCCATTCTGCTACAGAAAGATTATGGATACATGGTAAACTTGTTATTTTAATCATCTGCTAAAGAAAAACTTTGCGTGTCGGATAAAAAATAAATCACAGTCACCCATGTCGGCCTTGCTTCCAAATCTTGTATGAAGAATGGCGTATAGTGTTAGAAAAACATCAAGAATTAGGGTTAAGTGTGTCTGAAAAAAAATCTCTGATATTGTTAAAACTCTCGCTCAGTTTCATTCCAGAATGTTTTTTTTTTTTTTTATTGCTTTGATTGGTGGACGAGCTCACAGCCCACCTGGTGTTAAGTGGTTACTGGAGCCCATAGACATCTACAACGTTAATGCGCCACCCACCTTGAGATATAACTTCTAAGGTCTCAGTATAGTTACAACGGCTACCCCACCCTTCAAACCGAAACGCATTACTGCTTCACGGCAGAAATAGGCAGGGCGGTTGTACCTACCCGTGCGGATTCACAAGAGGTCCTACCACCAGTGATTACGCAAATTATAATTTTGCGGGTTTGACTTTTATTACACGATGTTATTCCTTCACCGTGGAAGTCAGTCGTGAACATTTGTTAAGTACGTATTTCATTAGAAAAATTGGTACCCGCCTGCGGGATTCGAACACCGATGCATCCCAACAACGAATGCACCGGACGTCTTATCCTTTAGGCCACGACGACTTCAAAAAAAATGCTTTGTATTTAACATTTCACTGGTCGTAAGACCTCTTGTGAGTCCGCACGGGTAGGCACCACCGCCCTCCTTATTGCAGCCGAAGCAGTAATGCGTTTCGGTATGAAGGGTGGGGCAGCTGTTGTAACTAACTATACTTGAGACCTTCGAACATATATCTCGAGGTGGGTGGCGCATTTACGTTGTAGATGTCTATGGGCTCCAGTAACCACTTAACACCAGGTGGGCTGTGAGCTCGTCCAACCATCTAAGTTATAAAAAAAAGAAACAGTTTAATTGTAATACGAAAAAACGAATGAAAGACATCTTCAATAATAATTTCTATAATTATTGTAATATAAAAAAGTGTCGGTTGTATTAACCCTTGGAATAGACATTAGATATCTTCTTAAACACAACAAATACGATACATTACGATTGACGCGCGAGCCGCGACCGACCTTAGCGTTCGTATAAAAATATTATCCTTTTAAACTTGACCACCGACTTAACGTCGTGCGGCCCGAACACCAATACGCGTCCCGTACTCCAATACTTTACCAATTACATTACAATATATTGTGATCTAAGAAAAATAATATTTTCGTCTAACACCGTTTATGAGGTGTGGTAAAGAATTGTATCCTAAAATTTGTCTCAACCTTATATTACCACTTTTCTACATTAAACCGGAGGGCCGCGTTCACGAGCCATAGATAGAACACGTACCACATCGTGTAGCACAAGAAATTAATTGTTTCTAAAAATTTCTTTTCTTTTAATTTATCTAGAAAAAGCGTCTGTGAACACAGCCCTCAATGACACACCTCTACAATATAATACAGCGAAGGCCCGACGTTTCCCTTGTGAACAATCTTAATTATGACGAATTTTTAAGAAAGTACGAACTAAACTTACATTTTAACTTATAATTAACGTTCCAAGAAATATATCATATCAGAAAATAATTTTATTTATGTTTTTTAATAAAATTAAATTAAGGAAAATGGAACGAATTTACGACATTAAAATCACATTTTATACAAAATTACTTTCTTGAAAACTTCATCACAATTATTCATTTTATTACTCTTTTTTTTTTAAATTCCAATCCCCAAATTTCCCTTTCTCCACGTCTGTTTATCTTATCTGTATAGTAAAATATTCACTACAAAACATAATTTAGAATATAACATTTAGCCCTCATTTGTTCGAAAAAATTCTACCATTACTATCAATATCACTACACAATAATTCTCACTTTAAACGGGATACTTTTAACATTAAAACGAAATTCATTTAATTAAAAATAAATGAACTTAATACAACAACAAACTATTCTACATATGCACCTGAACTATGAACTCAAACTTAGGCCTAATGTAAATAATTAACATTGTAATAATCAAAGGCACTGAAATGATAAAACTACAAAAATTGCTTCTCAGTAAGGCAAGCCCGAAAACGTGTAATTACTGATAGTAGGGCGAACTATAAGACTGCCCGGATCGGTATAACCCAGCGGTCGGGGAACTTATTACCCGAAAATATTTTTGTGTAAGTTGATATTACCCCATGGCGAAGAACAAAAAAAAAACGAAATCGCTTCTTTTTAGCATCTTTCATATTATAGCCCCCGTGATAATTTTGAAAAAAGATATTATTTTTTCGTTTCGTTTCATTTTGTTTCATCGAGTTTGAATCGTTCTAAAGAAGATTCACCTCAATATATACTTTTTACTCACAAAAGTTTAATTTTTATCCCCCAAAATTTAATTTTACCCCATTTGGGGTAATTTACCCCGGTTCCCCGACCGCTGGTATAACCAAACTGCCTATTCCTGTCGCAATTCTGTCTTTTTTTGCCACGAACCGTGTAGCTACTTGCCGAGTTAATGGGACGCCTATTTTAACAGAATCGAAATTTCGACTTCATATATCTAGATAAAGAGCATCGTAACATAACGTTTATGGGTTTCAGTAATCACTTAACACCTAATGAACAGTCATTCTGCCCATTAACGTCAAAAAAATTGTAATTGACATTTTGTAATCTGCACTTTTTCGTTACAGCGTACCTATTTTGCTTATAAATTCTGTAGCATTAAAAGTATCCCGTGATATATATATTTTTTGGCGAAGCGAGAAGTGTGTTCATGTCTAAGCATGAATGAGACATAAAGAATGTTAATTGAGAAGGAATTGCACTTAGGATTTAGGAAAGGAATTACGGTTATTGGCACTTTTACTTACGCTAACAAAGTTTGTAAATGTAATTAACCAAACGTTTTTTTAAACTATAACAGTTGAAAATACATATTTTAATGAAGGTCGCCAAAATTATTCAATGAGTTCTTAGCTTCATAATTGGAAACTTAATTGTCTTCCTTTATGCAACTAACAGAATTACTTATTGAAATTACTCTCATATATGGTCTTATTCATAATTAGCTATGGAAGCTATAAAGGCCCGTTATAAGAAGATTGTAAAAGTGTTATTCGCAATCGTCCGATAAAGTTAAAACGATAATTTATAGTTTAATAGAATTAAAATAGATGGGACACCATTTTGACCAATTATAAACGTATTAAATTCAATTTTCAGTTCTGTCTGTCAGTTCAATCTTCTTTTTGAAGTAAATTTAGTTCCTAAGCTAAATCAGGGGAACTACGCATTTTAAATGGAGGTAAAATTAAGAAGTCATTGAGACGTGAGACATTATAATCGAGCAGACCTAATTTTAATCGATTTTAAATTAAAATGGAATCTACCCGATTTTTATATCGCGTACCTAATTTGGCGGCGTATTTGTACCGTGGTCATAGTTAGTCATTATTATTAAAAAAAATATCGAGCATCAGTTTTATTTTAGTTTCAAGCATTATGAATAAGACCAATAATATGTATTTTATTTCACGTAACTTAGATTTATGTACAACAACAAGCGTAGATTTAAAATAGTTGGACATAGAAATTGTAAGCTCATAATATTTGAAGATACATTTGAAAATGTAATGAAAAATTCACTACACAACTAATTGTTTTCTCAGTTTAATATAAAATATAATATGTATTTTTAACAAATTCAAAATTACGTACATAAAGTATATTATTGTAAGCAGTGTACAGCATAGAACTAGGTAATCTATGTAATTACATTCCGTAATAAAGCAATGTACTAGAATTTATTGCCACACTTAAAAATTATTGCTACCACATTTAATCACTACGGTTAAATATAAATTGTATAAATATAATTCAATCACAACATCCAATAAAAATGAAAACTATTATTTCTTATTATTATTTTTTGCATCAATTCAGAAATAATTTAGAATCTAAATAGCCTACAAGATGTTTTATTAGTCTCTGAAAGTGCAACGCGTTTACTCTGCTGTTGAAGGCCGTTTTCCAATTACAGCACAAGAGCGCATTATGCTCTGTAATTGAAAAACTACCATTAAGTAATGGTTAATTACAGAGCATAATGCGACTCAGTGACGCACAATGCCGAATTATGCTGAAGCTTAGTTGAGCATTATGCCGCATAATGCGCTCTTGTGTTGTAATTGGAAAACGGCCGAATACTGTTCTCGATTAATGCGAAGTTAAAGATTAAATTTTGTCGCGAACGTTATTTGAAATACATTTCGTATTTACGACGTTAACGATATAAATAAAACGCTAACCCGTCAATCACTAAGGCACAATTTAAATATTCGTTTTGAACTTTATTTACCTCTAAAATAAATGATTCCAATTCCCTCCCCCTCTTAGCCATTGCGAAAGCGCAGTTGCCGTCACCGTGCACTAGAGACGAGCATCTCTAAATAGGCAGTAATCAAGATATATGTAGGTATATTGCAAAAATATCGGATATGCATGACTTGAAGTTACAACTATTTTATTAATGATATTTTGCAATGTCTCATGTCTTAGAAAAAAAGCCCTCGTGTCTATTTTATTCATAAAAAAGAATGCGTATAAAATGATTTCTACGCTTATGTTTTTAAAGCTACTTAGGTATAAAACTTTCTCCGTCAGCATTGAACGAAATGTTATAATAAAACCTTTGTACATTATTTCAGTATTAACAACGGGAACACGGATAATTTTTTTTTTCTGTGTAACTTGCTTTCACGATCGATTGAGAAACTTAATATTTATAATGAATCATTACATATTCTTTTTAGTAAAGCTAAATATTCGGGCCTTATCAATAAAACGCTGAAATCGGATTTTGAGTGCATGTTAATTAATAGGCTTACTTTAATCAATACAAATTCGCTGTAAGAAAGATTTAAAATGAGATTTTATTATTCATGATAAGATAATTTAATTAATAAATCACACATTGGATAACGTATTTTAGTTAAAAAGATCTTAGAGTGTTCAGTGTCGCCTGATTGTTAAATCGTGTATAAATACTAGTTGCATTTAGGAACGAATTGCAGATTTAGAATTAAACAGAACAAATAAGGATATATTTGCAAAAATTTTCAGATGCCGTTTGCAAAACATTATATGTAACATTTCTTGTTGATTCTTCAAGGAATAAATGGATACATAATTATTTTTTGTTCGCAATAATATTGTGAGCCGAGTTTTAGACAAAATATAAAACTTCACGCTAAAACGGACACTACGCGTATTTATATCACGCAAAAGCTCTTTGAGGTAGGGACTTCGTAATATACTATGCGTCAGCTAAACAGTATTATTATACTATCGTATACAAAAGCGATGCGGTGTTCCCGCGTTAAAAATCTCCTTAATTATCGTGTCTATCACACAATATATATAAACTTATTTCTTTTTATTCAATAACATAGTTTATTTACATTATTTTCGAGCACTTATTACGAACCGTCGAGATTGCGAGCTTGCAACGTTCGAAAATTACTTACGCGAATGATCACAATCACAATCACTACGAATTAATAATATAGATAATTAGTTACAATGTAAGTGGTGTTTGATACTATCTATTCATTTTGCAATCGCTTGGTGTTACAATTCGTGTTGCATTGGTTTTAATTTAGATTTTTGCTAACGATAATAAATTTAAACAAATGTAAAACAGATTTACGACGCTTACGTTGAGTTAAATTGAATTTAGTATTATTGTTATGTAAGATATAATATTTCCATTTAAATTATTTAAGCAGCGAATGTTTATTACGTTTACTGAGTTGTTTTAGGAAAATAGTGAAATTAAAAATTATCTAATGCGGATTATAACGTGTGCCCAAGAATTACAACAATATTACCGTTGTTGTTGAACAGGCTGTAAGTTTTGTGCGTTATCCATTACCACTCACGAAATATGTAATTACTGAAACTTTTACTTAAACATAGTACTTCGCTTCGAGGATAAGGCCTTACTACCGCCTTATTAGACATATTGGTTTGCGTTGAAACGAGCCAGTGACTGAAACGCACCCTTAATCCATACATTAAGAAATCCCAATATACTAACAAGCTTCCAAAAGTACTGGTGGTACGACCTCTTGTGAGTCCGCACGGGTAGGTACCACCGCCCTGCCTATTTTTGCCGTGAAGCAGTAATGCGTTTCGGTTTGAAAGACTGGACAGCCGTTGTAACTATACTGAGACCCTAGAAATTATATCTCAAGGTGGATGGCGCATTTACGTTGTAGATGTCTATGGGCTCCAGTAACCACTCAACACTAGCTCGGCTGTGAGCTCGTCCACCCATCTAAGCAATAAAAAAAAGTACAATTTCAAATACTACCTCTCAAACTTTTCAACGATACCATGAGCCCTAAGCATAAACTGTTAGCATATGTTTAAAGAAACCGAATTTTACCATCACTGTGATCTAGTGCATACAAGCATTCGATCCACTTCATAGTTAATGATCAGCAACGCTCACGGGCTTTGCCAGGATCGATGAAGCTAAGGAATTCCCTTCAGACGCAATCGATTCTCGTGATGATGTTTTTTTGGTTATAATATTTATAATTTATCTCAAAATTATAAAACAGACTAGCGGACCCGACAGACGTCTTGCATACGCAAAGTGAATGAATGAAATAAATGAATGAATGCATACACAAAAATTCTTGAATAGTCAATCCAGCCGTTTAGTTGCGGTATAAATAAATAGCGACTGCAACGCCATCTGCCGGCCTGATTTATGAATCTAAACCATACAGGGCGCCACCCAAACTCATAAAAAAAATCATTCAATTCAGTCCAGTCGTGTAAAAGGAGTTCAGTGACATACATATATACAGTAGAATAGTATACAGCGTGTTACAAAATACCCTGTAAAAAATATAATTTGTAAGCCAAAAACGTTGTCAACCCTAGTAAGCTGTCATGTCAGGGAACCAGATTATTTAACAGAAAGGCCTACGTACCTATTTTACTTAATAATTGTCTACTTTATTGTTTTTCAATTTTTTTATTCATAAATTTTGCTACCTCAATACAAGGATGTCATTATATTCAGGTACTTCAAAAAATGTCAAGTTGAAAAAAAAAAAGTTGTCAATTTCAAATCTTCTAATCGATATCCTAAAACTGTTACGAGTAAAAATATAGGTACATTCTGAGTAGTTTACTCTTTAATTTTACTGAAATAGGGTTTGCACATCCGTGAAACTAATAATATATTTAATTATTTTGGGTTATGTTATGTACAGCGTTACTACGGTTCTTAAATATTGTGAATGGACTCGTCATAAGGCCCCATTTAACCTCATTTCGGCTTTACGGGTAGTTTTGTCACACCCTGTATATAAAGATATGGATAGGACAGAGAAAACGCATTGGATAGCTCGTAATGCTAATTACAATGCACGCGAGTTCAGTGAACGACGCAATGGAACTTTCTACGCGATATTTTGCGCTATTGGATAGCGCGTTCACGTAATATGCATTTCTTAAAAAAAAAGCATTCATGCCCAGCTTCACAAATGAATATTGCTTACTGCATGTGTTGTAATCGATTTTCTCCTCTTTTCTTTTTCGGAAACCTCAAGTCCTTTTAAAGACTTGATCGTTGATACGCGAGTAATACGCGAATTACGCAACCCATTCAAATTCATATACCGAAATGAAATTTGAAGCTTATAATTTTCTATAACCGCGTCGATTTTCATCGTTTTCAAAATATCATAGAAGCTAGTAATCTCACATTTGATTGTTTTTATGAATACAATCTTTATCTAGTTAATTAATCGGGTGTCTTCGTAGGCAGGTACTTGGTGTTGAAATCCAATATTCGATCGGTGTGAATTGACAATATCTACTACGCTAATACATCTTATTTAATTACGTGAGTAGACGAAAATTGAGGCGAAATAAGGAAAAAAAAGCGGAAACGAAAAAAAAAAACAAATGGTTGATACATAAAATTAATGTATTCTATCATTGATAACATAAGGTACAGCTACACAAATAATAAAATAAGAGCAAAACAAATTTATACTTAATCTTAACTCGAGTATAAAACAAATTATACACGCTATCAACACAAGATGCTATTACAAAAAAAAAAAAAGAAAAATAATAAAACAATATTTTACAATTTTTCTAAAATCGAAAACACCTCCGCGGCGTTCGGGAGTGCTTCTTATAATGTCAAAATTTGGTTTCAATTTTGGGGCTTAATAATTTAAAAATTGAGATTTAAGGACTCGAAGGATTCTTGCGAGGACATAAGATGGGTAACTTAATTACCGAGTTTTTTGTGCAAACATACACCTTAAAATTAGGAGAAAATGTATTAGTACATAACTAACTATCGTTAATCGGGAAATTTCTAAAGGTCGAGTTAAATAAGCAACAAAACAATATGACAACGAAAAGTTTTAAAATTAACGAAAACAAATTAAATAAATTTTGAATTTAATCTAAAAAAAATGTCTTTTTTTTTATTCAATAAAACGTAAAGCCAACGTGTGTATACAATTAGATCAATCCGGTATAGTATAGATAATCGACAGATCTTTAAAAAAGATGTAGGTATTTCTTTTATAAACTTAAGTAAACTTCGCATCGGGTGCTCGAGAAAATAAATATAACAATAAATAAAGGAAATAAATATTTGTGCGGGTAAGTACCGATTTCAATATAATATAATAATAATTATTTTAAATTAAACTAATTGTTTTAAATTTCGATGATAATTAAGAATAGGACACGTAAAATAGATCAATTAAAACGTGCAAACATTTTGTACTGATATTACAAAAAAAAAAAAAACAAGCCATGACAATATTATGATGATGAAAACAAAAAAAAAAATAACAAAAATCAACACGACAATTTCATAATTAACTAAAATTACCTAAAAAAAAAAATAATATATTCATTCAAGGTATTACGTCAAATCACAAGCTCAGTACAATTCAATCGTCATTGGAATCATCATCGTTTTAAAAATCCATATCTTAAAAAAAATACATATATGGAAGCTTCGTGAAAAACACTCTTAACAATTATTATCCACATTCTTAACAACAAATACAACATACACCCGCCCCACACGTTTTCATGTTAACATTTCATACGGAATAATAATAATAATATAATTTCTATTTATTATTCATTGCTCTCTTTATTGCTATATCGTTCGACGTTCTCTGACGTCCGGATTCACACGTTATAATTAATCCATACGATTCGTTTAAGTAGACTTAATGGGACACAAAATAATATTAAAACAGCGCCATCTCTCGGCCGGTAACGGTACTAACATTAGGCTAGACTACACTAAATGAACGCTGCTAGCTCGACGATACATTTAAAAAAATATAAATCACGTATAAATCACACACGCCAGGCCCCGTACATCGCTCGCCGAACCTTATACACAAATATAATAAATATATCGTCGTTGCAAATTTAAAATCTCTAATGTGAGATTTCGGGGCTAAAATTATGAAAGTTATTTTGAATACTCAGCAAAAAATGTCATATTTGCATATTATCTTAAAATTTCAATTTATTACGAGTCAATCTTAAAGAAATTTAAGTGTCGGTTTACATTTTATTTTAGATCAAAGTAGATATCGTATGTGCTAAAAAAAATTTTACATATTTTTTTTTAGGAGGTAGTTTTATTATTTTTTCTCGAAAACTACACATAGGAGATTTAAAATTTGCAACGACGATATACTATAATAATTACAATCGAATGAAAACTACTTAACTCAATATTATTTACAAGGCATCGATGACATTCATATATATATATTTATATTTATATTTGTCGATCAAAACGAACGCGGTCTCACTGTAAACATTCATACAAAATCCTATCTGGCACTAACACGTATGTATATCGATTACAAAATCTATAATATAATTAGTTTATATTATGTTTATTTACAATCACAACGTAATTATTATTTTTAAAAACGAATCGTACAACCGAGTGATATAATGTTGTTGTTTGAATGGCGAAAAGTATATTGCGGGTGGATTGACGCGCTCACGCACACCGGACATTGCAATTAAAATATTAATAATTATTTCAACTAAAATGGAATTAAACGATTTGCGTTTTTGTTCGTCATTCAGTGCGACACGAGTCGGTGCCTGACCGCACCGCGATCATATTTTTAATTGTATATATTTTTTAAAAGAATCTAGCATTTCTAACAGAGTATTATTGTCGTTGGAAATTAATTTAAATCACATTAATTTAAAAAAAAATAATCAAAGTATCATGTAGTAGGGTAATCGATTTTTAAATATATTGTTTATTTTAATTTAATCTAGCAAGACACGTAAATGATTGTGATAAAATAATAGTTTAGTACTGACATGAAAAAAAAAAAAAATTTTTTTTATCAAATATGATGACCACGAAAGAAAAATAAATAAATAATTTGATATGTATGTGTACATTAAAAATATTTATGCATACGTTTTCATTGTTCGAACAATTTGTTCTGTGATGTAAATTGTAAATCAAGCAATTTCTCCTCGGATTTGAGTTGATAAAAAAAATTCATTTGAATTTGTATCTATTTGTATCTGAACTTACGTTCCGAACATCAATTAGCGTTTTATATTGGGTTTGAATTTGGTACAATCTCGACACGATACGACTGCCTTCGTCAAGCGGAAACTACTCGAATAATATATAAACAAACAATGCTACGTTCACGCGCTAAAATCGAAGCGAAAACAATTAAAATACACGAGAAAAATCTTTTTGCGAAATTCTAAAAGTGTTCCCTTACATGTTGAGATATTAAGAATATACTCGATATTTGGCCCACGCTCGAACTGTCTTGTATAAATGATCCCGAAGAACCAGTACGGGTACCGACTACAAAACAAAAACGCTTAAGATATGATGACACTATCACGTATTTACATAGTCTGTGGGTGTCCGACGTCATCCGTTGCTAGGCAACGAAGCTATTTACAGATTTACAATATTCATATTGGTCATAGATATTCGGGGAGTTACGAATGCGAGTTTCCGATTATATATAGTTTATTAATCGATTATTATGCGACCGGGAGTACTATCGACACGTGAATTCTTTTAACCTCAATAGGATTTCAAAGAAGAGTACGAGCTAAGATATACTGATAATTGTTCCAAATTGACTTTCATTTTGTGATGTATATGTTTTAAAAATAAATAGATACTTTTAAATAATCATATTGAATATAAATTATTTTGTCCAGACCGTTGCGTTCGATTTATCGATATCGATAACACGTTATCACAGTCGTTGCTTTAGTGATGTGAATACGCGAGGGTAGTCTCGCATAAAAAAATCGATACAAATTCATTATCGATATCGATAGATTCAAAATGTATAGATTTCTTATCACAGTGTTCATTCGAATAATTCATTCACCAACGTTTCTTTGTCTGACCAAATATTAAGACAACGAAAAAAAAATGTATACATAAACGCACCGTGTGATGTTGTTTGACAGTTCATTGCACATGTGTAAGTTAAATAATACGAATAAAAAAAATGTGATACAACAATTCTTAAAACTTTTATTGGCATTATTATTATTATAATTATTAAATGACAACACATATAATAACACTTAGTATTGCCAACACAGACGTTCAACACGTATTATTATTTATTATTTATTGCTCTCTTTGTACCGAATCGTAAAACTTTAAAATTTTATCACGTAAAAAACTTTACAACTTACGAAACAAGCGACCTATCTGTTTCATTGACGTTTCCTGCTTTTATAATTTTTTTTTTTATTAATTTTTGTTTAAACACTATATGTACATATATAGCAGAGAGTTCGATTGTCTGTTCGTGCGTCATACATGTGCGCGCCGACACAAGGGGCGGCAGGCGTGTAGTCACTCCCTCTGAGCGTTCTTCAGCAGCGATATCGCATATCGCACGTACTGGACGAGGTGCCTAAACGTCGAAGAAAGAGACAGAGGACCGCACTTCCGATCCACCGCTATGAAAAGATCTGAAAAAACAAAAAACAAACGCTTTCTATTAACTAAATCATTATAATACTATTTACTTAAATCAATTTTTGTACAAGAATTTTTTTTTATTTTATTGCTTTGATGGGTGAACGAGCTCACAGCCCACCTGGTGTTAAGTGGTTACTGGAACCCATAGACATTTACGACGTAAGTGAGCCACCCACCTTGAGATATAAGATCTCAAGATCTCAAGTATAGTTACAGACTAGAACCGATATGTTGGTCGGTCGTGGAAGCGAAGCGGCACCGACCTTGGTTCGCCCTGAGCCTGCAGAGTCCATCGGCCTGCTCCCACAGGTCGTGCGCCACGTACAGGAAGGCGTAGTACTTGGTGAGCAGCAGCAGCGCCTGGTGCGCATGCGCGGGCACGGAGTGAGCGAGAGAGCAGTACCCGGACGAGGCCGACCCCACCGACCCCACGGACCCCGCGGGGGAGGGGGACGGGGACAGCGGCGACACCGACTCCGCCAGCGCCGGCTGTGCGACAACACGAACCATTCACTTGTCGATACTTAAGTTTATACGATCCATTATGATCTTGCCATAAGAAAAGTCAAACATGAAGTAATCCATCGAGCTAAAGCATATTGTGTAAGATTGGAAGCCCATCCGAATAACCTTGCTAAGCATTTAATGGACAACCTAATGACTACAAGAAGACTCAGAAGAAGAGTGCCTCAAGATCTACTAGATCTACTGTAGATTAATTGATATGGACATGTCAATGGACATTGTGCATGCACCGCCGAAATTATTTTTATCAAAACTACGGTTGAATGTCTTACGACAGCTTACTGTATAGAATAAACAATAACAAAAAAATATATATATAAAAAAAAAAAAAAGTTTATACGAAACGTAAGTATGTTTTCGAGAGGAGAACAAAAAAACCAAAGAGTCGATTCACTTTTAGTGAGAATAATATGTTTGCGAACTTTTCAGTTTTTCACTATTTTCCCTTTTATTAACTTGATATGTGTAATGGAATCTAAGGATATAATATTTGTCACCAACTTCAAGATATTCGATTAACTTGGAAATTCGCAAACACATCAAAGACCCATGACAATTTTTCAATTTTATTACTTTGCCCTAATATCCGGACCTTGTCAGGGTAATAACATATTTCTCTAAATAAATCCGCATTCTATTGTATTAAGGGATCTTGCATAAGAATCAATACAGGGGAATTCAAGAATCAAATGTACAATTTTTTAAATAGCTTTACATATTAATTTACTCTGTTGGTACTTTTAAAATAATAAGGATGACAATACATAGTTATATTTCCCACAAACTCATTGTTTATATACGATTCAAAGATTTCAGATGTCTCTAACATTTTGCAGTTTTCATTTTAATTTATATGAATACTTTTTTTAAGCAACTATTAACTAATGAGCCAATAAATATTTACTACCAGCATCTGTCATTAATAAAATTGTTCGTTTTCAATTGTAATATGTATTTTGTTTGACAAATAATTTTATGTTAAAAAATATATATAAAAATAGTATGTACTTAGAACGTACTTAAATAATATTTAAAATAAAAATATATATATTATATGATACAAACAATATATTTACCTTACTCACCTTTTGCTGATATTCGTGAACTATCTTATTGTATTCCTTGACTTCACGATTGTACATTTTGAACATTCGCAGGTAGAGCAGAGCCTGTACTCGGAGGCTGCGAAAAATAAAATATCGATATTTAATATTTCTGTATCGATACGACCACTTTTCGAGACATATAATTTTCCAAGTCCAAGTTTCTTTAAAATGAATTCCTAGTTTTTATTTTTCTAAAAATGTACAGTATTCATGATACGATCATTCGGTTCCAGCAAATCGATTTCCGGGCACAACACTAACCTGAGTATATCGAGTTTGTTGAATGTGTCGTGAGGGGAGGCCCTGAAGCGCTGGGGCATCGAATGTATCGATTTGATGTACTCGATTGTCTCTCGGTATATCGTGAAGGCGCCTTTGGTGTCGGACTCCAGCTCAAGGACCCGACCGGTCAGGACGAAACAGAGAACCGACTCGAGGTACAGCATCACTCGGGACAATGGATCTTGTTCCGCTTCCGCCGCGCTCCTGAGCCTCTTCGCTTCTACTAAGTAATATCTGTGGAAGGTTTACTCATAAAATCAATGAGACTTTTTGGCGGGAACACGAGGAGTGAAGTTATGTGATTTGTTTTATTTTGTCTAATTAAAGTTTCTACAGGTTTAAATGTGTAATAACGGTGGTTTATTGACTATTTAGTAGCTGTGAAAGTGCACAAATGTGGGAAAATGAAACAAAGTTGCTGAACGTAACTTCTAGGGATCTTCCAAAAAGTCCATTGAAAAAGTCTCAGTAAATGACCACCATTTTACTGAGATTATACTTCATCCGATATCATCTCATTTCATTTTATTTCATGCCATGTTTCATAATAATCAACTTCATTTCATTTCATAATATAATTTTTTATATAAATAAGTTATAATTAAAATTAAAATAAGACTTGACCTAAAGGTCCTAGTTACCAGGTCATAAAATCACTTTTAAAAAAATCATAAGTTAGTTTCATCATAATGATAATAATCTGTGTGTTGTATCGATATTAAATAGATGACGTACTTGTGATCCTTCTCCTCGTCGGAGAGAGCGTCGGCCGGAAGTCTCTCGAAGTACGAGAAGTAAATGGGAGTTTGTTCAGGGGCGGTGCTGGACCGCTCGTGGTTGTTGGCTACCTCGCCGCCCTGGGAACATACGAACAATTATTTTAATAAATAAATATATACTAGTGGTCTCCGCAGTTGTCGAAATTCGAATATAATTAATTGAAATTATAAGTTTGAACATTCTTATTGGTTGTATTGTCAAACACTATTATACTTCTATAATCACAGATTTCGCCAAGACTGCACCATAGATTATACACTTAATATTTGAGAGACTGCACTATAGACAAATAATATTAAAGACAAACAATACTAATCTATTCTAAATTTGACCACAGATTTTAAAGAATAACAAAAGTTTGACAATTGACAATAAACAAATAGTATAATTATATGTATCTGTGTGTGTCAAATACATGGTAGTGTGTGTAATGTTTTCTTTATTGATTTAATGTATTTTTAATGCATAATTTAAAAAAAAATTACTATCTGCATTCCTTCTCTATATTCCCTATAAGTGTGGGGAATTTCATACTCCTTCGTCCGCGCAATTTTCGTAAAGAGGGGTACAAAGTTTCTGCTTCACGTATTAATATATAGATTACCTGTTCGACATGAGGAGTGAGCAGCCGTTTGACGGGGGGCTGCGGACGGTTCAGCGCTCGGACCACCTCCATGCGCAGACGGCTCAGCGGGATGCGGACCACGTACCGGGACCGACGCCGCTCCGCCACTGTCGACACGCATACCATAGATAAGACTTCGAAAACAAAACTTACTTTATTGAGCCTCCATTTCGAGACCGGTTTAGGAATGTGTCGTGCTGCTCACCGTTAGAACAGAGCTCCTCGGAGGGCCGCTTGAGTCCAGAGCCGACGTCGGCCTCCGCCTTCACGTACCGCTCGACCCGCTCCACTTGCACCTCGCGATGGACCTCACGCTTGACCTCACGCTCCGTGACGCGTTCCGGCTCCGGCTTTATCTCTATCGCGGTTTTGCTCTCCGCCAGCCGCTCTATTGATGTTTTACTCTCCGTGAGCCGGTCTATCCGACTCGGTGGTATCCGGGACGGTTTCTCGAGCCGCTCGTGCGACGTTCGCTCGGTCGGCGTCCGGTCGTGTGTTCGGTCCGTTGTCGTCCGGTCGTGGGTCCGGTCCGTTGGCATTCGGTCGTGGGTCCGGTCCGTTGACGGTCGGTCGTGCGTCGGCTTCTCGACCGACAGCCGGTCGTACGGTAGTTTGTCCGCTGACAGTCGAGGCTGGACGGACGGCTCCGTGGATCGGTCGCGGGTCGCCTGTCGCTCGGAGTTGATACGCTCGGCGGAGGTCCGGTCGAGCTCCGTCCGATCGGAGAGTCGCTCGTGGGAGCGTCGCTCGGGCGGGGCGCGCTCGACGGGAGTCCGCTCTCGGGATATCCGGTCCCGATGTCGGTCGGCCGCCCGCTCGGCCGCGAGCCGGTCTGCGAGTCGTTCGCTAAGCGGCCGGTCGAGTAGGTGTCTGTCGGCTCGGTACGGAGACCGTTCGTCCCGCACGCGAGCCGGCGGCTCCACGACTCGCGGAGGAGAGACTCTCGCGAGCGCCTCGTCGTGTCTCCTCTCGCAGGACCGCTCCCTCCGCCTCCGCTCCTCGTCGTCAGCGCAGCACTCGGGCGCGGTCGCTTCAATGATCGTCACTTGAGGTTTAGCTTTGCTTCCCTTTCCTTTTCCTCCTTTACCGCCCTTGCCTCCACCTTCTTCAACCTTTCTCGGGGTGAAGACCTAGAAGATAATGATTAAATTGAAAGATATTTAGTGTAACTAATAAAATTCGATAGCAATCAATTTAATGAACATATACGAACTCTGCGGAAAATGTGTGTCTTGGTGTCTGTCTGTGCATGGTGATGATGCGGCAGATCAGGCTCGACGTCGCTGTCAGGCGCGGGCGGGGCGGCGGGGGGCGGGGAGGGAGCGGCGGCGGGCGATGCTCCAGCCGCGGGGGAGGGGGCGCGTGCCTTAGGGGGACGGCCGCGTCTCTTCTTCGCAGGCCGTTCGTCGGAGCCTCGCGTTTTTGGGGGTCGCCCTCGTTTCTGGGGCCCCGACGCCGTTACGCGTGGTGACGTCTGCAAATATTCGATATGTTTATATTTCGGTATATTGTTTTAGCGTTAGGAAAACAGGGCAAGTTAAATGCGCTATTAAGATATTGAAAGGTACGAAATGAAACTGACCGAAGAATGATGAGGGGTATCGTCATCGCTTGAAGCGGCCGACATCCTGTTGTTCGTGTGGGACCGCGCCCGCCGTCCGGCGCCGGGAGAGGGCGACGACGTTTCCGAGTCCGACATCTCTGATATTGGACTCTGAAATCAAAATTATCATTACAATGACGGACCTCAATTACCAGATATACAAACTTAACACTCGTAATGTGGACTCCATTGAGCGGTTGGTGGTGCAAGGGAAAGTCGAGGGCAAAAGATCTTGCGGACGATGGACCGACCTTATAAAATCTGTGACTCACTCCAACATAAATGATTGTTCTCACTCTACGAAACATCGTGCCACATGGGGTCGCATCGCGAGAGCATCGGTATCGCAGGATCCGACTGATGCACGACCACGACCACTCTGTCAAGAGTGTACGAATATGAAGAACAAACTTATTTATGTATTTAACCTCTGACGAATCGGTAATGCTGTCGTTGATTCCGGCGACTGCTCGCCACAGAGCGTACTTCAGTTTATCTTCTTCTTTCATTGACATCTTACAGTCCGAATTATCTTTGAAATTGGAAAAAGAACGATACAAATTCTTTTTCGACAAAACTTTAATACACTTATGGTCAGCGACAGCTTCAGTGCTAACCATAGTATAATTTCGATCACTTGATTAATCTGGGCGGTGCTAAATCGAACGATTCGAAATCTAATCGAGACGCTCTACTATCGGCCGAATATTGTTAAAAGCAAAAATACAGAAACACCAACGTCCTATTACCGAGGCGAACTGTATCGCGAATGACTTAATAACTTAGCGGTCGGTCCATCGGTCAGATAATTGTGCTTAGTAAGATCTCCGGGTACTGGGAAGTGTTTATCATTGGGAACTCGACACCTGTGAAATGGTTTCTCGACTGCGGGAGACTTAGTTGCTATAAAATTAATACCGATTGAATTACGATTACGTGTACGGTTTCCATTGATTTTTTAAACAGAATAATAATGTGTTTCGTGGGAAATTAATTCGTTGCGTTAACTTGAAACCTGGGAAGGAAATTTAGCAGACTATACGTTTTTTTACGTGGCGATTAAAGTTTAATGGGGAATTTAAGCTATGTACCTCCTTTACATGGCTCATTTAGTTTTGATACTTGAATAAATTTTTCAAAAATATAATCGATTGCATCATATTCTCTAGGTAGCCAAATCCAATAATCCATTAGAAAGTACTAAAATAATAATACAGTGCATAAAAGGGCGTTGCGCGGTCACCCACGATTGTTCGAAGAAACTACAGGATGTTTCTTTCTGGAAATTTTATTTTTTCAATTCAGATTTTTTTAGTTTGGAAATACGGGACGACGATCACGATCCTAAAAGGTTGCCGGAAAAGGCGAAGTCTAATTTGTATTTTATAATGACCGTGACACATTAAGTGACACAAATATGGAAGCTGGTAGTACTTTATTACTGGTGGTAGGACCTCTTGTGAGTCCGCATGGGTAGGTACCACTACCCTGCCTATTTCTGCCGTGAAGCAGTAATACGTTTCGGTTTGAAGGGTGGGTTCGATTTAAAGGTAGCCGCTGTAACTATACTGCGACCTTAGAACTTGTATCTCAAGGTGGGTAGCGCATTTACGTTGTAGATGTCTATGGGCTCCAGTAACCACTTAACACCAGGTGGGCTGTGAGCTCGTCCACCCATCTAAGCAATAAAAAAATATATTTGAAGAGCTAGCAGCGTACGCTATTAGCAGATATCACACAAATTTATTTATTTTGCGGATTGAATGTTATTACACGATGTTATTATTCATTCATCGTGAAATATGTTTGTACTTATTATGTAAGGTAGGTATGTATTTCTCTCAAGTTGAACCCGTGAGCTCTAGATATGTGTCGTTCGCGAACGAACGAGTCAAACGACCCGGGTCTCAAATTCCGCGCGAACGATAGGGTCACTTCAAAAAATATGAGTCGTTCACTAAATCGACTCGTTTAACACAAAACCTACGAATCAAAAGAAAAGAACCATACGAGTACGACGGTCATTCGGGTCATTTCGGGTTGCCGCGTCTCGCCCCGCGCCCGTCTCGCTTAGTGGTTCGTTCGACTGAACGGGTCGTACGAACCGGATCATTTTGTCAACAGGTCAGTACTGATCTGAATCTCTAAAATTGAACGAACGACACATATCTAGTGAGCTCACCCGCGAATACGTAGGAAAAAAAGGTATGTATTCACTTAAAAATATAATAAAAATAGCTTATCATATGTGTCGAGTAACAGTCGTATCAATTGAGCCACAGATGTTTCTTGTTAATTTTGTTGCATACCAAATTATTTATATTAACATTACTCACCTTTCCCTTGACATCGGCCAAGGCATGTCTCAATTCCTTGCCCGTTTCGTAGTTGTTGTCCGGGGGTTGGGCGGGGGGAGGGGCGAAGTTGACGAGGCTCCAGGAGTCGCTCTGTGCGGGCGCCGCGGGGAGCTCCGAGGTGGCGGGGGTCGTCGCGGCGGCCAACACGCTCGACTCCGTCGACGAGGACTCCGACTCCGAGTCGGATGGGGACGAACTGCCCGAAGTCGGACTGTTCGATCCCATCGGTGATATGGGCCTGGTATTGGACATTTACTGAGTTATTACGTCACACAGATTGAAGTGAGCCTTCCCAATCAATTTATCGATAAATGTATGACACTAAATCGACTTGTTTGTGAAAGTAACAATTTTTTTTTAAAGTCTAATTTATGTGCAACGTTCTTGTGTAACGAATTCTAAATGCAAAAAAAAACGTGAAACACTGATGTCTCTCTTTCTTTCTCTCTTACTTTTGCGTCAAAGAAGTTTAACTTCTCAAACTTCTGTGATCAAATAAAAACAGAGAAAAAAATTAATCCTGTCTTTCTGTCCGTACGTGAGTGCTGTGAGCGGTTACTGACTCAGCAAGAAGTAACGTTATAAATAAACTATATTAGCTTTGTTAAATACTCACGGTCCAAGAGTGTGCGTTGCTGCGGCGACTTCATCGTCACTCTCCGACAAACCAAGGTCCTTATTCACGACGTCACTGCAAAAACACATACACACACATATTAAATTATCTCTATGAAAATTAATTAGCCTTTTTTTGTCTTGCTCTAGATCAGTCTTTCCCAAAGAGGGCGATACGCCTCCATGGGGGCGCAGCAGTCCTAAAGGGGGGTGGTAATAGACCCAGAAAAAAATGAGAGCGTTGTGCAGAAGCTTGGGAGGCGATTTGTAATTTCTAAGAGGATTTCTAAGAGGACTCTTAGACACCGACTAAACTCTCACTATAGTGGTTTTTAGGTATGTGAAAAAAATGGAGGAGCTAAAAAATAATTTATTCTCAAAGTGGGCAGTAGACAAAATAAGTTTGGGAGTCCCTGCTCTAGATGTACAGACGAGCCAACCAAGGCCCATAGACATGATAACGCTATAACTGTCACCATCCCACCCTGAGAGATCGAAGTCTCAATTGCAAATTTGATGTTCTGTGTGCTGTTACGCGGCAGAAATAGCCATAATTAACTTAGAGCTCAGAATAAATGGTACTACATATATGGTAAAATGGTATATTTAAAAGTATGGTATAAGTATATATAGAATAGTATATCTAGTTTCTAGATTCTTTGAAAACCATTTTTAACTTATTATTTATTATGACCATACGTCTATAAATATGTAATATGTTATCAGCGGAAGCATAAGGATGTGTTTGAAAAATAAATATTTTTATAATTATATCGATTCTCTATTTGTCTCAATTTCGAGCCGAACGTACAATACGAATTATCGATATCGAAAAAAAGAATATTCCACATTATCAATATGGTTTCGATATTGATTTAAATATCCAAAGAAAATTTAAAAAAATTACAAATTAATTTACAAAAATCAAATCGAATACTCACGGCGACACTGAACTCCTGGAATTCGGTAACCGATTATCTAAACCTGGAAACAAAAAAAAAAACAAAAATTAAATTAATAATTCAAAAGAAAAGAAACATGCCGTAGGTACTTATGAAAAAAAAAAGAAACGAAACGTGATAGATGAGTATTTTCACGATTACTAATTTATTTTTTATCTTTTAATTAATAATATTTTTTTTTTTATTTGCATAAGATAAGAAAGATTTATCGAAACTTTCAGAATTACCAAATCATTTCACACATTGTACAACGTATTCGCTTATGCAAACAAACATGAGCACTTTAGAACAAAATCTCGAATCTTGGGTCAATATTTCGTAAATACATATTACAAATTCACTTCGTAATATTAGTTGTGTAATTTCTATATTTCTTTTTTTATTGCATAAAGGGATGGACGAGCTCACGGCCCACTTGGTGTTGAATGGTAACCGGAGCCCATAGACATCTACAACGCAAATGCCGCCACCCACTTCGAGACATGAGTTGTAAGATCTCAGTTTTAACAGTACAACGGCTGCCCCACCCTTCAAACCGAACCGCATTACTGCTTCACGGCAGAAGTAGGTGGGGTGGCGGTACCTACACGTGGGGACTCACTTGATGTCCACCAGTACCAGCAGTTAGTTATGTAATTTATATATTATTGTTCAGGCCAGTGCCTTCAATTCTTTTATAGCAATGTCAAAGATGCTAGCCTTCTAAGGCGCTAAGCATCACTGTATAGCAACATATTATTGTATTTCGTTATCATTCAATCATTCACTACCCGCTCTTGAAGTACGCTGTACATCTCTCAATTTACATATTATAAGAATAATATCAAGTGCTGGAGTTTTATTACCACAAGAAACTCCCTTATGTATCTCAAGCTGGTACAATTATAAAAGATCAAATTATTCGAAACATACAAACAATAGAGATTTTCAAAATATATTTACGTAAATAATTCTTAATGTTTCATGTAAATAAGAAACTTCGCATCATTTGGTAAAATCGAAGCGGTTTGTTGGTTTAGCAATACAGAACTGTGCCACCCAGAACATAAAACTGATTTTTGTCTGCACTGATTCGTTACTTAAAATTGTTGCTATCGATAAATGTTTATAATGATTTACACGTTCAGTACAACATTCAGTACTTGCATTTATCTATTCGATGATAAGACCTCATTAGACACTCATCTGAATTCTTATAAGATTCGACATAACATAAACTAGATGGATAGGTGTCATATTCAAAATTTGCGCCTAATAAGCTCACTAGAATACAACAATGTCCCATTTTACGGTTTTTTTAAATAAAAAAATTAATTCATTGAATTCATTTGAATGTTGCTCAAGTTCTCTTCTTTTTCTCCACCTTTTCCACTAGGTGGGGTCGGCACAGCAAATTTTTCTCTTCCATTCTCTTCTATCAGTCGTCATCTCAACACTCACTCCTCTCTCTCTCTCATATCGTCATTCACACACACCATCCATGTCTTCTTCGGTCGACCTCTTCCCCTCTATCTTGCACTACCATTTCCATACATCTCCCAGTCACATGCATCTTCTCTCTACGCATCACATGTCCACACCACGCTCATGAATGTTGCTCAAGTTATAAACCAAACAAATTAAGCCTTAAATACTGTGTATATAAACTCCAATATTCAACGTAACCAGTATGAATGTTACGAAACAATCACCGAACATACTATAACCAACCACGGCCGGTGCGCGTCACCGAAACAGCCATAAAAGTCTTTGAACTTTACTCGTAATTATTTCTTGTACAAACTGTTAAGTTTCTCACTGTATACCATTAGAGAAACCGAATGTAAAGCATGAGAATCACGACCGTGCGACAATAGCGTTCACATAAAACCTTTTTTTTCCTACCTAAACTGATGATCTTGAGAGACCATTTCAGCGTAACCTTAACTAGTAGGTGAGCTCGCGGGGCTCAAGCCTGACGATGTCGATAACACGAACCTTAACAAGAGCCGTGCTTTGCAGAATCTACCACCGGATCGGAAACGCGACCCACTGAGAAGATCCGGCGAGAAACTCAGTGGGCTGTGTCTGTGGGTTAATTTACTCACCGAGCCCTTCGTCGCAAGCGACGGGATCGCCGAGAACGATGACCGGTGCTTGAGGTACCTAAAAGAACCGTTAGTGGATCGGGAGGATCCAAAATGACGTGTTTTGGGCGACGTCGACTGTGTACCATTCGGTCCGCAGGATCGGCTATGTAGTTCCCGGCGGCCATGATGAGAGGATTCTCGTGTCGTGCCGCTTTATCGAAGTGGCACATAAAACGCTAAACGTTCTGAGAACGAATGGAAATATTTTTCGTGTTATTTATATTTCTTTTCAAAACTTAGATACGACATACCATCGAATTTGAATCGTTAGCTAGAAATCTATAACTATCTGTTGTTATAGCTAGAAGAAAATATTAATAAAAGATAAGTGAAACATTACATAAACATGAACGTTCTTTAAAACACCCAGATGAAGAAGAATAAAATCAAATAATTATAGGCTATATATTCTGCGTTGGGTAACATAATCAAGTCACAAATAAGATTTTTGGACTCCATCAAAAACACCATTGTTTTTGAACAATTACGTGCGAAGTAAACCTAAAAGATTATAACAGTTAAATTAATTGTATATTAACTACGATATCATTTAACAGACATCACGCGATTGAATGCAAGTGTTTTATGATATTTTTAGCTATTCTTACAACGCGGCGACGTACCGAAGATACCTACTCGCGAGTTACAATAAACAATCAACAAATTTCACGGGAACTTATACGGGAAGGACTGCTTTGATGGTGATTGAACCTCTTGAGTCCGCACGGGTAGGTATCACCGCCCTGCCTATTTCTGCCGTGAAGCAGTAATGCGTTTCGGTTTGAAGGGTGGGGCAGCCGTTGTAACTATACTGAAACCTTAGAACTTATATCTCAAGGTGGATGGTGGCATTTACGTTGTAGATGTCTATGGGCTCCAGTAAACATTTAACACCAGGTGGGCTGTGAGCTCGTCAATCCATATAGGCAATAAATAAAAAAAAGGAAGACCAGTTTAAAGGGCCTAATTGGAATGTGACTTCCCGTTTTTGTCGCATCTTTTTTTTTTTATTTTTTTTTATTGCCTTTGTAGGCAGACGGGCATACGGCCCACCTGATGGTGAGTGGTTACCGTCGCCCATGGACTTCAGCAATGCCAGGGGCAGAGCCAAGCCGCTGCCTACCGAAAAGTAACTGTGATAGAAAGTCGCCGAATCTAAGCAATAAAAAAAACTGAACAAGTTCAATAATTTGGCCTTCACAAATTACATGTGTACACACACTAAATACGTTTTGACATTAACAGAAATTACGATATAGATGCGCTTGCTCCGTCGTAAGCGCAGCGTAATTAATATTTGATTTCACCAATGGCTCATTCGTATCTCGCAAATAGTGCCTTGCAAGAGACATTGTTTAAAATTCAAAACGCGGCCCAGGTTTCGTAAGAGCGACACGATATACACGAATTATTGAGTGTGTATTGTAAAGGACGTCCGGCTGACGGGACACCGCCAGCTGTCGACTATCAAGGCTATATTTAAAGTCATTTTTAGCTGCAGGCAAGAGACGTGTCGTATTATTTTATGATATCGGAATTTCGACTAGGCGACGAAGTTTTAACACCGTTTTTATTTAGCTTGACTACTTTTTTTTTATTGCTTAGATGGGTGGACGAGCTCACAGCCCACCTGGTGTTAAGTGGTCACTGGAGCCCATAGACATCTACAACATAAATGCGCCACCCACCTCGAAATATAAATTCTAAGATATATATATATATATATATATATACATAGTTACAATACCAATAAATACAGCGGAATCATTCAACGTTCACAGACTTCAAGAACGAGTAAACATGATTGATGCGGTAGCTTACGAATGACATAATAATTGTATAAAACTGTTAATTTTTTTTTTCAATACTTGCTGGACGTGAAGTGGAAGATTTTGATCTTTCACTACCCATCCTACTTACTTATAAATAAATAAATTATGGATAATATCTATAGGGGCGGGTTCACGATACGCCCAACCACTAGCAAACGCAGATCGCAGTGCTACGCTCAGAAAACGCTGTTACACTAAATCTGTTAATAACCTTTACCGACACCCATGGAATGAGGTGGGGTGGCGCCGTTTTAACCAACACCCCCTCTCCATTCGCTCTGTTCAGTCGATTTTTCAGAGACGGAGCTTCATAAATAGATAATCGACGTTCGACATTCGGTTAGAATATCACAGTCACGCCGACAAAGCTCATGTCGCGTGTAATTATTCATCGAACGGACGTGCGCTCGGACGAGCCTCTGTCTCTAGATTCGCAATACCTTTACCCGATATCATGAGTTTACCGAAGCGAAGGGGAAATTCGAATCATCAGGCTTTTATTGTCAGCAAACAATATTTTTTATACAGCGATAGGAAATACGTGTACACAACTATCTACCATTAACATCTCCTTTTTTTTGTACCAAATATGGATTTATCAAAATTTTATTATCGACTAGCTTTTGCCCGCGACTCCGTCCGCGCGGAACAGTTACTTTGGCATAACGCTAAATTTTACCCCCCACTTCATTTACGTAGAAAGTGAAAATATTTTGAAACATTCCTTATTGGTGCTCCACTTGAATTGGTCTTAGCGTGATGTTATATAGCCGATATATAGCCTTCCTCAAAAAATGGACTATCTAACACTGACATAGTTTTTCAAATCGAACCAGTAGTTCCGGAGATTAGCGCGTTCAAACAAACAAACTATTCAGTTTTATAATATTAGTATAGACTAGAGGTCCCGCAGTAGTCGAGATTCGACTATAATTAATTGGAATTGTAAGTTTGTACACTATTTTGGTTGTATTTTATACTTCTATAATCACAAATTTCGCCAAGGCTACACTATTAAAAAATATTAATAAAGACAAACAATATTTAATCTATTCTCAGTTTGACCACAGACGTCAAGAACAAAGTTTGACAGTTAATAGTATGCATGCGTGTGTGCGTCAAATACATGGTATGTAGTGTGTGTAATGTTTCCTTTATTGATTTAATGTATCTTTTATGCATTATTTTAAAAAAATATTAACATTGTGCACTTCTTCTCTGTATTCTCTATAAGTGTGGAAAATTTCATACTCCTCCGTCCGCGCAATTTTCGTAAAAATTGATACAAAGTTTTTGCTTCACGTATTAATATATAGATAACATAATAAGACACTGACATCCCTAAGTGGATCTACAAGGCAGAGAATTACGAAAACAAATTATGAATAATAATCATGTTTACGTTATTAAAATGATGACGTTCTTAAATGTAATTTCGGTGGTAAATCGTCAGAAGAAGCTCACGAATCTCTTAATCACTAGAGTTCATAGACCCGAATAACGTGAATGCCTCTTTCTTGAACTTGAAACGTAAGCTTGAAGCTTTAACTTTAAATTGATGTTTTGTAAATTCAACTAACAGCTCCTGGACTTCAAATAAAATAATATACATTAATCAAATCAAATAAAATCAAAAAAAATTTATTCAACATAAATGAAAGTACGTACATACTTGTTGAACGTCAAAAGAACTACCGCCAATTCACAAGAACTAGCCTCCGTCCTGAAAAGAATTGGCAATAAACTCAGCGGGCATGTCTTTTTTTTTTTAAATATTAGATTTTTTTTTTCTAACATTAGATTTTTTTATATTAGACAAAGATAATAGTGTAATATTCGATAATTCGTTAGCACCACATCTGACTGTGATTACTCCATAGTTTATTCATTGATGCATAGGGACTTATCTATAGTAGAACTAAGCTCACCTTAATCCTGCGCAATGGCCTTAATTTTCCTTAGTGAAAGCTAATAATAATATAATTACGTATAATTGTAAGGAACGCTGTTGTACAAATTCAGCACAATGTCTTGTTTTGTGGTGCGCACATAACTTTTGTTGCAAGCCAGATTTTGTTTCTTTTTACTTGTGTTTTTTATTTATCTTTTTAGCTTGTAATGTGTATTGTGAGTCTAATAAATAAATAAATAAAAAGTCTACCGATATTTGCCGTGAATAATTCGTCTATTTCGATTTGAAGGGGAGGGGTCCTGTGATGTCTAAGGAGATCGACAGCAGCACGGGAACCACTAAAACATTTAGTGTATTTATATCTAAGTAAAAGAATCGGTATCTATACTATTATGTAAATCTACAGTGGTTTTTACGGATGTCCCGTTGTAAACTACTGAACTATGCATCCGATTGACTTGAAACTTGGTATCCATGTAGAAAATACATGTACTTAAGGGATAGGCTAATATTTATATGAGCGTTGGACTCCCTACACCACTTGCGGGGGCGTTAATGATGAGAATTTTTGTGGGGGGGTGAGAAATAATAATGTTAATTTTAAATGCCCAGCGAAACGGACGTGTATAGCTAGTCGTTGTCGCCCCAAACACGTCATTTCGGATCCTCCTGATCCACTAACGGTGCTTTTAGGTACCACAAGCACCGGTCACCGTTCTCGTCGAACCCGTCGCTTGCGACGAAGGGCTCGACGAGTAATATACCCTCAGACACAGCCCCACTGAGTTTCTCGCCGGATCTTCTCAGTGGGTCGCGTTTCCGATCCGGTGGTAGATTCTGCGAAGCACGGCTCTTGCTAGGGTTCGTGTTAGCAACGTCGTCAGGTTTGAGCCCCGTGAGCTCACCTACTAGTTAAGGTTCCGCTGAAATAGCCTCTCAAGGCTATTAGCTTAGGTAGGAATAAAAAAAGCTAATCGTATATAAGAGAAAACTTAAAAATCTTCAACTTTTCTAATCACAAAGACGCATCAAGATTATAATATCAACATTTGTTCGGGTAGGTCTCTTGGTAATCAAACAGATTCCCCGGTCACGACCCGGGCTGGCGTTCGCAGTCCCGGAGATCGGGGGGTCGTCGTCCCGAGGTAGCGGTGACTCGCGCCAGACTGCTGAAGGACCTATTCAAGAACCTATAATTTTACGACGGTTTCCGATACAAAATAAAACGTCTAATAATTTATGTAGATTTTGATAGGTTACTTAGACTTAATATTAAAAAAAAAAAAAACTAATATTAAAAAAAAAAGACATGCCCGCTGAGTTCTTCTCAGGACGGAGGCTAGTTTTTGTGAATTGGCGGTAGTTCTTTTGACGTTCAACAAGTATGTACTTTCATTTATGTTGAATAAAAATTTTTTGATTTGATTTGATTTGATTTGGGTTCGATTATTATAATTTTTTTGCTTTGCTTTAAAAGCATCACAATTCAATATGAATTCATTCGATCTACCGCCAGACATAAATTCAAAGTCTTAATTGGATTTTACAACGAGTGATGAGCGACCCTTCGAAGCGAAACGCATGACTGCTTCTCGCTAGGGTATGTATATCCACCGGGACGATTCAAATGTTACAGTAAATTCCACAGTAAAGTCCAAACTAATTTATTTAATTTTTCAATTATTATTATTATTTATTTATATTTATTTAAAATTTTATTAATTACATAATATTTTTTTAAAAAGATATTAAAAATACAATTTTTAAAAATTATTATTATTATTATTTTTAGCCATTCTTAACTATAATACTAAATTTTGTATTTTCATGTGTATTTATATATTATTGCTTTACATGTATATTATATTATGTGTAATTATGTGTATGTATATATTTTATTATTTTATACATAGGTATATTAAATTATAGTATGTTTATTTATGCATACAAAGTCATATGTAATCTATATATTTAGCCTATATTTAGCATTATGTGTATTCTATAATACTGAAATGTTACTTTAAGGAAGATTTTTGTTTTGATTTTGTTCTTTTTTTGTTTTTTGTTGTTGTTTATTATTCTTTTGTTAATGCACCTACCATGCATTATCTCTGCACCACCCTATGGTCGACTGGAAGAGAATGCCCATTGCATTAAGTCCGCCTGTGTACAACTTTTGTTTTGTGCATAAAGTATATATAAATAAATAAATCTTATATACTAAAGTCCAGTATAACACAGCTTGTAAACAGTTGGTAGATTCCATTCCTGATAAATTTTAACTGAAAGCGATATGTATAGAAATCTCTCATATTTCGAATTTAAAGTTTCCTAACTGACCACGTTCAAAAGAGGAGTTTCATTCGGTAAAGAGCCACACATAAGACACGTCTCGTACATAAAGTGACCGTAGTCGAAAGCCTAAATTCCACCGCAACCCATTCTCGTATATCAAAAACGAGATTATTAAATTCACGAGGATTACTCGCATCCTGTTTGATGTGTTTTCCATTTTAAAATACAAAGCTCGGACATAATTATCTCTGGCTCGAGGATTGCGGAGACGAATGAAAGCCACAAAATTTACAGGTGTGTATTTGAAATATTCTTGTTCAATCCATCGAGAAATGTAGTAATCATAAAGAACTTTTATTTGTATGCCTTAAATACTACATTCATAGATTTTTTGCTTATTGCTTAGATATGTGGATAAGATCATTTCTCACCTGGTGTTAAGTCAGAGCCCATAGACATCCACAGCCTTGAGATATGAGTCAAACCGAAACGCCTTACCAGTACGGGCTCACAAGACGCCCTTCCCTGAGTTATTATAATTGTCGCTGGTTTGATTTTTATTACACAATGTTATTCTTTCAACGTGGAAATAATTAGTGAACATTTGTTAAATACGTATTTCATAAGTTTTTTTTGTTGGAAAAATGGCCTATGGGTATTGAACACCGGCACATTCGTCTCGATACGAATGCACGTGGCCTCTTTCTTATCCTTCAGGCCACGACGACTTCAAAACATTATTTTGTATGTAAGAAATTCGTTTAAACTCAAGGTTGATTTCAAAACAAAAGGGGCTTCTTCAAGTTCATATTATAGTTTATTTATTTTAGAACTAACGTCCGTCTAGCGAATCCTTTATTGGCGAGAGAATATATCCTAAAACAACGAATACTTTTATCCCAGAAATATTCGGGGTACTCGGATGAAAATTTTAGAAGGAAAATTTAAATTCGGAACTCTGACATACATATCTAACGACCGTGATCTTAAAAATCAAACCTAAAAAGGGAAATCAGTATCAGTAATAGTAATTATAGTTATAATACATAATAGTAGTGTAGGATTGGTAAGAACGGAACGTATGAAAAGAGTGTGAAACGGAGCGTTAAGATGTGAGTGAGTGAAAAAGGAAAGAAAAGGAAAGAAAAGGAAAAGAGATTGACAGAGAAAAGGAAGATGGCGAAGACGGTTAAAAAATGAGCAAGGCGTAATAAAAATGTTAATTAACTTTTCATTATTATCATTTATTACAAGCGGTACCGGTCCGTTTCTCTGGGCATTTAAAATTAACATTATTATTTCTCACCCCCACAAAGATTCTCATCATTAACGCCCCCGCAACTGGTGTAGGGGGTCCAACACTCATATAAATATTAGCCTATCCATTAAGTACATATATTTTCTACATGGATACCAAGTTTCAAGTCAACCGGATGCATGGTTCAGTAGTTATAACGGAACATCCGTAAAAACCACTGTAGATTTATATATTATTATAGATAACAGAAGATTTTGGAATAGTGAAGTTTTATTTTATGCGCTTCGATCCCTATTCTACAGCAGTATATTAAATAAAAAATAAATAAAAAAACAAACAAGATCGGGCAATTAAAAAACAACAGCTATACGACTTTATTAGTCGGAAACGTTGAAGAAGAGATGAAAGTCATTTTACGACTTTAGCATTTTAATGTTCACATTATACATACGATGCATACGATTAGTTTTTCGTTCTCGAATCTTTCGCGTTTTGTTCGATTGATGTTATGAAACTTGCATAACAATTATCTGCATTCGTTAAGATTATTTCATTTCTATACATATTCGTCCAGCAATACAAAAACAATTAGCATTTTCAACTGTTAGAATGAGGAGTAGTAGGGTTAGATTACTTTAAAAAAAAATCGAACATTCTAAAACCCTCTTACTCTCGCTTGTATATTTTGATGCTCCTAGGTCACTTAACTACGTCTTAAGACAGGAGGAATGGTGTAATACTACTGGTGGTAGGACCTCTTGTGAGTTCGCACGGGTAGGTATCACCGCCCCGCCTATTTCTGCTGTGAAGCAGTAATGCGTTTCGGTTTGGAGGGCGGAGCAGCCGTTGTGACTATACTGAGACCTTAGAACTTATATCTCAAAGTGGTTGGGCATTTACGTTGTAGATGTCTATGGGCTCCAGTAACCACTTAACACCAGGTGGACTGTGAAATCGCCCACCCATCTAAGCAATAAATAAAAAAAATTTAGGTATATCGTTTGGCCGATTGGTTTGGTACTTAAGACATTTTGTCATTGTTACTTCAAAGACGGTTTTTTATTGGACCTCTTCCAGAGACGCTTGAGCACCTGTTACAAAATATTTCCTCCCCCCAAATCCGCCCTTCCCAACTAAGCGGCAAGATCTCTGTACCAGTCGCTTTTTGTAACCAGAAAATGGCGCGCAATTCGCTTCAATAAAGAGGCTAATCTCATGCGTTTCGCAATAGGGACGATAAAACGTGATTCACTAATTTAACAGTAAACCCTTAATTATTAAATTCCATTTACTTACTTTAGACCTTTTTTTTTTTTATTTCCCTTGTAGGCAGACGAGCATACGGCCCACCTGATGGTGAGTGGTTACCGTCGCCCATGGACTTCAGCAATGCCAGGGGCAGAGCCAAGCCGCTGCCTACCGTTTAATACTCTCCCCAAGCCTCGTTTGAAGAAGGACATGTGACGTACGTACTTAATGTATATTGATTTTTTTATCATTGTGTAATTTATCAATTATTACTCTCTAAAAACAAGAACGAAACAAGGAAATACCTTTAATTATCACTAACATGAAAACTAAAGTAATTAGAGCGTTTTATTTTTAAAAAAAACCCGACTAATTTCCTAACTACGCGTTGAGCGTGGTTCGATATTGTGTTAAAATCGTGTATGATGACCAACTAGCAGCTGACATAAAGCTGCGTCTACAAAGATGTTTTTGAAAGTAGAAGTTCACTAGGATGACGTCACTCGATTAGAAAAATAAATAATAATTTGAAAAAACTAACAAATTACGCTTTAATGAAAAATTCAACTAAGAAATAGAAAATAAATTTTAATAAATTTGATTTAAAAATAGTGTAAGAAAAAATTATTTTATTGTAAAAAAAAGCGTGGGGTGCATGGTATCAGTAGTTATAAATATTTTATGAACAGATATGAGCAGAAGGGTTATTTTGATAATATCTTGAAAAGAACCCCATGCACTATATTTATGCACTATATTTACACTATATTACACTATTTATTCAAATTTATTAAAATTTATTTTCTATTTTTTAGTTGGATTTTCTATAAAAGCGTATTTTGTTGGTTTTTTTAAAATAATTATTTATTTTTAATTTTTTAGTTGATTTTTAATTTTTTCAATTTTATTTATACATATATAAATTGTCATCGGTCCTTAATAAGTATACCAAATTTCGTGTTAATCCGACGTTTTGAAAGGGGTCAAAATCATGTTCAAAGATTCCGTTACATACTAACATACATACGTCTGAAGCTAATAAAAGCGTATTAAAAAGTGCGTGCGAATTTCAACCGCATTGATGTAATGTCTGTTCCACCCTTTAAACAGGACTCGTCCGAACTAAATATAAGTTCAATAAAGCACGTACTTCTACGGGCTCATAATACGTGTAATCTGATATTAAAGCCGTGTGCACACGCATTAGTTTATAAAAAAAAAACGATTATGAAAGTTTGTCCCTACTGGACACTAGAAAATTTCAATAATAACCCAATGAGCATACGGCCTGAACAGACCTCAATGAACTCGCTTAACGTTCAGACACGCCGTCCTATACAAACATGTACAGACTAAACACATTCGCGATGGCGTTTTTAGCTGCGTTATGTTTATACACAGTTAATATACTATTTCCGATATATTAAAACTAACTGTTCCGAAATAAAAGTTCAGTGACCTTTACAAGTTTCAATAAATCTGCTTGTTAATTATTTTCTTCGCCATAAAATTCTTATTACTTATACTTTTATTGGTCAAATCGGTTCAGTCCTTCTCAAGATCTGCCCTTACGAACTTTCCTACTATTCACCCGGCCATGAAAACTCGACTATGACAACAGATACCTCGATATTCATATGAATTTTATGTCAAACGTTTTTATTTTTTTATTATTGCCCTTATAGGCAGACGAGCATACAGCCCACCTGATGGTGAGTGGTTGCCGTCGCCCATGGACTTCAGCAATGCCAGGGGTAGAGCCAAACCGTTGCCTACCGTTAAGTATTTTCCACAAGCCTCGTTTGAAGAAGGATATGTCATAGCTCCTTTGTTGTAAATAATAATATAAAATAAGTGACTATTACCCAAAAATAATTTATTGATAACATTAAAAAGCTCGTCAGCGGGTAGCAATTAAAAAAAAAACAGTTGATAAACAAAGAAGAAACCGGTATTTAACTGTTTTGTTTTATTTAAGTTGGTTCTAATCCTGGTTTCCTACGGTTACTTGTTTACACCATGAATGGCTGGCTCATTCAAATAGTACACCACCACATGTCTATACACATGTTTAATTTGTGTATTCTCACCGTACATTACAAGTGTAAAATTTTTACTTCTGTTTATTTAATGAAATTATACCAGTATTCATCCGAAGCAGAAAAGGGTTATAGTCACTGTTATGATGGCCATAGAATCGAGATACAACACCCATATATATGTGATTACACAGACGAAAGTAGAGGAAATGCGAAGCCACATAAATCCTAAAATGAACACAAAAAAATCTTTATTCATCTTCTTTATCAATCTTCTTATTTATAAATTTAAATTAAACGTTTCTTTGCGTGTTTCTATTCTTCGCATTATTAAATCGATTATCATAAAACTTGACTTACTTGTCGTTGGCAATTTAGGGAAGGTTTACGTCATAATACCATCAACGTAGCATAGATGATATACCGCGCGTTAAGCGCATAACATCTAGCCACAGCAATGATACTGCCTGACGACTACGACAGCTCTCACAAGATTGATACGATAAAGAAATCAGAGATGACGCTAGTAAGTTGGGTAGTTAATATTTCTGATCCATTACCATTTAGTGTAATTTTTTTTTATTGCCCTTGTAGGCAGACGAGGATACGACCCACCTGTTGGTGAGTGGTTACCGTCGCCCATGGACTTCAGCAATGCCAGGGGCAGAGCCAAGCCGCCGCTTATGTATATGCGATTAGACAGGCGATCTCGTCCTAACTAATGCTTACGCCTCAACCATTTGTTCTCGATCATCATCAGCTACGAATTTTTTTTTATTAAGAATTTCAAATTGAATATAAAAACAACCGTACGCTTATAATGAGGCAACCTCATTCATTACGTGAACAATTTACTTGACATTACGGACCGCACAATGGGAAATTCATGCGTGACAAATGACGAGACGACGCATGTCACGCCGTCACGGCGACCGGCGCGCTGTGGCTAAGTTCTGACATTCTCTGGACCCTATTTACAGGAAGGTAGCCTTATAATCGCCTAAAGATTCGGTCTAGTGGTTAGGGTAGCCTGTGTACCTCCGCGACCGAGGTTTAATCGTCAGTCTGAGCATGTATCTATATATTAATTAATACGCGAAGCAAAGACTTTGTTGTACCCCTTTTTACGAAAATTGCGCGGATGGAAGAGTATGAAATTTCCTATACTTATAGAGAATATAGAGAAAAAGTGCAGAATGCTAAGTTTTTTTTTAATTGTGCATTTATAATACATTTAATCAATAAAAAAAACATTAAACACACTACCATTTATTTGACACACACACACATACCTATACATACGAGTACTCTTTGTTTATTGTCAAACTTTTTTTATTGCATACAGTCTGTGGTCAATAGATAGAACCTTAATAATGTTCAAACTTCTAATTTAAATTATTATAGTCGAATCCGACTATTGCGGGACCACTAGTTCTTGTTAAAAATATTTGACATTTGGGCTCTGGGTATCTATAGGTTGTATAATCGTCGTGGCCTAAGAATAAGAGAAACACGTACCTAACAAGCTTTTGTGAGCAAAACATCATGAATATAAACGAAAACCCCTTTTTGCATTATTATCGATGGTATTGTGTAGCTACGCACCTTGAGACGTGAGACCGAAGAACGAATTGTACTGTGTGCTTGGTGCGAGTTTTTAACGTTCTCGATAGCGTAAAAGTTAGCTCATATTTGTATGGAATCGGATCGTTTGCCTACGTTTGCCGCTAGGGGTGCTGTTCCAACTACATACAAATCTGAGTTAACTTTTACGCTATCGAGAACGTTAAAAAACTCGCACTAAGCACACTGTAGAACGATTGTTTATGCATTGCAAATCGGAGCTCATGAAGTGGCGGGATGGTAGGAACCATCATCATACTCAGATGCCGCTCTATCGCCTACATAATATATATCGACGCTTGAAAGGCAAACGTGACTAAGCGACAATAACTGCTTTGTACATAAATGATAGGCAATAACCATATTCGATGCGCAAAAAATATATATTTCTAGGTCTATTAAAATCATTTCAATCCTACAGCTACTAGCTAGGTTCTACTACAACTAGATTCGTTAAAAAAAAAATTTTTCCAGGTATTTCGACTTTAAATTAGTCTACTGTAAAGTTCACGCATTGTCGTTTAGTCACGTTTGCCTTTCAAGCGTCGATATGCATATACAGCCATCCACAATAATCCTCTGCACACACATACGAATGCATCTCCTATCCCAACATTTATAATTGTGACGATACGATACAAAATTGATGTATTTAAGTATTGTATTTTTAAAGCGGTTTTTAGAACGGCTAGCGTGGTATGGACATGTGATGCGTAGAGAGAAGATGCATGTGACTAGGAGATGTATGGAAATGGTAGTGCAAGATAGAGGGCGAAGAGGTCGACCGAAGAAGGCATGGATGGAGTGTGTGACTAACGATATGATAGAGAGAGGAGTGAGTGTTGAGCTGACGACTGATAGAAGGGAATTGAAGAGATTTTTTTTTATTGCCCTTGTAGGCAGACGAGAATACGGCCCACCTGATGTTAAGTCGAAGCCGAGCCGATGGTTCGATGGCGTAGAGCACGACCTCAAAGTTATCGGTGTTAAGAACAGGAAGAAGAAAGCTCTGAACAGAGCAGTCTGGAGAGATATACAGGACCAGGCTAAGGCCCACCCTGGGCTGTAAGGCCTAAGATGATGATGATGATGGTAAGTGGATACCGTCGCCCATGGACTTCAGCAATACCAGGGGCAGAGCCAAGCCGCTGCCTACCGTTAAAGCTGTTAGTCCTGCCGACCCCACCTAGTGGGTGGGATAAGGAAGAAAAAGATGATTGTATTTTTAAAGTGCTCTCACAAACAAGACATAAAATTCGTTACAACTCAAATCATTGAAACAAAACTCATTTCCTCGACACGCTCACAGCGTGACCCGATGTGTCCCATAGAATAAATCACTATTGTCAACAACAAATACACAACAAAGAGAAATACAAAATTATTAAATAATAACAAATGTGTACACGCTTGTAAAGAAGTAAAACAATTGTTGAAACCCATTTATTTATTGCACTGAATGACACACAGAGAGAGAAGACCTTTCTTCGAAGTATTTTTGGTCTCCTAAAAACCCTCTTGCTCTTTGTGTTCCTAGAAAAGCTGAGGAGCAATTTTAATGGTTTTATTACTGAAACGGTACGATCGCTTTCCCCTACATAGAATATCTGTCTTCATGCAACAAGCTAGCCCAACTGAGTTTCTCGCTGGATCTTCTCAGTGGGTCGCGTTTCCGATCCGGTGGTAGATTCTGTGAAGCACTGCTCTTGCTAGGGCCAGTGTTAGAAACACCTCCGGTTCGAGCCCCGCGAGTTCGCCTACACGTTAGGGTAAATTTGGTATAACTTCTCAAGGATATCATCATAGGAAAAAAAAAGCAACAAGCACGAGCCTCTCTGGCTTGTCATATCCAGAACCATTTTGCTTTGTAGGATCCCCTGGACCGATCCCCGACCTCGTCGAGCTTGTAGATTACGTCCAAGAGTTTGAAATACGAACTAGCCCATAAACAAATGACTGCGTTTCTCGTTGGATCGTTTCAGCGGGTCGCTTTTCTGATCCGGTAGTAGATTCAGTAAAGCACTAGGGTCAGCGTTAGCAATTTTCTCAGTTTGAACTCGTTAGCTCAACTACCGGTCCGTGAGTAGTTGGAATAGTCCCTTAGACTACCAAAGATTAGGTAGGTAAAAAAATATTAAATTACTGATCATCTATGTAAGGAAACACGACGAACCAAAGTATGTTTTTTTTAAATAGAACTCACTATAAACTCAATAAGATACTTTAATAACACCACTTCACTTTAAATGCCATTTTTACCCTTCGGAATTCTAAAAATGTAACGGTTCATCCGCAGTTTCGAACCTGCGACTCTAGGCGACGCGCATGAGATACCATTGCACCATGATTCCGATAAAATTAGGATATTCGATATCCCAATACTCCCACTCTCGTAATGGGATACTAACGAAGCGATATATTTATCAGACGTGTATCTAAGGAACAGTAAGGATTGCGTTCAGTAAAATGCCACAGATAAGGGAGCCCACGATAAAAAAAGGTCAGATGCTAACCGGTTAAAACAGCCGCGAACAAGAAAACCTTATATTATTAATGGCATTAGACTATATTCATAAGGTATATCGATATTACATTACATTGTGTAATTCACATGACTATTCTGTATAAATATTTTTAATGCTTAGATGGATGGACGAGCTCACAGCCCACCTGGTGTAAAGTGGTTACTGGAGCCCATACAAATCTACAACGTAAATGCGCCACCCACCTTGAGATATAAGTTCTAAGGTCTCACGTATAGTTACAACGGCTGCCCCACCTTTCAAACCAAAACGCATTACTGCTTCACGGTAGAAATAGGCAGGGGGATGGTACCTACCCGCGCGGAGTCTCAAGAGGTCCTACCACCAGTAAGACAGGGTGGTGGTACCTACCAGCAGGGTACGTATAATCCAGTCCCAAACCGTAAGGAACAAATAAGATATGGGTCTTTGTACTCGAAGGTCATTTACCAATCAATAAACAATTTACATTTATTACGCAATAAATTGGAATAGAAAAAAGAACATATTAAGAACTGAAAACTATTCTAATTAAAGTTCATTTTCCGAGAGCTGAAACAATGCAATAATAAATTATATAAGATAAGATCGACGTGTGCAAATGTCCAACTTATTATATGAGTGCAATTTGAAAATCGACTTTCGACCATAAGAAATACGCTTTCATTTGGTTTAAATTTATTTAAAGTAAATGTTTATACAACAATGTCTTCGTTATACACACATTATACATTGTCACAATACCGTCGCCGGCTGCATTATACAAGTACATATTTTGTAGATATTAAAACTTTACAAAATATGGATTTAAAAAAAGATGTTATTAATCTTATTATTACTTTTTTTTTCTTTCTAGACAAGTGTACATACGGAACTTCTAGATTAGGTTTAAAAGAAATCGTCACCAATATTTAAAGGGGCAAATGAGGTCTTCCTTGCAACCCGTTTCGACTCATAACTCATAGGGTTTTCTGCGCTACCGATCCCCATGTTCCGCGTAATATGTCTAAGTGTCATTTGAATGCGATTAATTGCAAGCCTGCTAGGGATAGAGCGGTCAATTCCTTAATGGATCAACAACACTTGCTAGTAAGTCTACATTTCAACGACATAGAGGTCGGGTACTAAACAGCTGATCACAAACTTATGACATCATAGTTTCCTAGTAATCTTTCCGATAAGACTTAAAACGAAGTATGGCGCGCGAGCATTGAGAGAAGTACTTCAGACTTTGTCAAATAAGGGTCTGTCTAAGATTTTTAAGATGATTCTACTTCACTACTCTGAGGATCCAAAGTCGGGGAATGCTAAAAATATACAGCGAAGCGATCTAAGATAGCTCACATTGCTTGCTCCTGGCATTCGAGTAAGCAGGTGGTACCGAAGGAACAAGTCGGGACTATTGAGCAATAGTTCTGTACACATCTATACTTAATATTATAAAAAGGAAAGATTTGTTTGTTTGTTTGTATTGAATAGGCTCCGAAACTACTGAACCGATTTGAAAAATTCTTTCACTGTTTGGAAGCTACATGAGTGACATAGGCTATAATCATTTTTGAAAAAAATAGGGATCCTTACTAAAACTTCAATAATATAACCCAAGGTGTAAAAAATTTACCTAAAATATTCTTTACGTCGCGTGCCCTGCGAAAACTATTGATGATAGAATAAAATAATGTACTACGACTTTGTAGAACTCATTATTATTTACAAAAAGTGTCGGGACAGCATATGTCTTACTATTATAGTTATGCCGCAATAAGTGTTCTTTTATTTAAAAAATAAATAAAACAACGTCAAATATCATTGAAATTTTTGTTAAAGACCCGAGCGGAGACGGTGCGGGCTGCCAGTTCGTAAATAAATGTGATATATTATATCGTTATTATTTTTTTATATGTGTCGTAACAAAAATTTAAGAACAATTGTATCAATTAAATCTATTATTGTGTAAGCATGGATCATTTACTGATGTATAATAAAATATTTTCCTACACTATAACTATAATTATAAGCGCTTATCGACAACAATAATGCGCATCACTATGCCCGTCCATAAGGCTCGTGAGTGGAAGAGAGAGAGCGAAATATTCGCTGCACCGCTCCGATTTTTTATGACCCAAACTGCACGGACAAAATAACTACCTACTATAGTTTAAATTTTATCCAAAACATTTCAATTAATCGCAGGGACGCCCTCAGTCTTAAACGAAAACGGAAAGTTCCGATAACAACAATAAATTATTATGAATATATTATGTATATTGTGTATCATATAATACAGGCAATATTTATTAATACCAACTGATCACATAGCTAAACTGTTCTTAGTACAATACAAATTCACTAAATAAATACGGGTTTTTATAAAAGACTATTTTTAATGCAATTTATGAACTTTATGGACCGGTTTATTGCTTTTATCCTTGTTAATGTTATTTTAGTTTTCGCTATCGATTGCTTACAGCTCGACCGATCTTAATCGAATTTATTTTTATTTATATGAATATTATATTATTATACGATTAATTTTTAATCGAGTTTTGCGTATGGAATCGCAACATTTAGAAAAAAACAGGTGCTAAACAATAGTTATTCATTTAAAATTATACACCTGTTTTTTTTTATTTAATTTTAAAATTAAACATGTGTTATTTGTTGGCAGCATTTAAACAACAATGAATGTGTTTTGTGCGTACTTTAAGAGGTCTCTTCCTACTTTCAGGTAACCTTGTACCTAAAGCTACGTAACACAATTTACACAAGTGAAGTAGTGAAATACTAATATTGTTGACTTACACTATAGTCTGAAATTTCATTATATGTATTATGAACACAAAATATAAATTTTAAACAGATACACAAAATAAAAAAATAAAAAATCAACAAGAAAATTATCTAAGTATTATATTGGAACTTAGAAAAATAGAATTTTTATTTATTTATTTTTTAACTTAAAATATACGGTTGTAGCGTCGCGTTATAAATATTGCAAAGCACGTAATAAGCACGGTTAAAATAAATTAAAAAATAAATGATATTTAATTTATAAAGTAACATATTATCTGGTTTCATTAGGGTTCCGTGGCCAAACACAGGGATAAAATTAGAAATTCATTAGAATATAATTATTGTTCGTTCTTTTTTATTTATAGTTCATATTTATAAATAATATATTTTTTTTTTTTCAATCTATAAGTACACCGCTGTTAATTTATTTCCTAAATTGATTCTTGTACATGTGATGGTTATAAATTATCTGGAAGAGATCATTCTTAGCGATAAAAGCGCCTATTGGACTTTTTTGTATTTAATATTTTGCATTTTGTTTATTTTGTTGTACAATAAAGCATTCTTAAAGCATTCTTTTTCTTTAAATGCGCTTTCATTTTATTTTAAAGAAAAACTTTACTGATAACAATTCTAAAGCAGTAAAAGTGTTGCCCCGCGTCGAGCTTTTCCAAGCCTGACCTACTCTCGGTGTTTTTGGGCTTTCCAAGCTTCGATCACCGTTATAATCGAACTTGTCGAATGCGTTGAAGATTTCGGAAAAAAAAAACATCATTTAGACGGAACTTTATTGTCCAATGTCTTATTCTGAATTTCACTCGTCAGTGATCCTCCTGTCTACGGAACCTTGCTCTGTGCATTCCCCAATACAAACTTAACCAGTTCTTTTTTTTATTACTAAAATAAAGTTATTCAAATTAATTGAGGATCAGTGGTGTTTAAGTCAAATATATGTTTTATATTATTTTTAACGACTTTATGAGTTTTTTGGCTTGAAAATTTAATGATAATATCGTTTTTTTTTCTTTCTAGTAGTAATTTAATTTTTTTTTAAACTGTACTTAAAACTATTGAATTGGTGCGAGTAAACATAATTGTATTTTTTTATTTATTTCATTTACTTCAGATTTTGCATCCATATTACACTTCATTACATTGCATTAACATTTCATTTATTAAATACTAGAATTAAATAAAAATAATAACTACGATCTCGGACTAAAACAAAACGCAATAATAATAAAAACAAAAAGGTGAAGGTGTTCGAACGAAATAAACAGTAATATTTTTATTTTGAACAAAAAAAAAACCCATTTTTGTTAATTTTCACTTCCCGTCCTACTTATTCATAATACGCGAATACGTTCGTACGTACGTATGTTCTACAAGGCAATAAATAGCTTATTGACATATCTATTTATCTATGTAAAAGAATCTTTCAAGGCAATTGTAGTCAACTTCAAGATGTCCGATTACTTTGAAAACTTGTACCCGTATTAAGAACTGATGATACTAAAATAATCTTATTAATTTCACCGAATATCCTGAACCGGATCATCAAGGAATAAGTAAAATTTTAAATTTTAATTCGACATTTTACGAATGCGTTTTTTTTTTAAGTTTTTAAACTATATTTTTGCTACTGAACTATGACACTCATTATGGTGTCGTGTTGTCTCGTACGAAGCCAATGAGTAATATGGTAATTCCGGATACAGTCGCAGCACTTCCTAACGATACATACTCTCCTAAAGCCACGTTTCGAGGAAGCTGCCCGGGAAAATACCGGAAGAGGGAGAACATTTTAGAGTTTTATTTACCATAATACCTACAGGATTGTTTTCACAACTGACTTCTAGTAGACCAGCTAGTGCTAGGTGGCTAGCAGAGGGTGTACACTTTTTTCATCATATCACTTTTATCATCACCATCATCATATCTATTCTAATCAGAATGTCCACAATGAATTATGTAGGCTTTCAATTCTACGACTCAAATACAATAAAATATAGAAAGTATGTACATATTTTATTATTTTGACTAGACGACGTGAAGGTCGCTCTGCTCACCTTGAAACATACGATGAAGTCGTCGTGGGCTAAAGGATAAGACGTCCGGTGCATTCGAGTTGAGCGATGCACCGGTGTTCGAATCCTGCAGGCGGGTACCAATTTTTCTAATGAAATACGTACTCAACAAATGTTCACGATTGACTTCCACGGTGAAGGAATAACATCGTGTAATAAAAATCAAACCCGCAAAATTTTAATTTGCGTAATTACTGGTGGTAGGACCTCTTGTGAGTCCGCACGGGTAGGTACCACCACCCTGCCTATTTCTGCCGTAAAGCAGTAATGCGTTTCGACTTGAAGGTCGGGGCAGCCGTTGTAACTATACTGAGACCTTAGAACTTATATCTCAAGATGGGTGGTGCATTTACGTTGTAGATGTCTATGGGCTCCAGTAGCCACTTAACACCAGGTGCGCTGTGAGCTCGTTCACCCATTAAAGCAAAAAAAAACGAGATCGTAATGGCAATTTTCTGTCGTTTGCCTTCGATAGAAGAGAAAAAAAAAGATCAGAATCGACACATACCACAGTACTCCTTTCCCAATAAAACATCACCACAGTCGATCAATTGCTGGATGAGGGTCAATCGATTTTGGTAACCAAAATCCGATGTCATAAAACCGAGCATTTTTAATCACTGTTCACTGTTTATCACATGTTCAGAAACAACATTTTTATTAATCTTAATTTCATACGAAACAAAACAAAACAAAAACACCATTGATAGTCGTTTATCGACATTAATGTTTTTCAACAAAAAGTCTCCACACTTGAAACACTAACATGTGAAACGCGCTGTCTGTATGTACGGTAGTAACCGTTCGAAAGTAATCTGCAATTGTTTTTGTTAAAACAATTTTAAGTCTCAAACAAAATTGTTTATTAATCTATTCAGTCGCAATGCGTCGTTAATTCCACTCATAAATGTAAACTTGGTATATGAACACTCAAAACAACAAACACATGTATCGTTGCCTTTTTCTATATAGATCTATTTAAACTAATATTCGATTTAACAGAAAAATATAAATAACGGGATTGTTTTTTTAAATAAAAAACTAAAATAACGGTTATTGTTAGAACACGTTAGGCTTGGCGCGAACCAGCAGATGTTTTGAAGACGCACAAGTCGCGACTGCGTTCGTTCCGTCTTCAAACAACCACCGCGTCCGACAGGTGTTGACAATAAGACTCTCCCTACTTCCCCTCCGAAGAAAATTTAAACGCTCTACACAATGAAGGGCTAGTAGATAATAGAATATTATTATTATTATTAGTATCTAATAATAAATAATAAGATTTTAGTTCAAACACAGTCCAAACAAATCGTTGTGGTGTTTTCGTCAAATTAGTTAAGTTCTCCGAGATCGATTAGCCTGCTTATGGTAGACAGCGGCTTGGCTCTGCCCCTGGCATTACTGACGACCATGGGCGACGGTGACCACTTACCATCAGGCGGGCCGTATGCTCGTCTGCCTACAAAGGTAATAAAAAGGCAAGAAAAATTGTGCTCTTTTACGCGCATCGTAAACTTTTATGGTTTTCATAATCAAATAAACATAACTACCTAATTAGCTTATTGTATTATTACTACTATAATACGGAAGTTATAACAATTTGAAGACTATTCAATGATTTACGAAATCGAATTTAAATTCAATCGTAAGGTTTGAAAAAGCAACAAAGAACAATATTCCCCATTGATTCGCAATGCTCATTAATATTTCGGGGAATATGAAACTTCCGCGTGGGAATGACCCAATTGGTATCGGCTAAGTGCATTCACGGAGTAGGTACCTACGTGAGCGGGTGCACACGCTCCACCCACCCGCCTCCCCTCCGCTATTATTACTACCATCGAACACAAGGGGGATCGAATCGTGCTTTTGATTATTCGCACATCGATGTGTTTCACATATCCCGTTTTGCTTCGACAATGATTTCCGCAAGGAACCGACTATAAATGACCATTCTCATAACGTAAGAGAAATTAATAATAACTTAAGGCTTCCGATGAACTCGCGACGATGTGCGCGTGCCGCGTTTATTTTGGGTACGCGCGTCGCACGTGGGTACAGTCGCGTATAGACGACGCCGCCGAAACGTCGCGACGCACCGACGCACACGAGTGTACTGACCGCGAGTCTTTCGGGCGCGCGTCATCATCCGATGCATTATGTGTGCATAAGCGTTAGAACAAGATGGACATACGCAATTAAGTCAATAAGTTTTTCGTAACAGCAACATTCCGGAAATATTTGTGTATAAAGTAGCGCGTTTAGGCCCGTTAAGTTTTGTTTTTGACGATACTAAAGCTCTGACTTTGGATATATCTATAGGGTTTTTTTTGTTGGAACGAAGTTCCTTATGGGACGATGCGGAGGGGTACCCTAACCGGGAAAAAACGTCCGTAACGTAAGATTTTTATTAGTAATGCACACAGTGTACGACTTAGTTTTGTAATAACGTACAAAAAATAACATATTTTTTTGTCATTCATTGACCACGATCTCAGAGCGTTCGTTTGCGCAATACACTAACTCTTATGCAAACAACCGTGAATAAAGTGTACTACAATAAGTTCGCACGTTACCTCGAATAGAACTTAAAATGAATATTTTTATAATAAGGAACTTCGTTCCTATCCGGTGTCCCGCGACACCACACATCTTCTTTTTTTTTTGTATTTTAGTACCTTCAAAAGAAAAAGAACCTGGAAGTAGCTTCTCCGCTTCTAACTTCCCAACGGAGACGTCCTTGGATCAAACACGTTCCGCGTGTCTCCTAATGTTTCGCATACGAACGACAAACGTACGCGTTCTAGCATACAAAACGATCGCCCGTGGTGTCGCCGTTCAATGGAAACATTATCAGTTTGCGTATGCGACGATGTGTTCCAATCGCGCAGACGAGACCGGAGTTATAAATAATTACATCCTGAAGGGACACGTTAACGATTAACGCTCCGTAAACACATTCCGCTGATGATGATGATGATATTAATTTATCCCTAATCGGAAAGGCATAGGACTTTAGTCCATACAGCCAGGTCTTGTTCTTGGTAATAATTGGCGAATTTTGGTAGTTTTATTGGCCGAAGCCATGCCTTATCTTATCGTTGCCACGTCTTATTATTCTCGGTCATAAGGCCTAAGCCACTTCTTCGATTTTTTAAATTGGTCGAAGTCAAATCCATAAGCAACACACATTCCGGTGATCGCGCGTTGTCATGTCAGCGTCTACGTAAGTAAGTACGCGGCAGCAGACGTCGCCGCTATTTATGTATTTAACTAACCGAACTCAAGCGTAAGTTGGAACCGCAGTGAAATCATCGATGCCGCTCATTTTACAACCGGCTATTACAAAATTTTTATTGAGCTAAGAACGGCTAATGTACGGTATAATTTTGTCATGAAAACCATACTCAACGCCGACGGGCAGTTGTTGTTGGCTTGAAGCAACAATACTCTATTCCAATTACGAAATCCCTTTTGACACTTCTTAGAACGTAACTCTTCACGTCTCGCATCATTGAAATAATAATCATTTTTTGTTCATGCTCGTAAACATCATTTAAAAAATACCTAATCAATCCTAAATCATTATACAATTAATTCACACGCACAATAACATAATAATAACATCTGTCTCATGGGGCTTCGTAATTGGAATAGAGTATTTAAGCGAAGTTTTCACGTTTACATCGATAACGTAAATGCCGCCACCCATCTTGAAACATGAGCGCTAGGGTCCGTTTTCAAAGTACAACGGCAGCCTCACCGTTCAAACAGTAGCGTATTACTGCTTCAAGCCAGAAATAGGCAGGATGGTGGTATCGACCCATGCGAGCTTACAAGACGCCCTGCCACTAATTTTTTTTACTCTTTTATAATTCAAACTGGTATTTTTATCGAAACAGTCGAATAGAAGCATTGAAGTCGTTTAAACAGTAGACGAACCCTTAAATAATAAAAACAGGGAGTTAACTGATTATTTAAACGATTTCATCGTATACTACATTAATTATATTTTAAAACGAATTATTTTTATGTATCTATATATGTATATAAAAATGAATTGCTGTTCGTTAGTCTCGCTAAAACTCGAGAACGGTTGGAACGATCTTGAATTATTTGTGGAAGTCCAGAAAAGGTTTAAAAGGTAGATAAATTAATGAAAATGCTCGGAATTAAATAAAAATTACAATTTTGTTTTTCCTTTGATGTGTCTCCCGTCGGACGGATTCCTTTTGTTTGTTTTAAATTTATTTTATACCAAAGCTTAGGTCTTTTATTTATCGATTAAGCACTACGAAGTCTGCCGGGTCAGCTAGTCTAGTACACAATAAATTAATTAAAAGTTGCCTTATCGATTTTGTCATTGTCTCACTTAAACGTCTGCAACTAGAATTAAGATATTCAATGTCCCAAAGAAAGATCGAAGATAACAAATGCCGAATCCTGAATTATTGAATTTCATCATAATTTCGCGGTCGCGTTCGGATAAAGGGGATCAGTGCCCGAACAGTCGATCGCCACTCAAATAAAACAGTATAATCTATCTTTTGATCATCTACCTAGAGTTTATTTTCAAATGGCTCACAACGAAAATCTTAAGAAGGTTGGTGTTTCACATCGGTATTTTATTTTAAATATAGACATTTCGATTTGACGTCATATTTATTATGGAACTTTAAAGAGTAAAAACGTATTCGCATAGTTAAATTTCACTTTTATTTGTATGGGGATTTTTAAGATCACCAATGATTAGGGGCAGTAGTAAGCCCACACGAGTATAGGCAGCAACAATTCCAAGCTGGTTGATGGGCTATGAGCTAGGTTCTAATCATTTAAGGCGGAGCTCATTCCAATACTTTTTTTTTTATTGCTTAGATGGGTGGACGAGCTCACAGCCCACCTAGTGTTAAGCGGTTACTGGAGCCCATAGACATCCACAACGTAAATGCGCCACCCACCTAGAGATATAAGTTCTAAGGTCTCAAGTATATTTACAACGGCTGCCCCGCCCTTCAAGCCGAAACGAATTACTGCTTCACGGCAGAAATAGACGGAAATATATCATCAATGTTCTATAGAACAGAATGTGTCAATCAAAAAAATAAGTACTAGCAATACCCAAATTAAACATTTACTATGTACAGTAGATATCACAATAATCCTAGATCTATCTATATCTAACATAACGACCCTTTTCAGCCACTCTTAATAATCAAAGGACTAAAAGTAGCTTATAAAGGGACAAACTTATCCATCGGCCTCTTTCACTCCCCTTTCTCCTATGTCTTTTCAGTTTGAGAACTTTATCCGATATTTTCCAAAAAACACATTTTTTTGGGTTGGTCCTTTATAATTCTAAAGGTGCGATATAACATAACACGATTGGAGATTATTGAGTTACGAAGCACAAGATTAATCTGAATAATCTATATCATTAAAAATTAATTTCTGTTCGTTAGTCTCGCTAAAACTCGAGAACGGCTAGACCTATTTAGCTTATTTTGGTCTTGAATTATTTGTTGAAGTCCAGAGAAGGTTTAAAAGGTAGATAAATGAATGAAAATGCTCGGAATTAAATAAAAATAACAATTTTGTTTTTCCTTTGATGTATCCCCCGTCGGACGGATTCCTTTTAGTTCTTTTATCGATTGAGGCACTACGAAGTGTGCCGGGTGAGCTAGTGAGAGATAAATATCGTATCGTTTTTAGATTAATACGCACAATAACAAAATTAGATTTGGAATCCGAAAAGTGCTTAGGCATAATTTACATCAAATCGTGTACAACGTCTAACTTGAGACATCAGCTTGAAGTTTCCAGAACAATTTGCATATTTCCGTTGTTAGTTGGTCGCGGTACTTGAAATAATTTCGTTAGGGACCTGGAGTAAGCACGACTGTCTTGAGGTTGGATTGAATTCTTACTTTAATTCATATAAAAACCATAAAACAATTAAATCAAACCGAAAAAGAAAATTAATCAAAATCGGCGGCTTTGATACTTGTCTACTTTCCCAGACGTCCTTGACTTCTATAACTAAAGTTGGAAACTTAATTTAACGCAGTTTTTGTAAACAGTTTTTGAAATTTATTAATTTCTTAATAGAAATTCTAGCTTGAATCGAAAACAAAGATATTACAATCTTATTTTTACTATAATATGTTTGTTACTACGAGAATTATGCAAAAACTACGGGATATATTACCAAAATGTATATTAAATATGACCAAATTTAAAAATATGCATACATATTTACAAGACCCATTTTTACATCCAAAACCATAGTCAGTTTAATTATCATTTGTATTTGCATTTTATTAACCTCAAGTGAACTTGCGGAAAAAAATAGCAGAAACATATTTTTAAGATACATCGATAGTTATTAAGGACTTATTGACTACTAGCGACCCGCCCTCGCTTCGCTTCGGAAACTGTAATTTATTACTGATTTCTCCACTATTTAATGGATGTTATTATACATATAAACCTTCCTCTTCAATCACTCTATCTATTAAAAAAAACCGCATGAAAATCTGTTGCGTAGTTTTAAAGATTTAAGCATACATAGGGACAGACAGATATAGTGACAGAGAAAGCGACTTTGTTATAAACTATGTTTTTATTTTTATTTTATTGCTTAGATGGATGTACGAGCTCACAGCCCACCTGGTGTTAAGTGGTTACTGGAGCCCATAGACATCTACAACGTAAATGCGCCATCCACCTCGAGATATAAGTTCTACGATCTCAGTATAGTTACAACGGCTACCCCACCCTTCGAACCGAAACGCATTACTGCTTCACGGCGGAAATAGGCGGGGTGGTGGTACCTACCCGTGCGGACTCACAAAAGGTCCTACCACCAGTAAAAAAGTCTATGTAGTGAAGAATAATTCATTGAAAAAAAATTGTTAAAAAAATCTTGAATTATTTCAAATAAACTTAATTAACCATTAAAACACAAATGATAATTACAATGAATTTGTTCGCTTCGCAAGTTTGATTAAGTGTTTTCACTATTCATTCATCGACTTTATAATTAGTTTTCATGTGACGATATTAACTTGTTTTCTTGAGTTTACCGCGAGGCATAGATGTGATTAAAAGACAATTTCATATGTTTGTCTGGAACTTATTTTATATATTTCTGAAACCTAATAAGAGTTTCACCGAGAAGTGTTTGTTAATCATAAGAGATTTTTAATTTACTTGAAAGCGTGACCTATAAAATATAGCCAATAATATACCTACATTACGATTTTATGGATGCTTTTGTATATTGTTTAGATGGTGAGCAAAAGTGATTCAAAACATTCATAGACTTAATGCACTCTCTATTAAATCAACCAAAGGCGATGCGGAGAAAGTCATTGCACGCACATTTCGTGAGTATATTTTACATGGAAATAACCATACTACACGATAGTATATTAATATGCAAAAAATACATGCAATAGATAAAATTAAATTTATAATTTTACAATATTATAATGAACGGACGGTGAGCGTGGCACGGACATTCTCAATTTAACATTTAATAATGTTCAAACTTATAATTTAAATTAATTATGGGAAATTCCAACCACTACTGGGCGACCACTAGTTCCAATAAAATGGGTAATACCCGCATCGAGTCATACACACAATCAAATAAAAACACCAAAAAAATACGTTAAAAATATATATAAACTAACTGACCCGGCAGACTTCGTAGTGTCTCTATCGATAAATAAAAGACCTAAACTTTTGCATAAAATAAACTTAAAACAAACAAAAGGAATCCGTCCGACGGGGGACACATCAAAGGAAAAACAAAACTGTTATTTTTATTTAATTCCGAGAATTTTCATATCATTTATCTACCTTTTAAACCTTCCCGGGACTTCCACAAACAATTCAAGACCAAAATTAGCCAAATCGGTCCAGCCGTTCTCGAGTTTTAGCGAGACTAACGAACAGCAATTCATTTTTATATATATAGATAAATACATAAATAAATAAAAACATTGTACGAAATTACGGTGAATTCGTTCACCGTTAAGCAATTAACAGATGTCTTTTGTTAAAGAGGAAGCTTCAATGTAAATAGGGCAGTTTTATGGCGAAATATTTTCGTGAGGGACAAAAGATCGGTGAGCCCTTAGGAACAAGGAAGCCTTTTTTTTTTTTTTTTTTTTTTTTTTTTCTTTTTTTTTTTTTTTTTTTTTTTTTTTTTTTTTTTTTTTTTTTTTTTTTTTTTTTTTTTTTTTTTTTTTTTTTTTTTTTTTTTTTTTTTTTTTTTTTT